>CM057457.1:430745000-431250000 GCA_016271365.2 Neoceratodus forsteri | reverse complement strand
TATTATGTAGAGAGTCACTTACCTGGATATTAGGGAGCCAGAAGTAGGACTTAAAGGGAAGATGTAAATCATACCTATAAAATAAAATAAAGTAAAGGAAATGGGTCACAAAGGATCTGAAGTTCTTAGGGAGTAAATAGGAAGAATAGAACCAGTTAGACGAAGAGTGATACTTATCTGATGGCAAGGAGTCAGAATTCTGTCAGACCTGTTAAAGTAAAGAGAAACAAATGTTTATATGATGAAAATACAGTAGCAGAAGCTGAGAAAAAGGAAACTAGAACTATGAATTGTTGAAATCCAAGCTGCACCTATTGGTACTGTACTGAACTAGAACCTTGTACTGTCTCACCCTGTTTGTATTGCAAATCTTAGTAAGATTTCCTTTTAGACCATACAGGCCAACTGGATCTTTGTCAGTTCCTGACCTCCAGATATTTACACTAGAGAATCAAAATCAAAGTTCCTCTGCCATCCAGATGCAGAGCAGCCTTTTGGCCCTGTCCCTGTTTTATACCTTTCAGCAAAAAGTTTAAAAACACACCCAGCAAACATCATACTAAGCCTTATAGTCCAGCATCAGGGAGAGTAACCTAAACTCCCTTTCCTGCTTCTGGTTATTAACCAACAGTCCAATCACATACTAGACATCTAGACATCCTAATAGCCATGGAGTTAAATCAGGCTTTCCATCTATAGCACAGTTTTGTGTAAATATCTTTTAGGCACGCTTTGTGGAGATATGTAATTATAAGACAACATTAGAATAATTGATAAAGTCAGCCATTTTCTAAGAAGAATATGGGTTCTGTACTTCAATTACTGGTTCAGTGAGCTTATTAAAGAAGATAGGAAATTATTTTCTGTTGTAATTAACTTTTAAATAAATTATAAATAAGTGACAGCAGCCTTTGTGTGTGTCTTTTGTATTTTAAATGTGTAAAATGTACATTTATATACTGTATATGTACAGTACGTAATGCTGATATGACTATGGGCTTGACAGGTTTTTTTTCTATCGGGAGTCAGCGTGCAGTGAGTTTTAAAATACACGTCACAGACTCCCAATAGAGCATTCCACTAGCTGCAGATGTTACACTGTATTTGACAACTTTATGCTTCAACTGTATTTACTTGTGTGCTATACTACACTTCTTAGGATACCAAACAAAAGAACCAGCACTTAGCCAATGGCTTAAGAAATGAAACAGTGCTTTATTTATTAAAACAACAAACAGCACACTTACAGAAGATGCTTTACCATAGCAGTGAATTTTAGTAACCAAGAGTGCAAACACCAACCACCAGTGATTAATTTCATCCATTTCATCTAAAGCTTTCAAAAGAGACTCCGTCGCTGAATCGCTGAAATCCTTTTCTTTAGCGTCTCACAGCTGCTTGTGTCTGCACTCCTCCAGCTCTCTAGTTAACTGCATCTGGGTCAAGGAGCATAGGAAAAAATCTGCTCCAGTTCATCTATTGGAGTGTGAGTCTAATATCTCAGTTGCCTACCCCTCCCCCCCCAAACTCGGCAAATTTGGGCTGGGGGTTAATCAGCATGCTCCTTCTAGTTGCCCCACAGACATTCCAGCAACAGGGCATAGAGGCACACAGTGCAGCAGCGGCTCTTTGTGTACACCAGTGTGCCCACGCCTCAAAATGTTGCAGCTGGCTTTTGGAAATGTCAGCATTTGACAACTTTCAAATAGTAAGGGGAAAGAATAAAAATTAACTGTGTAATATATATTATTAAAAGATTGCTATTCCTTGAAGTTGCTTATCTACATGATTTATTATTGTTACAGAGGAAATCTGTGACATTTTACAGCACAAATGGCTGAGCTGAGTTCTTGCAGGTTTTATGGCATGGACTCGGACAGTCTCCTGGTTAGTTGCCTGTATAGTGCATTGTAGGTTAATCATGGCCGGCATTTCACAGCAAACACAGCATCCCCATTTTATTGTACTGCAATACAGTACAAACACTGCATTTGTTCATTATAAAATAAACAAATAAAACTGGCAAGGGGAACACTGCATTCTGACTGGTTACCTGCCAGTACTACCAGGGCTTAAATAAAGTCCCACTATGCCATCAACAGATTTCACGTTCAAAACTGGCAGCCTGAATTCTCTGCTCCATAAAAAAAAATTAATAAAATGTCAGATTTTTAACCGGGTATCTTTGCATGATTTACACATGCCACCTTGAATCAATACTACAAATAAAGGCATTAAATCATACATGAACGCCACCTAGTTTATTTGTTTTTGTTTTCTTCAGTTGGCTGGGAGTCCTTGGATAACACAGTCAGGCTGCCCACTTGCCAAACAACATTGGGAGAGGAGAGGTACAACACTGAACTTTAAAACAGGTTTGAGAACTGGCTGTGACATAATGGCATTGGATGTGTAACAGTGTCTCCCTCTGTTGTTTGTGGTTCCCATTGCTTCTTTTTTTTTTTCCATAACACTTCAACCTTGGATTAGTTCTGTTTTGTATTTCTTATTTCTTACATTCTTTTGGTAACCAGGTCAGGCCCACAAGGCACTGATGCCTGTTTTCATGGGCTACCTGGGAGCATCATTTCCTATACATAGCCTGTTTTTCAAAGTTTAGTCATGGATCAAATGGAAGAATTCTATCAGTGTACAAACCTCACAGAACCTGCACCCCAGTAGCAAAACAAAGGATGACTGTTCCTAGCAACACCAGCAGTGCATGTACAGCAGGGATGTTCTTCTGTCCATTACCCCAAACACTGACAAAAAAAGTGTTGTAAAGTACTTAGTCATATATGCTAAATAATCATTTCATCTCATCCTTTGGCAAGTGCCCCTCAAAAAATTGCAGGGACCAGTTTAACGGTATATCGTATTGAAAAAGAGCAACCTAACACGCATTATGTTAATGTACATGCAGATGTAGAAATAAACTACTGTGTCCATGTTTTTTGTATTATATACTGTTAAGCTGCTCCCCTCAATTTTGTTGAATGGGACCTGCTGGAGAATGAGATGAAGCAATTATTCAAAATATAGAAGGATAGAGGGGTAACAGAGGAAACCCTTTTTAAATAGTCTTGGGAGTTTAACAGGAGCTTTGAAATTAGCCCTATTTTTACATACCGGAAGCTGTCATTTGTGAACTAATGGCAAACTGGTAATTATTTTTTTTTTTGTTGGCTTACAATGTTGCATTTGGCTTTTGGAAATGTAAGAATTTGACAACTTTCAAATGCTAAGGGAACATAGTAAAAATGAACTGTGTAATATGGCTGGTAGTTTAGTGAAGAACATACATGAGGCCGGCCCCATGGCTGAGCAACTCTGTGGTTTTAGCAGTGGCAGCGGGGTTAGTTACAGAAGCCCTACACTGCAATCTCAACAGACTATTGCCCGACACTGCCATCCAAACAATTAAAATGCTGATACCGATAAAATGCAGATGTGATGAAATCCTGACAGATCATCATCCATAGCTCTGTTTATTTGTAAAGTTTTACATCATATACTTTTTAAGAGAGAGAAACACACTGGTTACCCGATCTTGCTTTTTTAACAGGAGCTAACTGTGAGATACTGTATACAGAGACTTAATTTTGGAGTCACATATTTGATAAGCCTAGCACACCTTTAAAAGATAAAATGGTGTTGAGCATTTTTTTTAGTCATTGTAAAATGCCCTGTTGACATTTTTTTTTACCTAGATTAGAGCCACACCAGATGTCGAAAAATATTCCCTCACAAGAGACACGACAGAATTAACAACAGATAAATGCTTCTTTTATCCATTGCAACTGACCAGCTCTTTCAATGTTTGTGGGGGAGTGATGTGTAAAATCAGGCTTCTTGTGGTTTGTACTTGTTCACTCCGATGACAGGGCTGCTTTCCCTAGTGTCTCCTAACTGACTCTTGCAGTTCCTCATAATGACTTCCCATACCTGCCAATTCCAAAAGGTGGTGCCATGATCAGTTTACCCACTGGACTGGTGCAGTAACACATGGGGCGACCAGACCCGGACAAACCAACAGAACCAAGAACTGCTGCCGCACTCAGACCAAAATAAAAGGATACACTAACAATGCCCCCTTCCTGGCTGCTTCACCCCTCCTATCCTTACCTAACCCCCACCAATCCTCTCTTCTCATTTTCTTACCTCCTGCCTCTGTCCCTCCCTTCTCTTTCCACCACCCCCTTCCCCCTCTTGTCCTCTTCCTTTCACTTTACCCTCTCCATGTCAGTTGAAATCTATTTTATATCTGCTACAATTGCTTGTGTAACAATTTTGTCTATTTGTTTTGTGATACCAACTGTCTTGACGTGGAACCTTTGTAAAAGAACCCTGGGCTCAAAGGCACTTGTAATCCTAGAATTGAAATAAATAAATAAATAAAATAAACACTAGAAAGTAGCTGATACAAACCTTTAATTTAAAGCTTAAAGTGGCCCACAGTAACACACTACACAGCTCCCCTGCTGTGTAGTGTGTCACTGTGGACCGCTATAAGCTTTAAATTAAAGACTTATATCAGCTACGTTGGAGGATATCCTTTTATTTTGGTCCAAGTGCAGCAGCAGTTCTTGGTTCTGCTTCCCATACCTGGCAGTGCAGAGGTGGTAAGCATACATCTACACTGACAGCAATACCAAACTAAAATAAAAGTCATCATAGCATCAGTCGGTTAATGCTATGTTACTATGCAGTCATTCAGCTATGCTAGTTCTTTAAAGTATCTTATTTTTTAACCCTGGTTGAAGGTGATGTTGTTTCAATGTCTGCTAATATGAGAGAGTTTTTATCCAGCATGCCATAGTAAAAATTGTGACCCCTCAACACATCACTTCTTAGCTGATCTGCCACCCAATGGAAAGAGCAAGAGCAAAGTCAACAAGGTCCTTAGCAACAGGAGAAAGTGCATAGTGATGTTAATTGTAATGCAGAACTGAATCAATTCAAATTGATGAAAATGATCAATCTGACTGTCTAGATTTTATCGATGTTTATCAGTGTGCAAAGCAAGTTAATGACTTTTACCAGATCTGTTACAAGAGCTAGTCTCAGGTCTGTCTGTCTGTATTTTAACACACGGGATTCTGGTTGTCAGGATTTGGTTAGACAGGCAATTGTTTGTGATTTCATATGGATCCCATGGTGGGGTGGGTGGGATGGGCGACAATAGGTGCAAGAGAGCCCAGAGCAGCAACTCTGGCAATGGATTATAGGTCAGCAAGGAAAGAAACTTAAAAAAAGAAAAGAAAAAAAACTACACAAGGTCAGTTTTAGTCCTACATTAATAGTGCAAAGTGAGGAGAGAGAAAAGACAAATTGAGGGCGAAGGCTGTCATTTTCGTGCTTCAAGACAATATAGCAAATGCAATATGAAATACCTCAAAGTGTCAGTCAGTGGGTCACTAGGACTTGCATTCAGTGACTCACAATTTGGACTGAATTTAAACCCTTTGCTTGCTAATATACAGCACAGTATCTGCAGTATGGGGCTGCTGCAGACACCTCTGTTTTATGACCACCAGCACCTCTCAAGATCTGGGCCATCACTGGATCAGAGCCAGAACTCAAACCAATTGAGAAATGCACATTCAGTGACTGCTACTGCTCTACTTATCGGTAATGTAATCCTGCATAGAGTTAAAGGGATTTGTTTACTTGTTACAGGCAAAGGAGCCTGTACATTAGCATATTAAGCCATGGAACCTCACATTGTGGAGATTAAATAATAAAGAAATGCCAAAAATGATGTCTGTTGTGTATTTTCATCCAGTCTCCATGCTACTGGTCTCTTACATGGATGTCAGGTAGTGGCGAGCATGATGGGAAGTCTATGGCAGGATTGTCGCTGCTGATCAATATGGCATCGTCAGTCACTATATTTATAACATTGTCACGTTGTGTAATAATCATACCTGGGGTAAATCAAATGAACTATATGTTTTATTATTATTATGATGATTTCTAGTATTTGATTTTGTGCCAGTTCATTCTGTTTTACGAGACTGAGGTGTTGAAAACTGTGAAGATAGCTGATCCCGCACTAAATGACTAAAGGACAGGTTATTTCAGGAATGATTGTCAGAGTGTCAAATATTTTCTTCCTGACATATAGAATGGTTCTGTGTCTCTGTGGATGAGGCTGTGTCTTCATACAGTGTGGCAGCATTACAGTGACCCCAATCCCCATATAAACTGTATTTGACAAGCAATTACATAAATATGTGCATTATAGTCTCTCTGTTTTGTATAAATTCAGTATGTGTTCCAGTGCTTTATCTGTTTCTTGGTTACTTAAATAGACAGTGCACAATTCAAAACTATGGAGAGAGAGGAGTTCGGGAAAGGCACCTGGCCAAGTACTGTACATTGTACTAGATCAGGAACCATTCAAGAACTCCTCTCTCTCCTTAGTTTTACATTTTGCATTGTCTGCTTACATCTGCAACATTCAGTTGAATAAAAAAATATGCTGAAATGATATAAAGTTCTATAGTCACTTTTGTTCTCCTACCATTGTGTGATTCATAAAACATAACTCCATAAGCCATAATAGAAAGGGTTCTTTGGTATATCAGTCCCACATTCTCTCTCTCTCTTTCTCTCTCTCTCACTCTGACTCTCTCTCAGCTACTGCCCTTGTAAAAAAGAGGCTGCAAAAGAAACAAGGTGAAAGGGAAAATGAACCACACATTAAGAGTTAAAAAAAAAAAATAATTAACTAAGATATGAACCCTAACATTGCCTGAGGTGCAATAAAATGGAATGGAGAGGGGCAGCCGACTGCCGGCAGTAAATTAAACTATTTGCTGCTCCTTTGAACTCTGCATTTTGTCCTTATGCATTTTAAGGATTTATTTATCTTTCACAACTAGTTTTAAAGACAGCCTTCCACGATCTTCCAACCAGTATCAGCTGAACATTGTGGCACATAATATTTTTACTTTTCTGTTTTTTTTTATTGTTATTGTGAATAATCTGGGGTCAAGTTGACCTGTTCAACAATAAATCTGGTAAAGTAAATATTTATGGGAGTGGTGATAAACAAAACAAATGGGGGGTGATTGGGGGGTTGATCTGTAAAACTTTGGGAACTGCTTCCTCCTTGGATCTCTTTACTCTTTACTAAGCTGTTTGGTAGCCTGAAAAATATGAAATCTGAAAAAATATAGGCAACAAACTTTGCAAAGCCCTATACATTCCTACAGTTTAAATGTTGAAAGGCCTCCCTGGGAATGCTGGACCACTAACAAGATACTAGGTGGTAGTCTGAAACCAATCAGACAGTTTAGGTAAATAGCGCCCCCCAACCTCTCCTGCAATGCTGATTGACTGAGTGTTTTTGCTCTAAAGTCATTACCTACTTATATTCAATTTAATGTAAAATTACAATGACAGTCATGTAAAATACCTGGTGATCCACTCTTCTACATTCCCCTCATGGGGTGGGAAGACAAATTTGTTTTAGCATTTTTGGTTTTGTTGTCAATGTGAATAATCACAGGGGAAGCCAATTTTACCTGTTTGGCCACAATGAATCTGGTAAAGTAAATGTTTATGGGAGTGGAGATAAACAAGAAGGGGTGGGGTGCGGGTTGAACAGTAAAACTTTGGGAACTGCTTCATCCATCTTTATTAATCTGTTCAGCAGCCTGACAAATATAGGCAACAGAGTTTGCAAAGCCCTATAAATTTCTGCAGTTTGCGTAGTTTAAGGTAAAAAAAAAGTTGTATTTACGATGTATTTCTATTCAGTTTTTAAGAGCAAACCTTTTTTTCTGTTAAAGCGCAGAGTGTTCAGGAGCCTGACAAATATAGACAACAGATTTTACAAAAACCTATACATTCCTGCAGTTTGTGTAGTTTAAGGTAAAAAAAGTTGTATTTATGATTTATTTCTGTTCAGTTTTTTTAAGAGCACACCTTTTTTCTCTTAAAGCACAGGGCGCCTAGAAGCCTGACAAATACAGGCAGCCATATCTCTCAGATGTCCTTGATTTTCAGGGATGCCTCTGATTTTGCCTCAAAGTGTTCCTCTGTCCCTCATAAAATTTGCGTTTTTGTGACAGAGCAGTGGGGATTACGAGCACAAAATAATGTCAAACATTATAGTTATAGACTTGTTCTTCCTCAGAAAAATGCACCTTAACACAAATCCCTTTATTCTATCAGCTTTCTGAGTGAATTGTAACAATTTTTAAGATGTGTCACTGATTATAGGGTCTTTGTCCCAGGTTGTTTTAAGCCTTGCCCCTGATTCATGAGGAAAGATGTTGAGAGGTATGTAGACAACAGACTTTGCAAAGCCCCATAAATTCTTACATTTTGCATAGTTTAAGGTAAAAAAAGTTGTATTTACAATTTTTTTCTGTTCAGGGTTTTATGAGCACACTTTTTTCTGTTAAAGCACAGTGTTTAGGAGCCTGACAAATATAGGCAACAGACTTTGCAAAGCCCTATAAATTCCTACATTTTGTGTAGTTTAAGGTAAAAAAAAAGTTGTATTTACAATTTATTTCTGTTCAGTTTTTTAAGAGCACACCTTTTTTTCTGTAACACACAGAGTGTTTCCAGGCAGAGTCTTTTTTTTTTCCTACTCGAGCATGTTGGTTCGGAAGGAATGTGGTATCCCGATTTCTCAAACTTATTATCAGAATTCATACTCCCATGAGTCCTCCTCTCCCAGAAATGAAGCCACAACTTACTTAGAAAAAAACAACGTATGTCTACCTAACAGTTGGCGAGAGGTCTGGGGGTGGGTCAAAAATATTCTCATGGGGGATGGCAGTAATATAAAAAAAAAAACACACAAGGTATGTCTACCTAACAGTTAGGGGGAGGGCTGGGGGTAGGTCAAAGATATTCTCATGGGGGATAATAATAATTAAAACATCACACCCCTAGAAAATTACCCCTTTCCAACTCCTATGCTCCACTGTTAAGGGGTGGGGATAGAAATAGCAGGGATCCTGAATCTGCTTGCTATGCAAGGGGAGAAGGATGCAGAAATGCAAAAAAAAGTGCCCACTGTGATATAGTGCAGTGCTACAGTCCATAGGGACAACATGGGTGGATTGCTTCTTGGGGAAGGGTTGGGCAGAGGAAACTATTTACACCTTCAGACAGTTCCACAGATGAAAAACATGACACCAGTCCTTTTGTACATGCAAAACATCTGCAGGGCTCTGCCAATGCAGCCATAAAAAAGCAAGAGCTGATACAGTGAATGATTATCATCCCATTTCAATACTGAATCCCTTAAGCAAACTTTTAGAAAAGTTGGTGGTAAAACAGCTAACTGATTTTTTTGAATCTAATGATTTGCTCTGTTCAGAACAACATGGGTTCAGAAAGGGTAGGGGTACTGGAACAGCTTTTGTCAGGCTCACAAACATCATCCTCCTTGGTTGTGATAGAGGTTTTGTTATGGGGTGGTATTCGTGGAACTGACCCGGGCTTTTGATTTAATAAATCATGTCTTGCTTTGTTTGACGTTAAGAAGTATGGGTATTTCCAGGCTGGTAATATCCTTTCTGAAGAGTTTTTTAGAGGGAAGATCCCAACAAGTGTTTATTGAGTCCTCATTATCTGATTTACATTTTAATCCTCGAGGTGTTCCACAGGGGTCCATTCTTGGCCCCCTGCTATTTTCAATATTCATAAATCAAATCCCCTCTATTTTTCAGCTAGTCATTGTCTTCTCTATGCGGATGATCTAATTTTATATAACCAGGGTTTGAACACTGAGCAGGTTAACATAGGGCTGCAGAGAGCTTTTGATACACTTGGTCACTGGTTATTGAAAAATCAAATGGTTTTGAACTTTAAAAAAGTGCATACGGCCCTTCGGTGCAGCGGTTGGATTTCTGCCTGTGACGTCAGTGACCCAGGTTCGGGAATGGACTTGGGTTGCTGGAGGGCCGGCCGGGGGGAGGAGGATAGAGCATCCAGGGACAGCTCTCCTTCTCCAGGGGGTGGGCAGGGGTTGCATACCCACGTAGGCTGACTCCTGGCGGAGGCTGGGAGTGCAGCATACAGGCGGGACATGGTGTGCTAGGGGGCGGTGGCAGACGTCGGCGTACGCCTTGACGTCAGATGTCACTCCCCACAGGAAAAGCGGAAAATCATCTCGCTGCCCACCAAGATGATGGCTCTCCATTCCCAAAGTGCTCCCAATGCCTGGCCAGGGCCTCCTGTTCCTCAGCAGCATCCCCGTGCCCTAATGGAAGTGTGTGTGCTGGGGTCCTTCCCTCCCCGGTGCCCTTCCCCCTTGGAGGAGGGGGACCCACCCGGTGATAGGGATACACCGGGATATCCCGGGGGTCGGCTGCGATCTGAGGAGGGCTGGCTAAGGTCAGTGGGGATGAAGGGAACTTGCATAGTCTGAAGGAGTGGGGGACAGTGAAGTACAGAAGGGGGATATAAACACATAATGCAAAAAAAAGTGCATAGTTTTTGGGAGTGCTCCTCATTTAAGGTTGAATCTATGTTTACATATACGTGTTAGATTTGGTGATTTAGTAGAACAGGTTAATGAATTCAAGTATTTAGGTGTTCAACTGAATCCTGGCTTGGGATTTTTCCCCAAGTTAAGGCTGTTAGTAGAACCATTAATTCTAAATTGGGTTTGTTATATAAATTTAAGGCTTATTGATCAATCAGATCTCATAAAACCATTGTTATAGGTACTTTGTTGCCACACTTTGGTCATCTTTCTTCTTTATATATTTTAATTTGGGGGTAAGGGAGGGTAGGGTTTTGAGTGTGGCTTATATTTGTCAATTTGTTCTCGGTGTCCCTCTGTTGACACATCATTGTGTCTTGTATTTTTCTTTAGGCGGTTATCTCCCAAATTGAAGTTTACCTATGAACTTGGTAATTTGACACATCATGCTATTTATGCTGGGAATTCATTTCCACTATCTGATTTGGTGGAATTTAGGGATTATCAGGTTAATCTGCATTCTAATCAAGGAGTTATTATGAAAACAATTGTAAACAAGGGAAATTCTGGTTTTCAATCTTTTGTGTCATCTGCTGCTCATTTGTGGAATAATTTTTCTCTTTCCCTTAGATCTATTAATTCAGCAATAGGATTTAAGGCTAAATTTAAACGTTGCTTATGAGTCGATGAATGTAATTGTTAGTATATTGTTAGTGATGTATTGTTTTATTGTTGATTGTTTTTGGGCTGGACCTGAAAAAGGACTTTGCAACAGTGTCCTTACCCAGTTAACAAATTTAAAATAAAAATAAATAAAATATCAAGATGCAGTGACTGTCTAGAATATGGGCATGTTGTTGCAAATTGCCTTAATTTATTTACAGTAAGTGCGACCTTTGTGAACAAACAGGGCATGCATACGGGAGATGTCCATGGGCATCTCACAATATGGAAGATTGCTCCTCCCATGAAGGCCTTATCAATCAGGTACAGCATCAACTGGCCCAAAGGGTGGGCAAACAAATGAACAAAAAAGTAGAAGCAACAACTAGGCAGTTAGCAAATCAATGGACCCCCGCAAATAGTAATAGGTCAGAAGAGGAGGAAGTCTCAAGGATCTCTGAACACCTGAAACAGTCATCACTAGAAGAGTCCAGTGTAATAGTAGAAGATATCCAAGCAGAAAAAAAAAACAACCAGGAGGAATGTCCCCCCACCTCCTAACAAAATAGCACCATTTACAACTATTGCTTCCAAAAAAAGAACTAGGCAGGGGAACCCCCCCCCCTTCCTTCCAGAGCTTCAGACACAGAAACAGATGGTAAAGGGTGGAAGAAAGGAAACAAATATGCCCAATTGGACCTGGAAGAAGATGAGGGGGGAATCAGAGGGAGATGGGGTAGAAACATCCTCATTAAACTCCACCACAGACACTGAAGGAGGGGGGAGGACTCTATTGTAAAAAGAACCAGACAAATACATGGGTCTAAAACAACCTAGCAGTTAAGCTCTAATCAGTCTTATGTAAATCTGCCCCCTGTGGTCACCATTTCTTAGTTTTAAGACTAGGTGGAAGACTAGATTTGTTGGTCAAGGCACCTAGCTTCACCTGAGCTCTTTTCTTCTAGGTTGCTTGAAAGGACAGAGCAAAGAACCTTACCAGAGCAAGGAAAAAGATTAAGGCTTCTTTTGGCTAGGCAGATTTACTGTGTGTTGTTATTTTTATTTTGTACTCACAGGGATTGTTACTGTTTGTCGCTAACATGTTATTGCTTAATTTTTATGCGATTCAAATTGTTGTTGCTGAGTATACCTTCTGTTGCATTATTACAGGGTATGCCTACAGATGTGTGCTTACAGATTACTGCTGTAATCTTCTGATTCAAATTGTATTTTGCAAGGTATATCTTCTGTTACTGCTTTATGTTTCTCTGTAGCAAAGTGTTTCTTGCAGGATATATCTTCTATGAAATTATTACGGGTAGTGCTTTACAGGTTTTACAGTTTCATCTATCATTAGGATAAGCTTTCAGTGCTACCGCATTTGTTGCAGGCTGATTGTGTCTGTTCTTACCTCCTTTTTTCTTTCATCCATGATTCTTCTTTTTCGGCAGAGGAAGGCCCATCCACCCACCCACCCCATCCCCAACCACCATACCTCTCAACTGTCCCTGATTTTCAGGGATGTCCCTGATTTTGCCTCAGAAATTTCTTCTGTCCCTCCTAAATTTGGCATTTCTGTCACTGAAGAGCAGGGATTTATATCACAAAAGAATGCCAGCCATTGGTGTTACAGTCTAGTTCCCCATTAAGAAAATGTTATTTATACTAAGAAGCATGTTGTACACAGTTTCGGAAACTAATAGAACTATTTTTTTCAGATGTGTCCCTGACTTTGGTTATTTGTCTCTGATCATTTTAAGCCTTGTCCCCGATTTGTGATGTGGGAGGTTGAGAGGTATGCCAACCACCCCACACTACACTCCTCTTATAGGGTAGCACAGTCATGACATTTCCTGTAGCAAAGAAGGAAGCGGTGGATCAGAGGGGTATCCAAACAGTGACCTTATTTACAGGGGCACACATAATTTAACTTGTTATAAAAGTTATACAAAAACAAACAAACAAAACACAAAACTAAACCTCTGCTTTCATTTTATTCCTTCTAATTACTCTGACCAAGTTATAAACCCAGCAACTTATCTGGAATGGATATCATTAACTGCAGGTACTGCGGAACACTTTTCAAAAGGGCAGTTTTTACAGAATTTAGGACACTGTCCTACATGCTGGGCCATTGGAGATCTAAGGGTTCAGCTTCAGGAAGCATGAACAGAGATTGTGTGCCTCAAATTGCATATTCAAAAGAAAATATATTATAAGAACCACCCACCATTTCCCCAACATCCAACAGAAGCACCTCGACCACAGAGGGTAGTTGGTCCGGAGGTTGGCAGGTCATTAGGAGGGAAAAATCACTCCATACTCTCCAACATATCACCTCCACAAACCATATAAAACCTACAAACAGGTATCTGCTGCTATTTCCGAAATCAAACAAAGGAGTAGAGGACACTGAAGAGCAGGATACTGCAGCACAGGAGCTAGCACAACAAAACTCGGCCAAAACAGGAACTGAAACAAAAAAAGCAAAAAGGAAATCCTAAAAACTTCTCATCATAGAAGACTCCATGATTCGGGGCATTAATACCTATCTCCAGACAAGGGTAATGGTCAGATGTCTCCCAGGTACAGCAGCGTGGAGAGACTCTGACTGCATTACTAAAATTGTTCAGGAAACAGGAAAAAAACATTGATGTCCTGGTACACATAGGGACTAACGATCTCATCAGCCAGTCAGTTGTGGAGACCAAGGAACACCTGACCAGGCTGGGTGACAAACTATCATCCATTTCGTCTGGCATCTCCTTCTCTGAAATCCTGCCAGTCTGGGAGAGGGGGAAGATGGACGGAAGGTCAGAGAAGGGGAGATAGGGGAGCTAAACATGTGGCTCAAGGGCTGGTGCCAGGAAAAAGGACACAAATTTGTAGGGAACTGGCAACAGTTTTGGGAGAGAAAGTTCTTTAAATTTGATGGACTGCATCTGACTAAGGAGGGAGTCAGTGCATTGGGGCAGAAGTTTGATGTCTTTGCAGAATATTTAAACTAGCAAATGGGGAGAGGGATGCAGCACTCCATATGTCAAATGGGAAAAACACCTCTCTCCCCTCAGCTAGTAGTCAAACAGGAGTTCAGCATGTTTGTAGTTCATTTGCATCACCAGGTAAAGAAAAAGGTACGACTTCCCATATGATGCACAGGGGAAACATCAGACCTCACCCAATAACTAACACACTGAAATCTGGTCAATGGAATATCATCTACATAAATGCTTGCAGTCTGGGAAACAAGATCTCAGACATGCAAGCAATAACGACAGAGGCTAAACTGGACATAGCAGCCATTAGCGAAACATGATTTACCAGTAACCACAATTGGGAGACTTCAGTACCTGATTATGTACTGTTCAGAAGAGACCAAGGTGCAAAAAGGGGGGGTGGAGTGGCCCTTTCTGTCAATGAAAATATCAAAGCTACATAAATTCAGAATACACATAAGGAGCCAGAAGAACTGTGAGTCACCATGGAAACAGGAAATGGGACAGCCTTGCACACTGGGGTTGTGTACAGGCCTCCAGACCAGGGGAGGACATAGACACATTACTGTTAGAAGATAAACAAAACATGACAGCTAAATAGGAGGTTCTGATAATGGAAGACTTCAACATGCCAGATACAGATTGGTCAATACCAGCAGGAACATCTGCCAGTACTAGACACATGGTGGATTCCCTGCAGAGGATGGCTTCAAACAACTGGTACAACAACCCACAAGAGACAGGGCTATCCAATATCTAGTACTAACTAATGGGGAAATGATCACAGATCTCCAAGTAGAAGGTCACCTGGGGACCAGTGACCATCACATGGTATGGTTCAATTTGACCACTAGAACTAAATAATCCCATTCCAAGGCAAAAATATGGGATTTCAGAGGAGCTGACTTTGATAAGATTGCCAACAGAGTTAAGCTAGCCCTGGCAAAAAGAAATACAGGTGAGGGGGTACAGGCAAAGTGGGCAAGTATTGAGGATGCAATACTTGAAGCAATGTCCCATTGTGTTAGAGAGAAAAGAAAGTGCAAAAGAAGAAGGAAACCACTTTGGTTCTCAAAAACAGTAGCAGAAAAGGTCAGAGCCAAAACACTGGCCTTCAGAAAATATAAGGGAATGCAGCAGGATAAATATAGGGAGGCATACCAAACTTCCCTAAGGGAAGCTGGGAAGGCAGTAAGGCAGACAAAGGCCCAAACTGAGAAAACACTTGCACAAACAGTAAAAGAAGGTGACACAACTTTCTGTAGATACACTAGTGAAAGGAGAAACTCCAGAGGGGATATTGCTAAGATTGAAGGGTATAAGGGGGCATGTGAGGAGGAGGACCATGTAAAAGCATCTGTCCTAAACAGATACTTCTGCTCAGTATTTACTGAAGAGAAGGTAGGGCAGGGCCCACAGATCAGCACCATGAACACAGGGGGGAGGGCGGAGAGCACTAGTCCCTTCACAAAAGAAAGGGTCCTACAAGAGCTCAATAAGCTCAGGATGGACAAAGCAATGGGACCTGATGGTATACATCTCAGAGTACTAAAGGAGCGAAGGGTGGAGCTAGCAGAGCCATTATCAGAACTGCTTAGTGAGTCTCTCAGAACAGGAGAAGTCCCAGAAGACTGGAGAAGGGCTCATGTGATTTTGCTCCACAAGAGTGGTAGCAGGGAGGAGGCAGGGAACTACAGACCAGTCAGTCTTACCTCAATAGTGGGCAAGATTATGGAGGCACTCCTTAAGGAATGGATAGTTCATCACCTGGAATCCATAGGAGCACAGGATTCAAGACAGCATGGGTTTACAAAGGAAGGTCCTGTCAAACTAATCTCCTAGATTTCTTTGACTGGGTAACCAGAGTGGTGGACCAAGGGGGAGCAGTTGATGTTGCCTACCTTGACTTCAGCAAAGCTTTCAATATTATTCCACATAGAAGACTGATTAATAAGCTGGATAGGCTTGGGGTGGTTCAGAAGTTGGTCAAATGGGTGTCAAACTGGGTGACGGTCAGAAAACAGAGAGTGATTGTAAATGGTATACAGTCAGAAGAGATGCAAGTCACAAGTGAGGTACCTCAGGGATCAGTCCTGGGGCAAGTCCTCTTCAATATCTTCATCAGTGACATTGCAGATGGACTGAAGGGTAAGGTTAGTCTGTTTGCAGATGACACCAAGATCTGCAACAGAGTAGATGATCCAGATGGGTGGGCAGAATGAGAAGAGATCTGGATAAACTAGCAAAATGGTCCAAAGAGTAGCAACTGGGGTTTAATGCAAAGAAGTGCATGATCATGCACATAGGGAAGAGAAACCCTGAAGCTACCTAAAGGCTTGGAGAGGATTTATTGGCAGTCATAAGGGAAGAAAGTGACTTAGGCATCATCATCACAGATGACCTGAAATCATCCAAGCAGACCACTAAAGCAGTAGGTAAGCTAGAGGAATGTTGGGGTGTATTAGTAGGGGTATCACAAGTCATAAGAGGGAGGTAATAATCTCTCTTTACAAGACACTGTTTAGGCCCCATCTGGAGTACTGCATGCAATACTGGAAGCTGCACCTGCACAAGGACATTAATAAAATGGAGGCAGTCCAGAGAAGGGCAACCAAAATGGTGCAAGGACTGTATCAGAAAACATATGAGGACAGATTAACAGAGCTCAATATGTATACCCTAGAACAAAGGAGGGATAGAGGTGATATGATTGAAACATTCAAATACCTTAAGTGCATTAACAAGGTGAAAGAGTCTAACATGTTTCAATATAAGAAAAATATCAGGGCAAGAGGACACAGCATGAGATTAGAGCGAGGCTAATTAAGGGGTAATGTGAGGAAATTCTTTTTCACAGAAAGGGTGGTGGATGCATGGAATGGCCTACCTCAGGAAGTGGTGGATATGAATACAGTGTAGGGCTCCAAACAGGCATGGGATAGGCATAAGGGAGCAATGCAGATGAGTATGAATAGATAGGCCATTGATTGAGCAAAGGCCAGTGGCACATTTATAAGGTAGAAAAACAAATGGGCAGACTGGATGGGCCTTGCGGTCCTTATCTGCTGTCAACTTCTATGTTTCTATGTTAAATGCATTCTTTAACTATAGGAACTCTAAATATTAATGGTATAAAAAGTGGCAAAAAGGGTAGGGACCCTAAGATCTCTGCATCAACTAAAATGTGATATTATCTGTCTACAAGATAGTCGATTAAAATCAAACACAGACCTCCAGCATGCTTCCAAACTCTGGACCGTGGGCCCCTCCTTTTGGTCAGCAGGGATGGATTCCTGGGTTGGAATTGAGATTTTATTTGCCTCCTTCCATCTTCAGGTCTTCAGACTAATGGACATCCTCCCTGGGAGGGCCCTTCTCCTCGATATTTCTTTTTGGTCTGCTAGATTCCATCTCATTTCAATTTATGCTCCCCAGACTAAAGCTGCTAGGGCCAAGTTATTTCACGAGATACAACCTTTTTTGTACACTTTTTGCTCAGTGATTTGGGCTGGAGATTTTAATTGTTGTCTCTCACAGAAGGATAGAGGGCTTAAAACACAA
Organism: Neoceratodus forsteri; assembly: GCA_016271365.2. Classification (NCBI taxonomy): domain Eukaryota; kingdom Metazoa; phylum Chordata; order Ceratodontiformes; family Ceratodontidae; genus Neoceratodus; species Neoceratodus forsteri. Next base: position 431,232,324 of record CM057457.1, on the reverse strand, counting down.
ACTTTTTTGTGATACTCAATCTTTACTACAAATCATAGATACAGCTAGTTTACAAGATGGCCTATAGGAAAAAATATTCATCAGGAGGTTTCACATATTTCAGGGGAGTTTTAAAAACCAGAATTGATTCCATATTTTTATCTCAATCACTAGAAGTAAGGTAAATATTTTCAAAACCCAGCGAATTTTCAGATCATGTTTGCACTGTAGCAGAAATGGCCTGGGAAAATACACTCCAATGTAAAAAAGGCCACTGAAGACTGAATCCCTGCTGGACGATACATATATCCATAGGAAATGGAAACAGAATTGGAAAGCCAGTCTCTCAGTTGCAGAATTATATGACAACATTTCCCTATGGTGGGAGGACGCAAAAGAATCATGGAAAGAGTTATTTCAAAATAAATCTCTTTATATAGCCAAAAAATAATATTTGAAATATCTTTAGTTATGGCACCAATTGCAGAAGCTAATCTCATAATCACAACTTAATTATGCAGAACAAATTAAAAACATAAAAGGGCAAATTGTAGAACCTCAGTACAACAGAGCAAGGTCCCTTGATCAAGAAACCACATTTGGAACTAAACTTAATAAGGAACCCCTAGACCCCTTTAAAGAATGTGAAAAGAGAGTGGATAGTAGAGTAATGCAAGAAGTCAAAACACTAACAGGGCAAGTGGTGACATCCTCTAGAGATATTCTAAAATCAGTGGAAGAATACTTATATAATTCCTTTGGTTTACCCCCTGAGGTAGCAAATGACAAGGAACTCCTCTCTTCCCTAGACTTACTACAAGTATTAGAGTCCAATTATGATCTTTGATACAGGATAATCACCCTACAGGAAGTTCAGCAAGTTATCGCACAATTGCCTAAATCCTCAGCCCCTGGACCAGATGGATTAGTTCAGTACTCTGCCGAACCTTCATACAAAATCTACACCCAGCCTTAGTTATATTATTCAGCCATATCTTAAAAGAAAACCAAAACCCAAGATCAATGAAAGAAGCATTAATGATTTTGTTATACAAAAAGAGGGACAGAAGTGATTTGAGGAATTGGCGGCCCATAAATTTAATGAATACTAATGCAAAAATTCTTAGTAAAATCCTATTATCCAGATTAACTAAAGTAGTCCCCTATTTAATAGAGCCAGCACAAACCTGTGCTCTTAGTGGAAGTAAGCAACAAGATAAATTGATAATAGGGCTTGCCAATAAAAGGCAGGCCAGGTTGTCTAATGGCCCCTGCCAGGAATAAGCATGAAAGAAGGAAGGGGTAGAGGGAAGGGGGAAGGAAGGATCAAGTTGAAGGGGAAGGGCTAGTGACATCACCAAGACAGATGGGAGGGCAATATGACAAGGCAAGCCAGAGCCCCAGGAATTGGCTGGGGGCGGACCCTCAGGGGTCCTGACCAGGGGTCCTGGGGCAGTATATTAGGCCAGGACACCTGCAGGACGACCACTTTTGCTGGGATTTTTTGTTGAGAACTCAGCACATCATTGGCAAGCAGCAGGTAAGGCACAAAGGAGCAATTAGGCCTTGCAGACCATATGGCCCAGGTGGCTAACTCTTGGGGGGGGGGCCTTTCTGTTTGTTGTTTTCATTGCATGCAAACACAGAGAAAGCAGGGCAATAACAATATTTCACTGTGCAGGCTCACTTATATAGTTTAAATGGTTGGTTTGGGAATACAAAGCTTGTAAGGGGTGTTGATGTTGCTCAGTGCGTCTTGGGTTAAAAGAAGGCTTGAGCAGACATTTTTCACTGGAAATGCTCGCTTATTCATTTTAATGTTTGTGGAGCTCATTGCAGGTGGTTTTTATTCTGTTTATCAGGCATTTAATTACAGGAAAGCTTGGGGTGAGCAAAAAGAAACACATGGTCCTGTTAATACCCCTCTGTTTTGCTTAAGTTGTGTTTCGGTAGGCAGAGAGCATGGGGAGTGGTGTTTTCCAATGGCGTTTAGGTTGGATTAGACTGAGAGCAGTTTTCGCTATGCATGCTTTATGTTTTTTTTTACCATGATGTTTCTTGGGGGTGCTTTGCTTATTGTGGGCGTTTGAGTGAGGACACGCTGGAAATCAGGCCAACATGTATGCTCTGTGATCCTTCTGTTTGGAATCTGTCAGTCATTTCTACTGGCGTTGTAAGGGGGAGAAATCCAGCCTTGCAATATACGTGTTCTGTGGCTTGTGTTGTTTGAATTGCTCGCAGGACATTTTTCAGCTTAATTACTCCTAGTGTGGTAAAGGGTAGAAGAGCTGGGAATATGGCTTGCCACGCACATGCGGTAGTCGTTCTGTGGTTAAAATGGTGGATGGTTGAAAGCAGGGCCAGAGTAGCACATATGGGGGAAGGCCACTTGGTCTGGTCACAGGCATCTAGGTCTTGGAGGCCACATGGTCAGTGGCGGCCTAGATGAACGATGGGCTTGTTCTTCTGTACAGGTGGATAGAAACCTAAAGAAAAAGAAAAGCTGGTGAGGGGAAAGCATCAGGACGAATGCGGCAGTTTTTCTCAGTGTTTCAAAAAAAAAACATAAATGCAGAGCCATTGGGACATTGGGGCACTTTCAACGGTAGTGTCAGGGTCATGAGCAAAGAGTGGCTTTTGCTGCATGTTTTAGAATTTGGTATGTTTAGGCAGGGCACTGCAGCCACAGGAGATGCTGGACTTAGGTGGCTAGAAAGATGTGGCGGCTGCAGGGAGCTAGTTGCAAGGCCTCTCTGGCCATGGGCTAGTCGAGTCTGCAGGAGCAGGACAGGTGTGTGACTCATTGGGCCAGATGGCACATTGCTTAAAAGTTAATAGAAAGGTTTATCTCTCACAGTGCAGTTGGGTTCGGGTACAAGGGAGGGTATTTCGTACACAATCGCTGGATTAAAAAAAAAAGAAGAGGGTTTGAAATGGAGAATGCAGCTCGCTCCTTTGTCCAGGGTTGGGCCTCATCGGGTAAGGCTGGGATGTGCACCAGAAGCACTGTTTTCTGCTGCATTGCTTGTTTGGGTCCTGGCAACCATGCCATGGGAAGGTGGGTTGGCTAGGGGGCCGAATAAGATTGGGAGGGGAAGGGACCATGGAGAGGGTGCAAGGCCTGCCGTGCAGGTTGAGCACTCGAGACTGTGGGAGCGGACCAGCGGGACATAAATAAAGGGATTTTCAGTGTGACTGGGGCAATAGATTGTACACTCGCCTCTGTGACCTACAAAAAAAAAAGGAAAATTAGAGATTGTTTTTTTTTTCCCTATGGCAGGAACTTAAGGGGGAAAAAAAACAGTGCTTTGTGGACAGCAATTCTGGCTCCTCCAGCTATTGTGGGGGGCAGGGTTGGGGGTGTTTGTTTTGGAATTGTGAGGCCGATGGCCCTCTAGGGAGCAGAGGACGACACATGGGATAAGAAGCAGGAAAGGGAATGGCGCTCTAACACGGGAGAGATGGGGCACTAAAACGAGTGGCGTTTCTTCTTGCTTTTTGGGATGGCAGAATGGAATTGAGTCAGGTCCTGCTATTGGCTGTTTTTCCCTGATGCTGCAACAGTGGGGTAACAAGGTCAAAATGCCAAGCAGACTGCTGGAGGGACACCAGCAGAGGGGGGGGCATACAGAAGCATTAAAGGTGCTGCGGCCCCAGTAAGCAGGGGGCCACAAGGCTGATGGAGCAGTGGGTAGAGATGCAGCAAATTTAAATTCCACCGGCAAAGTGAACACAAAGTGGGCACTTCACATTGCCACTACGTGGATTGGGCAGTGCAAAGTGCTCACTTCGCCTTGTCATTACCACTTAGCGTTAAGGCGGAATGGCAATGCGAAGTAAGGCAAAGTCATTGTTTTTAATGGACTTCACGTTCCTTATTATGATTCTAAGTGATCCACTTAGTGTTTCAGATTTCGCAGCCCCCCCACACACATCACATGGCTTACAGTACTGTAAGTCACATGCTCTTTAGCTAGACAGAAAGAAAGTGAATCATACAAGCAGACACTTTTACTTTTTCCTGTGCAGACAGAGAGAGAGAGGAGTGAGTTTTGTGACTGCTGATACTTGAGATCAGAACGAGGAGGAGATTTAAACTTTAATTTAGACCCAACAGCTTTTTCAAAAGCTACATTTTTTTTAGTCTTTTCTGTCTGTACTCTTTTTTTACTTAATTTGTTCTTTCTGTAAATTTTATTTTTCTTACATAGAGGACATCAGTTGCAAATTATGTCCATGCTGGAACTGCTGCTGGATCACCATGGGATCCCACATTAGTTTTTTTTTCTCACACCGTGTTCCCCGCCCACATCTTCCTTGCTGTGTTATAAAATGTATTCCTCCATCATCCCCGACCCTTGTATGTAATTATGCCCTTTTTTGTTGTCTTCCATATGTATTCTGAGCAGTGGAAGTATACTGTGCTAAACTGCATGGGTGCAGTTTTCTTTCTGGTCTGTGTATGTACTGTAGACACTGTACAACTCCCTGACTTAAAAACACTTATTAATGAGTACAATGTTGGGGTGGTGAAGCCTGGAGAGATACTACAAACAGGCTTACAATACATCCAAGTAACTAGTAAAGTATGAGCAAGACAAGGGGGTTGATGGAGGAGAAGTGAGGGTAGAGATCGAGGGGTAGGAGGTGCAGGAGTAAGGGGAGTACGGGAGGTGGTTGGGGGCAGGAGCAGGAGGGAGATATGGGGAGGTGGGTGAGGGTGGGAGACAGTGCAGCCAGAGGGCCTTGTCGAGGGAATATGACAGGTAAGGTGCTAGGGGTGCAAAGACTGATTGTAAGTGCTGGGGCATGTGCAGCTGGAACGGTGGAAATGTTAAGATGGGCAATCGCAGGATACAAGCAGTGAGAGGCGCAGCTTGGACTTGAAAAGGCCGAGTGTTGGAGCGGTCACTATGTCACAGCCAAGAGAGTTGAGCCATTTGGATGCCTGATAGGTGAACGATCTTTGTCCTTGGGTCGTGCAACATCGTGGGATATGTAGTAGATGGGAATTTGATCTCCTTGTAGTGACATTCCTATGTCTAGGCTTAAGGAGGGCACAGACACCAGGTGGGGCAAGCCTCATTATAATTTTCTTGGCCGTGATGCAGGTTTGGTATTTTATGCATTTGCTCAGTTGAAGCCATCCAGATTAGGAATAAAGGTCACATGTGTGGGTATGGCGATGTGAGCCAGTGATGAGATGACAGGCCTTATTCAGGGAGGTCGTGATACGTTTGAGTGCAGTGGTATTTGCAGACCCATATATGATAAGACCATAGTCTATGATGCTGACAATGGAGCTTTGGACAGCCACTGACGTGCGTCTGGGGTTAGGTGTTTCCTGTGCCAGAATAATATGCCTAACCTCACATTGGCAGACTTTGCCACATTGCTGATATGGACAGCGTATGAGAGGTGGGGATCTGGGGTGATGCCAAGGTACTTGAACGATTGTGTTTGCTCTAGGATGGCTCCTTGTTCGGTTGCAATGGCCAGGTGGAGTTGTTTGTTTTTGTTGTGGGGGCTGCAGAAGACCATAGACTTGTTTTTTTTTCTGATTGAGAAGCAGTTTATGATTTAGGGACCACGATTCGATGGAGGAGAAGGCCCGCTTAAGTTTATTTTGTAATTGGTTTGGATCAGGGTCCAAGGTGAGGATCACAGCATCGTCGGCATAGAGAATTATTTGTTCTGGGCAGCTGTCCGGTAGTGAGTTTAAGAATAGGCTGAAGAGAAGGGGTCCCAGAATGGAGCCCTGGGGGACTCCTGAGCAGACCAGTCTAGGGTCTGAGAGTGTATCAGCAATTCTTACTGTTTGAGACCGTTCTTCAAGGTAGCTCTTAAGCCAGTCAATGGCGTCAGTTGACAGCCCAGTGTTTTGAAGCTGGACAAGTAGGAGGCGGTGATTGACGGTGTCGAAGGCTTTAGTCAAGTCAATGTAGATTGAGCCTAGTAGTTCACCGGAATCAAGTGCATTGTGGATTGCGCCAGTGAATTCAAGTAGGGCTGTGGAGTTGCTGTGACCTTTGTGGAACCTGTGTTGTTACTTGCACAGGATGTTGTACGTATCCTGGTATTCTGTGAGCTGGTCCGAGATGATGCGTTCTAGTGCCTTGGAGAGTGGGGGTAGTAGGGAGATAGGTCTGTAGTTATCGTGGGCAGTTTTGTCACCACTTTTATGGACTGAGGTGACAGTGGCAGATTTCCATCTGTCCAGGAACTGGCTAAGGCTGAGGGAGAGGTTGAAAATTCTGGTCAGAGGACTAAGCACTTCATCAAGTGTGAGAGACAGGATTTTGAGATCAAGGGAGTCATTACTGAATCTGGATTTACCAAGGGCTATGGTAACATATTTGCGTACTTGGTGAGCCTTGACTGCTTTGAAGTAGAAGCGGGGGAGATGGTGGGAGTAGTGTTCATTGCAGACAGAGGGGCTTCACCATCTTTGAAGTAGTCCTGAGATAGGACAGCGCTGAGGTAGGTAAAGGCTTTGTTAAAGGTATCCGCAATGGTTTTTGGGTTGAGGGTTGTGGTTCCGTTGATGTTGAGTATTGATGGGGGGGGTTTGGGTGGATTCCCAGTGAGTTCCTTTATGTTCTTCCAGAACTCCCAACCATTGCCCCAGGAGTTTGTGAGGGCGTGCTTATAGTAGGCGGACTTCATTTGCCGGATGGTTTTGGTGCAGTCTTTACGGGCACTATGTAGTTTTGGATGTCGTTTGCCTTCCAGAGTTTCTGGCCAGCTCCATAGGTGGTCTCTTGTTTTAGCATCTGAGGAGGTCACCTGTGAGCCAAGGGTTACTCAGTATTTGACTTTGCGTTTCTTAATAGGAGCATACGTGTCAGAGGCCACAGTAAAGATGTTTATGAAGTGGTCAAGGGCAGTGTTTACGTTGGTTGCATTGAAGATAGGGGACCAGTCTTAATGGAGGAGGCGGGATTTGAGTCAAGAAAGGTGACCACTGGGTAGAACCCTGTTGGTGATTGTTTTTGGTGGTTGTTTGATTAATTTATTTGACCAGGTGCGGCTAACAGGGGAGTGATCGCTGAGAGAGTAAAGGAGGACATTAGTGTTCGATATCCACGATGGGTGACTGGTAAGGATCCAGTCCAAGAGTGCGCTGGTGCTGGTCCTGTAATTTTTCCTGGTTGGTGAGTCAACCATTTGTGTGAGGTTCACTGTAGCAATGGTATCCCTGTGTGCACCAGCATCTGCCGAAGGCCAGTTGATGTTGAAGTTGCCTAGGAGGATGGATTCGGTGTCTGGTGGGAGTGACTTTACAAAGTCAAGAACAGCTGTTAGACCAGTTCCCTGTTCTTTGGGAGGGATGTAGATGGTGGCAACAGTGAAGGTTTTGTTTTGGCCTCCGAGGAGGATTCTTACTGGCAGTATCTGAGCAGTTGTGGGTTGAACTGAGGTAATGATGTGGTGCCCTTGTATGAAGTCTTTTAGGTAGAGAGCGCAGCCCCTGCCTCTTTTGGAGAGACGATCCAGCCTAAAGACATTGTAGCCAGGAAGGCTAATTGCATGGGCCGATACTGATGGCGTGAGCCAGGTTTCGACAACTGCCAGGATGTCAAGGCAGTGTTGGCTGGTGAAGGCTTGTAGGGCATCCATTTTAGGAAGGAGGCTGCAGATGTTGATTGATATGAATGAGAGGGCACCCAAAGGCTTGCTCAGATTAGTGGCTTTAGAGCAGAATGGGCCAGGATTTGGGTGCACATTGCATGACAGCATTAGGAGAAGGAGGAGGACTAGCCTCAAGGAGCTGCGGTGTATTTCCTTAAGGGAATGTTTTCACCTGCTGGCATCTCGGCAAGTTGCTGAGCATCGATGATAGTGGGTGAGGGTAAGCATAGATAGGGGGACCAGAGTGGAGGGCTAGGACCAGTGTGGGTGTAGGACAGTTTCATGGTAGTAGGATGGACCATGGGCAAGGGGCAGTGACCAGTGTGCAGCGAGCCTATGTGGAGGAAAGATGTAGGAATGTGGAAGCTGTGGGGGAGGGAGGGAAAGCAGGCTTTTAGGGAGTGCAGTAGGAGAGAAAGACAGGCAAGAAGAAATAGAATGGGGGTAGAGAACGGTGGAGGCACATGATTAAGGTAGGATTCGGGGTTCAGGGAAATCTTACCTGGTTCGAGAGGATCTCGAGGGCGAGAAGGAAGGAAGGTATATAGCAAGTAAAGAAACTGTGTCTTTCAGAGGGTAGACTTTTTTCTTTTTTTTTTTAATGAAAGAACAAGAATCCCTCTAGTGGCAGGTCTGTATAACCTACTAATGAAAAATTAGCCCAAAAAAACCCCCCAAAAAAACTCCTATTACACACTTGAAATGTGCGTAGTTCTATCTAAAATCTATTTGTAAAAAGTGCCAGGTGGCAAAGCAGGAGCAAAGTCCTGGCCAATCAGAGTCGGTTTGCTGAAAGCACCCATTGCCGTACCTTCCAAGGAGCTGCAGGTGGGCGTCCTAGTCTCGGTCAGTGGCTGTCTAGGTGCCGGCTGACTGTGGGGGAGCTGAAGCAGCCCCGTTCAAGGGCAGGCAGCTGGAGAGAAGAAAAAATGGCACGGTTTAAATAGCATGGAGGTAGGATAGCTTTAGTGTGAGCAGTTTAGCAAGACAAAGGAAAGTTAGACTTTTCAGAGCCAAGGCACAGTGCTTGGATGGGGGAGGGTGCATAAAGAGCAGGAAACAGAAGAACTGTAGGCACTTTAAATTACTAGTAGAAATTACAATCCAGCTAATACAGTTGAAAACCTCCTATTACACACTTGAAATGTGCGTAGTTCTATCTAAAATCTATTTGTAAAAAGTGCCATGTGGCAAAGCAGGGGAAAAGTCCTGGCCAATCAGAGTGGGTTTGCTGGAAGCACCCATTGCTGTACCTTCCAAGACTGCAGGCGGGTGTCCTAGTCTTGGTCGGTGGCTGTCTGGGTGCCAGCCGACCGTGGGGGAGCTGAAGCAGCCCCGTTCAAGGGCAGGCAGCTTCCAGGGAGCTGCAGGCGGGTGTCCTAGTCTCAGTCAGTGGCTGTCTGGGTGCTGGCTGACCGTGGCGGAGCTGAAGCAGCCCCGTTCTAGGGCAGACAGCTTCCAAGGAGCTGCAGGTGGGCATCCTAGTCTTGGTGGGTGGCTGTCTGGGTGCTGGCCGACCATGGGGGAGCTGAAGCAGCCCCATTCAAAGGCAGGCAGCTTCCAAGAAGCTGCAGGTGGGCATCCTAGTCTCGGTCATTGGCTGTCTGGGTGCCGGCCGACTGTGGGGGAGCTGAAGCAGCCCTATTCAAGGGTAGAGAGCTGGGTTGGGGAGGAGATAAAGATAATGTCTCTGTAGTCAAGCAAGGGAAGGAATGTTGCTTGGAGAAGTCTTTTGTGGTTCACTAGAGAAAAGAGGGTCCTATTTCCAAAGAAGAAACCCAAGCGTGCTTTAAGCCTGTTTGATAGATCCTTGATGTGGTCGTTGAAAGAAAGCTTGTTGTCTATCCACATACCTAGATATTTAAATTTAGGTATGACTTTCAAGGGTTCACATAGGGAGGTAACTATGAAGTTTTTAGGTGGGGTAAGTAGGGCACCAGACAAGGCAAGTCTCGAGAAAATCATTGTCTTGGTTTTTTTGGCATTTAGGAGAAGCTTGGCATTGTTAAAATTGCTTTCTAACTGGATAAAATCAGCTTGGAGTGCTTCCCTGACTTCAGTTAAGGACGAGCCTGTTGCGTACAGAACCGTATCATCCACAGAGAAATGTATGCTAGAGTTCTTTATGTGGAAGTCAAGGTTGTTGATGTACAGGGAAAAAAGGATTGGTCCTAGGATGGAGCCTTGAGGGACTCCTCTGGCAATTGGAAGGGGGACAGATAGTAGGCTATCAGCTTTGACTTTTTGTATCCTTCCCGTGAGATAAATGTAAAACCACTGTAAGGTAAGTGGAGTGGCACTTATGTAGGCAAGACAGGTGATTAGGAGGTGATGGTCTATAGTGTCGAAGGCCTTACTGAGGTCTAGAAAGACTGCACCAGTAACCTTCTTGGTGTCCATAACATGGATCCAGTCATTAGAGACTTTAGCCAAGGCTGAGATGGTACTGTGCTTCAACCTGAAGCCAGATTGGTCCAGGTTTAGGAGTGAGTGTGCTTCAAAGTGATTTTTTAGTTGGTTGTATATAAGTTTTTCCAGCACTTTGGCAAGATAGAGATAGGACGGTAGTTGTTTAAGTCACAAAGATCTCCTGATTTGAAGAGAGGAAGAACATGGGCAGATTTCCAGCAGGATGGAACAGTGGCTGTGGTAATAGAGAGGTTAAAGATGTGAAGGATGGGGGCTGTGAGCTGGGCATAGCCTAACCGTAAGAAAAATGATTTAAGGCCATCGCCCCCTGCACTTTTCTTGATGTCAAGGCTAAGAGTTATGTCTTCAACTTCTTTGTAACTAAACAGGCACAACTGGAAGGGATGAGGCGGAGTAGCATGTGTAGAATCTGGGCTAGTGTTGCTATTCACTCGGCTAGAGTATGGGGAGGAGTCGAATGCCAACCTGGCAGTGGCAAAGTGAAGGTTAAGTTCTTCGAGGATTCGCAGTTTATTTTCAACCATCCCATCCTTGGCCAGAATCTTGGTGGGAAGGGAAGAAGCAGCAGGATGGCCTTCAATGGATCTCAGTGTCTTCCAGATTTTTTGGGAGTTCCATTTGGCCTGCTGCAGAGTGGAAATGTAGAAGTTTTCTTTAGTAGCACGTACACATTTAACACAGACATTTCTGGCAGTTCTAAACACCTGCCAGTCTGCCGGGTTCTTTGTGTGCCTGGCCCTATCCCATAGCTTGTCTCTATTGGTAAGTGCAGATTTGAGCTATTGGGTGAACCACGGATGCAAGATTTTCTGCACCCTCATTTTAATAAGAGAATCATGCTTCTTAATTAGGATGGTGAGGTTGTCATTTAGGACAGAGATGGCAGCATCAGCAGATTTGGCAAGATATAGGTCTTGCCACCTGATTGTAGCTAGACGGTTAGGAAGTTTGCCGAGTTGAATTTACGGAATGAACGTTTGATTCTGAATTTAGGGTGCTGCTGGGTTTTAGATAGGAATCTTGTATATACAATGATACTGTGATCGCTCATGTCATTATGGAAAACTGCAGAATGTGAGATTTTATGGAGATGCGAAGTTAAGATGACATCTAAGAGTGAGCTGTTGGCAGAGTTAGAAGCATTGATTCTTGTGGGTTCAGTTACTATATGTGTAAGACCCAGCTCATCACAGATGGCTTTTAGGGAGTGGGATTTAGCGGTGAGACAATCCATATTGAAGTCCCCTAAGATTATTGCTTCCGTGTTAGCCAAAGTTACGGATTTCAACACGTTAAGAATTTCTGTGTCTCCTGATGGTGGTCTATAGCCACCAATGATTGTGATGCATTCTGAGGATGGAAGGTGAAGTTTAAGTGAGACAATCTCATATTCCTTGGGCTTAGTTTTACAGTAAATGCTGCTAATATCAGAATTTGATTTGGCATATACAACCACCCCCCCTCAAATCCCTATCAGCCCTAAAGAGCTTGAAGCCCGGTATAGTAATTTGCGGATCAGTGTTGTTGTTTTTTTAACCATGACTCGGTAATTATAATCAGATCTGGGTCAGTGTGGGTTGCCCAAACTTGAAGATGATCAAGTTTTTTGAGCAGGCTTAGAATATTGACCATCATCAGTTTTATCCCAGGAGCAGCTGCAAACTCCGACAGAGAAGTGATTTGAGTTGGGGGACCTGGATTTAGTTCGACATTGCCTGAACAGAAAAGGAGAATTAGAAACATTTTCTTGAGGGCATTTATCAGGTACGTAAATTGTAATTTGAGACTACATTTGTGACCGTGATAATGAAGAACGTGATTTGTATCATGAGTGCCTCCTGATGATGGTCCTGACCTAAAAACGCATATTACTGAGTACAGTGTTCATGCTGAATTATGCACCACACCTGTCCAGTACTCTGAAGGGAAGCCAAAGAAACAACTGTGACTTAAGTTAGAGATGGAGATTGGTCCCTAAAGAGATGCAAATGTACAGACAGATTATGATTGCGCTGCACACTGAAGAGATGCAGATGCAAAGGCATAACACCTAACCAGTGCTCACCATCAGAAATTTAAATCTAGAAAAGAATATCTTTGCCGGTTAGGGCAGTCCGCGTGGGGGGGGGGGCAGCGTACCACACTGCTACAGTAACAGTCACTAGTACGAGTACCAATAAAGATACCACAAAGAAGTACAAAAAAATTACACAGCTGCAGTGAATAGCAGGTTCACATTGCTGAAATTATGTGGCACAATAAAAGGTGTCTGATTTGATGACATGCGTCACACACACACCAAGTAATACATAGCATATTGAAAACTTCAGTAATATATCCACATGTTTTAAACAAACTAAAATTATGCACTGCTGCACCACAACAATCAGCAAAAAAATGGCAAGAATTATTGAAAATATTATGGTGTGTACATTAACACAGTTATAAAAGAAAAATATCACCAAAACAGAAAGCATTGTCTTTTTCTCCAAGTTAATCTACCTACATCTCAGATACGCCCCTTCCCCAAAGCACACTTCCACTGTCTCTCAATGTTGTACATTAACATTCAAAATATACACACAAACAATAAACGCTCGATGATATGAGCACAGGAGGGTTTCCTATAATTGATAAACTAAAGTTTCAGCAAAAAAAAAATACTCAAAAAGGCTTTTTTAACAGCTTTTAGAATGTTTGAATCACAGAGAGCTCTCAGAGCAGATTGTCTCCTACAGCTTCCTACACACACTACCCCAAACTGATTCTGTGCAGAACAATCTAGAGACCATGTGACCTGAAATCCCATGAATCACTGCAAAATTTGCCTTTGGAGCTTAAAAACAAGGCGAAGTACATTGTTTTCAATGTACTTCGCCTTAAGAATTAGTGGAGTAGTGGTTAGGGAAGGCGGAGTAACGCAAAGTCATTGTTTTCAATGGACTTCGCGTTACCCATTAATAATATGAAGTACTCTGCTTCACATTGCAGAGCACTCCACGAATTTCTTTCACTCCTCGTTCAACTTCGTGGAGTGAATTGCGGCCACTTCACCCATCTCTAGCCATGGAGAACTATAAAAAATAATAAAACAAAGGGGGGGCAGGGAGGACAGGGGATGGTCACTCAGAGGTCTTAAAACCTTGACTGCAGGGCAAAGTTGGTGCACATGTCTGAACATTTATTTCTCACCCATCTACATGCAGTGACCAAAGGTACAATAATGGCACCCAAGTGAACCCCGATATCCAGTGAAAAGATGATGCACGAGGTGGCAAAATTGATGGGGCAGATGACTGAGCTGGTGGCAGTGGCAAAGCATAGAGAGGCAGAGGTAGAAGTGCAGAAAAAGCAGAAGGAACGTGAGGAGCGCCCAGGCAGAGGAAGGGGAGGAGGCCCAGATGGGAGTTGCCACCCCCACACCCATCCCAGCACCTCTGCCCACAAAGAGAGTCAGGATGGTTGTAAAATTGCTGTGGATCTCACAGATGAGAACAGGTTGAAAGAGTATTTGGAGGGGCCACTGGGCAGAATGGGGGACACAGGGATCAAGAAGATGGAGCAGGCTATGCAGGCATTAAAAAGCAAAGGGGTGGGGATGGATGAGGCAGGGGGTGGTGGCAAGTCAGCCAGCAAGAATTTGTATGATGGTTCCCCTGGGCTGCTCGGTGGAGAGGGGATCATGTTCGAGCCCCAATTAAAGAAAACATTTGGAAGGGGGAGTATGTGGACATTTTCAGGCTAGTGGACAAGGACACTGCCAAGAAATATGAACAGAAGGAGTCATTGTGGAAGTCAGAAGCGGCAGTGGCTTTGGCAGTAGTAGGGTACAAGGTCGAGGAGGTGAGGTATAAAGGAAAGACCATCGATAACTGGCAAGAGGGTTTCATCATTTACAGTGCTTTAGTACTGGAAAATCAGCCTGAGCTAGCCATCCCTTTACTGTCATACATGTCTATCATCAGAGATGCATACAAGGTGAAGGTAGGTTACGGGTGGCTCAAATATGATGAGGTTTTTCAGAGGAGAATAATGGCAAAGGGGGATCTGAGATGGGATTGTGCCCACTCTGAGTTGTGGAGAGGACCCTCTCTGGGGAGGGGGTGATCACGCAAGGAAGAACCCACCCACCAATAGGGCCAAGACCTGCTGGGGCTTCAACAAGGTCAGCTACACATGGAACGGCTGTAAGTTCAGGCATGTCTGTTCAAAATGTGGAGGGTCGCACTCAACCTCCATCTGCCAAACAGGGTTTCGAAAGAGGAGGTATGAGCGGGGGTCATTTTTAGGACCAGTCCTTTCAGGGGACTCTGGGTGGGAAGGGCATGGGGCAGGAGGGCAGCCACCGGGGACAGCACTTTGCATCCAATGGCTGGCATTAAGGAAGAGCAGAGGGGAGGGCGGTGGGGATACACGCTGGTGCATACACCCATTTCACTATCAGTGGTAGAGGAGTGGACCATGGACTACCTGATTAAGGGAGCAGGGGAGATGCTCTGGGAAGGTTTTCAGATGGGTTTCCCACTGGGGTTTCTACGGGGGCAGGCGGGGATGTGGGCTAAGAATCTCAGGTCGGTGAAGGGGAAGGAGGACATAGTGGGGACCAAGATTAAAAAGGAAATCAAGGCAGGCTGGTTGGAGGGGTCACTGGTGGCCCCCCAAGCATGCATTTCCAAGTTTCCCCATGGGGCATCGTACCCAAGAAGACGGAAGGGGAATTCAACCTGATCCATCACCTATCTTACCCTGAAGGCTCATCAGTGAATGAGGGCATACCAGACCACCTGAGGGCAGTGTCATATGTCTCCTTTGAACAGGCCATAACACTCATCAGGCAATAGAAGGGGTGTGGTTGGTGAAAACGGACCTCGAGTCAGCATTTTGACTCTTGCCCATCAGGTCAGCAGACCGGGACCTATTGGGTTTCCAATTCCAAGGGGGCATCTATTTTGACAAAGCCATGCCAATGGGGTGCTTGGTGGCATGTTCCACTTTTGAGGCATTCAGCACCTAGTTACAATGGGTATTCAGAGGCTGTGGAAGTATGGGGCTCTAGAATGAAGGGAAAACATATTATGTTCTGGTGCAACAACAAAGGGGTAATGGAGGTGATTAATAACTAAGGGAGGAAGACACAGCCAGTGGGCAGGCTGCTCAGGTGCATGGTATTACTGGGGCTGCAGCTGAATCTATCTTTTAAAGTACAACATATTGAGGGGCTGAAGAATGAGGTGGCTGACAGTCTTTCCCATTTGCAGCTCAGAAGGTTTTGGGAGCTGAGGCCACAGGCAGCGCCACACAGGACCAGGGTTCTGGACAGGGTATGGGAGGCTGGAGGGACACAGCCAGGGCACTGTACCAGAGTTCCTGGTCAGCTAACACATTGAGGGCTAACAAATCGAGGTGTGTGAGATCTCAGGAATTCAGAGGAAAGCATGGGTGGGACAGGGATGAGCCGGTCCGGGAAGAGCAGGTAAGGAGGTATATAGTAGAAAAATGGGAGGAAGGGCTATCACATGCCACAGTGGTGGTGCAACTGGCCAGGATCAGTTGGGTATGCCAGGACAGGGGTTGGCCCAACAAAGCAGCTGAGCAGGAAGTAAAGAGGATGGCTGTAGGCTAGCAGAGGGGGCAGGTAAGCAGGTCGATTGGGAGGCGCCCCATAAGGGGCAGTTACTGGCAGGAGTCCTAGGAGCAATGCATCAGATGTGTTCCTCAGCCAAGGAAGCATTCCTGTTCCAAGCCATTTTTTGCTGTCATGGCGGCGGGGGCCTTCCAGGTGGGAAAAATGGTGTCCCTGTGGAAATTGGCTGGGGTGGAAGTGTTTCAACACAACAACATATGGTGGGGGCAGGATGGAGTAGTCATTCACCTGGCCAGGTCCAAAACTGACCAAAAAGGGAAGGGGACAAAAGTGTCATTGGTGAGGCAGCCACAGTCTACCATGCTGCGCAGTGGGGGCACTGGAGGCATATGTGAGCCAACGAGGGAGGCCTTTTTCTGGTATGGGGATGGTTCCCCAATCACTGGTTTTCAGGTTGGGGCAGTGCTCAAGAAGGCACTGGCTTTCATTGGGGAGGACCCAGGTAAATTCACCCCACATTCCTTTTGCATTGGGGCAACCACGGAGGCAGTGGAAAATGGGGCTGCAGTGGAAGAGGTAAAGACGGTTGGGTGCTAGAAGTCCAGCTGCTGCAAGAGATATGTCAGGTATATGTAACAGCAACTCACACTGTTTCTCTTGTTTTCATGGCAGGTTCCAAGAGGAAGGTTTGGATAGTGGGGCACTCCATCTATTGGGCAGAAAGGTTTGCAGTGGACACTTCCAGAGGAGTAGAATTTCGTTACAACACGGAACACACAAGGGTGCTATGGTAGGGCATTAGGACATGAGATGGGCACAGCTCTTGCCAGTGTTGGATGAGCTTAGGGTCCAATGGGGCACACCAGACTGTGCGATCATACATTTGGGGAGCAATGATTTAGGGGGGCCTGCCATGGGGGGAGCTGGGGAGGAACATCCTAGGGGATTTATAACAGATTAAAGGGTGGTGGCTGAGGGTGACAATCAGCTGGTCTGACATCACTTCCCAATGGGTCTGGAGGTGGGCCAAGGACATCCAGCTGATTGAGAAGGTCAGAAAATGTCTGAATAGGAGGGTAGCAAGGGCAGTAATTAAAATGGTGGGGCATACACCTGCAGCACATGGACATTTCCTTTGATCAGGTGGCGGTGTACAGGTCTGTTGGGGTGCACCTGTCGGAATTCAACATGTGCCTATTCCTGAGGCTAATTGGGAAGCTAGTGAGAGAAATAGCCAGGAAAGACCTGAGGTACTAGCTCGCTAGGGGGGAGCCCCTCCATCCATCGCAAACTGGAGGAGGGGCAGTGGAAGAAGAAAAGGAGGAGTGGGGGGAAGGTACATGGGCTGGGGATAAGGAACCCAGATGTGGTGTAAAAGTGGGGAAGGGATAGGTCCAGGCACCTGATTCAGAAGTGTCTGGGCCTGGAGGGCAAAGGCCCAGGTAGGTGGTGCCATACTGGTTCTAGTGTGGAGAAGGGGGCCAGATTCACAGTGTCTGGACTCGGAAAGCAAGATATATGAACAACCAGAAGAAGGAAGAGGCCAGAACCAAGAAATGTAGATTGAACTGTTTATGTATGAAAAACTGAAGTATTAACATGAGTGTTGTAAATATTCTTTGTGCCAAAATAAACATTGTCAATGAGCAACCAAAAAGGAAGAACTTGTAGCATCCATCATTCCTGGGAGGGGTTCAGGGGACAATAGGGCTTGCCAATAAAAGGCAGGCCAGGTTGTCTAATGGCCCCTGCCAGGAATAAGCATGAAAGAAGGAAGGGGTGGGAGGAAGAGGAGGGGGAGGGAAGGATCAGGTAGAAGGGGAGGGGCTAGTGACATCATCAAGACAGGTAGGAGGGCAATATGACAAGGCAAGCCAGAGCCCCAGGGATTGGCTGGGGCAGAGCCTCAGGGGTCCTGGGGCAGTATATCAGGTCAGGACACCTGCTGGATGACCTCTTTTGCTGGGATTTTTTCCCATCCACCCACCCTTATTGAGGAAGGTGATGGGGGAAAGCCTTGGCACAGAGATATGGACAGGCACAGTGTGGTGCCTGGGGCTCTGGGTATTGGGCCTATGAGTGTGGCTGTGGGTAGGCAGCCATGGTCAGGGGGCTGTGTCATGGCCTCCTGAGGGGAGTTGTGGGCAGCAAGACCCAATGACAAGTGGAAGATGATAGGAAGAAGAAAAGGAGGAGTTGGGGGAAGGGAGGGGTGCACAGGCTGGGGACAAGGAACCCAGACATGGTGTAAAAGGGGAAGGGGGATAGGTCCAGGCACCGGATTCAAAGTGTCCCGGCCTGGAGGGCAAAGGCCCAGGTAGGTGGTGCCGGCCTGGTTCTGGTGTGGAGGGGGGGGGCCAGATTCACAGTGTCTGGATCTGCAAAGCAAGATGGATGAACAACCAGAAGAAGGAAGAGGCTGGAACCAAGAAATGTGGATTGCACTGTTTATGTATGAAAAAACTGAAGTATTAACATGGGTGTTGTAAATATACTTTGTGCCAAAATAAACATTGCCATTGAGCAACCAAAAAGGAAGAAGTTGTGACGTCCATCATTCCTGGGAGGGGTTCAAGGGACAGTCATCAAGGAATTATTCCAACAGGCAGAAGCAGAAACACTCCAAGGGTATTTAATTAACATCGACCAAGAGAAAGCTTTTTATAAATTATCTCACTCCTATCTGTTCCAAGTATGTGAAGCATTCAGTATTCCAAGTAAATATATTACCTGGTTAAAAGCAATGTATACCAGAGCTGGAATAATGCCAATCATAAATGGATGGCAGGGTCAGAAAATTGAAGTAAAGAGGGGGAGTCAAACAAGGGTGTCCACTCAGCCCTGTGTTATATGTCACAATGATAGACATTTTAATCAGAATGGTTTTAAAAAATCAGTTAGTTAAAGGGCTAACTTTGAACAATGGAGGTTTTGTGTCTAGAATTCTGGCATATGCAGATGATATTATATTAATAATTTCTCCAGAAAGCTCGGGAGAGGGGATACATAAGCTGCTATCACAATTCTCTTAAGATTTCAGGATCCCAGATAAACCTGTAGAAAAGTGTGGGAGTCACTTTGGGAACCACTCAGGAACCAGAAAGTGGAACACTCGCAGGTATAGAAATATCTCAAGAACCAATAAAGATTTTAGGGATAGAATTTGGATATGGGGATCTAGCAAAAATAAACTGGGGGAAAAAGAATGGGAGTGGCAAATAGATTAGTGTCTAATTGGAAAAATCAGCACATTTCCAAAAGAAAAAGGTTGGTATTAATTAAATCCCTGTTGGTACCAGTATTTTTATATTTAAGTTACTTGCCCCCGCCAGTTTCTCTATATATTAGTTTATTCAGTGTCTTTTTTCAAGCTTTTCAGGGGTCTAGACTAAACCCCATTAAAAGAGAGTATATATACCGGCCAACTGAGAATGGAGGGGTTGGAATGATCCCCCCAGTGGCCTTCTACCCAAGTATTTTCATCCAATACAATATTAGTCGGGCATTAAGACCTGGATCAAAGCCTTGGGGAGATCTAGTGATACACTGGATTCAGTTATGCAGAAATGCCTGGGACTCCAAAGCAGCAAGATGACTCCCCAAAGGCAACAGGGTCCCACTGTATGGGATTGAATGCTTTAAACAGATCATAAGATGGGAGCTAAAAGTAGATCAGATTCTGACCCTTGAAAGAAAACAAAAAACACTCATCCATTATGGAAAAAGAATGCCAAGCTGAATTTTGCTTCACTGAATGCCCTAAAGAACAAATTCCTGCCATATGTAAACACCTAATGAACCCCAGAATTCCACCATTTATGTGGGGTTGCCTTTATGGGTGATTTAATGTTAAAGCTAATAGCAAACACAAGCAACTGACAGAAAGATACTGCCCCAGAAATTCATGTATGCAAATACTAGAAACACAAGGACACCTCTTCTTTGAATGCCCATATATTAAAGTCTTTTGAACATTACTGGCAAAAGAATGAGAGGACCCAGAATGGGCAAAGCTGACCTATACGGATCTGATGTATGGTTCACAAAAGGGAAGCTTTAGGAAATTTCATAGAGATATAATATATATTTGCTTTGGAATAATAAAATATTGCATCTTGCAATCTCAGTGTTTATGGGTTATACAACAGAAATGGGTAAATCAAGTTGAATTGTTAGCCAATATTAAAAATACATTGAGGAAATCACAAGAGCTTGATAGTGAAAAATAATGAAAAAAGATGGAAACATTGGTGGATTTGTTGTGATAATTGGGTAAAATAATGGAGATACTTAAAGTGGACAGAGAATAGATCAAAAAAGGTTATACCAAAGGGTGAAGAAGTTCATTTGCAATGTACTAATATATGAAGAATTTAACATCCACCTGAACTACCACCAGAACAGGCAGATGGGACCTCAGTTTAATGTCTCATCTGAAAGACGGCATCTCAGGAGTGCAGCACCCCTCTCATGCTGCACTATAGTGTCAGTATTGGGATATTAACCCAAGTGCCTGGTGTGGGAGATAGAACCCACAGCCTTCTGATATCCTAGAAACATAGAAACATAGAAGTTGACAGCAGATAAGGACTGCAAGGCCCATCCAGTCTGCCCATTTCTTTTTCTACCTTATAAATGTGCCATCGGCCTTTGCTCTGTCAGTGGCCTATCTATTCATAGTCATTTGTATTGCTCCCTTATGCCTATCCCATGCCTGTTTGAAGCCCTGCACTGTATTCATAGCCACCTCTTCTTGTGGTAAGCCATTCCATGCATTCACCACCCTTTCTGTGAAAAAGAATTTCCTCACATTCCCCCTTAATCGGCCCCCCCAATCTCATGCTGTGTCCTCTTGTCCTGCAATTTTTCTTATATTTAAACATGTTAGACTCTTTCACCTTGTTAATGCCCTTAAGGTGTTTGAATGCCTCGATCATATCACCTCTCTCCCTCCTTTGCTCAAGGGTATACATATTGAGCTCTGTTAATCTGTCCTCGTATGTCTTCTGATGCAGTCTCTGCACCATTTTGGTTGCCCTTTTCTGGACTGCCTCAAATTGGTTAATGTCCTTGTAAAGGTGTGGCCTCCAATACTGCACGCAGTACTCCAGATGGGGCCTAACCAGTGTCTTGTAAAGAGGAATTATTACCTCCCTCTTACGACTTGTGATACCCCTACTAACACACCCTAACACCCCTTAGCCTTACCTACTGCTTTAGAGGTCTGCTTGATGATTTCAGGTCATCAGTGATGATGATGCCCAAGTCTCTTTCTTCCTTTGTGACTGCTAGCAACTCCTCCCAGCCTATAGGTGGCTTCAGGGTTTCTCTTCCCTATGTGCATGATTTTGCACTTCTTGCATTAAATCCCAGTTGCCACTCTTCTGACCATTTTGCTAGTTTGTCCAGATCTCCTCTCATTCTGCCCACCCCATCTGGATCATCTACTCTGTTGCAGATCTTGGTATCATCTGCAAACAGACAAGCCTTACCCTCTAGTCCATCTGCAAGGTCGCTAATGAAGATGTTGAAGAGGACTGGCCCCAGGACTGATCCCTGAGGTACTCCACTTATGACTTGCATTTCTTCTGACTGTATACCATTTACCACCACTCTCTGTTTTCTGCCCATCAACCAGTTTGCCACCCAGTTGACCAACTTCTGACCCACCCTGCCTACCCAGCTTATTTATCAATCTTCTATGTGGGACAGTGTCAAAAGCTTTGCTGAAGTCAAGGTAGGTGACATCAACTGCTCCCCTTGGTCCACCACTCTGGTTACCCAGTCAAAGAAATCTATGAGATTAGTTTGACAGGACCTTCCTTTGTAAACCCATGCTGTCTTGGATCCTGTGCCCTATGGATTCCAGGTGTTGCACTATCCTTTCCTTAAGGAGTGCCTCCATAATCTTGCCCACTACTGAGGTAAGACTGACTGGTCTGTAGTTCCCCGCCTCCTTCCTGCTACCACTCTTGTGGAGCAAAATCACATGAGCCCTTCTCCAGTCTTCTGGGACCCCTCCTGTGCTCAGAGACTCACTAAACAGTTCTGCTAATGGCTCTGCTAGTTCCACCTTTAGCTCCTTAAGTACCTTGAGATGTATGCCATCAGGTCCCATTGCCTTATCCACCCTGAGCTTAGCAAGCTCTTGTAGGACCCTTTCTTTTGTGAAGGAGTAGTGCTCACCTCCCTTCCCACTGTGTCCATGATGCTGAGCTGTGGGCCCTGCCCTACCTTCTCTTCAGTAAATACTGAGCAAAAGTATCTGTTTAGGATAGATGCCTTTACAGGGTCCTCCTCCTCACATGCTCCTTTTCTCCATTAAGCTTAGCAATACCCCCTCTGGACTTTCTCCTTTCACTAATGTATCTATAGAAAGTTTTGTCACCTTCTTTTACTGTTAGGTGCTAGTGTTTCCTCAGTTTGGGACTTTGCCTGCCTTACTGCTACCCTGCTTCCCTTAGGGCAGTTTGGTATGCCTCCTATCTTCATCCTGCTGCATTTCCCTTATATTTCCTGAAGGCCAGCCTTTTGGCTCTGACCTTTTCTGCTACTGTATTTGAGAACCAAAGTGGTTTCCTTCTTCTTTTGCACTTCCTTTTCTGTCTAACATAATGGGATGTTGCTTCAAGTATTGCATCCTTAATGCTTGCCCACTTTGCCTGTACCCTCTCACCTATGTTTCTTTTTGCCAGGGCTAGCTTAACTCTGTTGGCCATCTTATCAAAGTCAGCTCCTCTGAAGTCCCATATATCCCGGCCTCAGAGGCAAGTGTGCTATCTGCTGAGCCACTGACACATATGTTGATGTGTTTTAGTGAGGACTGGGAGGCAGCCTCATAGACTGCTAGACCATAGTCGATCAGTAAGAGCACTGAGCTGTTTGCTGAAGTTTTTAGTGCTTCAGCAGTAAGACACTGACAATATCTGTACAGTAGTCCCAGTTTTGCATTGCATGACTTTGCAACTGAGTCAATAGGTTGGCTGAATGATAGGGTGCTATCTAGTGTCACTTCCAGGTATTTAAACATTTGGGCCATTTCAAGAGGAGAGTTCTGACTGTTACAGCAGCAGTGTGCCCATTTTAGTATTTTACTGTACATCATATGAGATTTGCATAACCCGATGACACCCAAGGTAAAAATTAAAAATTTATCTTTTCTGCCTCTGCACCATCTCTCAGGACCGTGTCGCTAGTCCGTTTATCTCCACATTTCACACAGACTCTCATTAGGACTGCCATATTTAATCTCGGACCTGGAGCCAGTGTTCACACGTGCACATTGTGAGCAGTACTGTATGCTCCAATCTAATTCCATGTTGTCCTGTAAAGGCCAGAAGGACGTGCTAGTGTCCACGCCATACAAAGTGCGTGTCCTGAAAAGATGTCCAATCACACTGCATGGCTGCAAATAAAAGATGCACATTTTAAATTTAGTTCAAATACAGATATCTTGCTTAGAAGGACAGGAAGAATAAAAAATGTATGTTAAACACAACTGAATAAGTGGGAAGTTTTATTTGAGACAAACAAGAGTATTCAGACATTTATTTTTACAATTCTTGCACTTCTGCTTTAAGAATGTGAAGTTGGTGAGTACGGTGTTTGTTACATGCTAACATACATACTAAAATAAATTAAATTGCCAGCAGAATAGGCCTAATGGTCTCTAGAGTCTGCTCAATTTTCAGCACCTGCACTGAGGGCCGATTTTGGTGTCCTCCCCCTTGGGTTATACCATCCCCAGTCCCAGATATTCCACCTGTATTGGGCCTGGTCAGATTTACCCTCCACCTGTACCTGTTCCATCCCCTCTTAAACCTGTCCACAGTCTCCACCTCTACCAGCTCCCTGGGCAGTGCATTCCATGGCTCCACCACCTTTTCAGTGAAATAACATCTCCTCCTCTCCCCTCTGAGCCTTCCCCCTTCCAACTTACACCCTTGACCTCTTGTTGCCCCACCCTCCTTCCTTTAGAGCACCCTGACTGAGCAACCTTTATTGATCCCTTTCATGTACTTAAAGACCTCTATCATGTCCCCTTGTACCTCCTCTCCTCCAGGGTGTACATGTTGAGTTCCTTGAGCCTCTCCTCATAGGTACTCTCCCCCAGGCCCCAGGTCATTTTGGTTGCCCTCCTTTGGACTCTCTCTAGGAGTGTTATGTCTCTTTTTAAATGTGGTCTCCAAAACTGTACACAATACTCGAGGTGTGGTCTAACCAAGCAGTTGTACAGTGGAAAGATCACTTCCACCTTTCTGGAGGTAATCCCCCGGTGATGCATCCCAGCATCCTATTTGCCCTTGCTGCTGCCCTTCTACAGGCCTCTGAGTTGTTCATTTTGATATCTACCACTACCCCCCAGGTCCCTCTCATCCTCTGTGACTTGAATAACGTCTCCTCCCAGGGTATACCCCTGGCATGGATTTCTGACTCCCAGGTGTAGAACCTTGCACTTCCTCACTTTGAATTTTAGTTTCCATTTTTCTGACCACCTTTCCAGAGCCTCCAGGTCCTCCTGCAAACCACCCTCCCCTCCTCTCCATCCACCACTGCACCCATCTTTGAGTCATCTGCAAAGAGACTCATCTCACCCCTGATCCCTCACCTGGCATCTGAGATATAGGCGTTGAACAGGAGTGGCCCCAGCACTGACCCCTGGGGAATCCCACTACTAACCCACCTTGGGGATGAGACTAACCCTTCAACCACCACCTTATGAGTATGCTCAGAGAGCCAATTTCCTATCCATCTTAACAACTGACTCCCTACCCCCATTTCTTTCAGCTTAGCCAGCAGGCCACTGTGGGGTACCAAGTCAAATGCCTTGCTAAAGTCCAGAAAGAGGACGTCCATTGGCCTACCCTGGTCCAGGGCCCTCGTCACCCAGTCATAGAACTCAACAAGATTTGTCTGGCACGATCTTCCTGTAACAAAGTCATGACAATGTGAAAAACATGATCTTGTTTTTTTTTTGTAATTAAGGAATAATTTGGATTGAAGGAACCAATGTTCTACAGAGTAGAAATTAGCCTGCATTTGCTTTTCAAGCATAGTGAGATTGGCATTGCATGAATATAGGACCTCATCATCTGTGTAAAGCAGAATGTGATCATTTACAGATTGTGGGAAGTTGTTTAAAATAAACTGAACAGTAGGTGGCCAAAGATAAAGCCTTGGGGAACCCTGTGGTGACACTATGGTTTTCAGAGAAGATGTCTTGTATTTTCACTTTTTGGACCCTTCCGGTGAGGTAAGTCCTGAACCAGTCTACAAATTCAGAGGAGAGGCCAGAAAGGGAGAGTTCACCCAGGAGCAGATTATGGTTTATGGTGTCAAAGGACTTGGTGAGGTCAACGTATGTAGCCCCCACCAAGAGCCCTCTATCCAGGGCATTGTGAATAAAGCTGACATACTCAACTAGTGTGGTTGTAGTACTGTGTTGTTTGTATTTGTCTAGATATTCTGCCTGTTGGTCAGAAACAATGTGTTCTGATGTCTTTGAGAGAATGGGTAAAATTGATATTGGGTGGTAGTTTGCAAAGTTGGCTCTGTCTCAACTTTTGAAGAAGGGGTGACCCCTGCCGTCTTCCAGGTCTGAGAGAATTCACCAGAGATCAGGGAAAGATTTAGGATTTTGGTGAGGGGAGAGAGAATTATGTCCAGGGTAAGTCTAACCAGTTTGAGGTCAAGCTAATCTCTACTAGTCCTGGAATTTCTGAGTGCTTTCATGAGGTATTTTTTAGCCTTGTGAGGGGTGGTAACTCTGAGGTAGAAAAGTGGGTTGGAGTTTGATTGGGTCCCTGGGTTTTGTATGGAGTATATATCAGTTGGGGGTTGGAGGAAGCTAGGAGGCAGTACACCGCTGACGTCGGTAAATGCCTTGTTGAAAACATTAGCGATGTGTTAGTGATCCTGTGCTGGATGACCCTCAATGCTCAGAGAGGTGGGAGGAATTTTATTGGGTTTGCCAAATAGAGACTTAATGTTCTCCTAGAACCAACTGCTGTCACCCCAGGAGTTTGTCAGCTCACTCTTAAAGTGATTGTTTTTGGCCTTACATATAGCCCAGGTGCACTTATTATGGGCAGTTCTATAATTCTGGTAGTCTGCTGGGGTGCCAGAGTTTCTAGCTTTGCACCACAGGGTGTTTCTATGTTTCATGAGGACTACTGTCTAGGGGGTGATCCAGGGGCTCTTGTAATCACAGATCTTTTGTTTGGTGTAGGGGGCATAGATATTGTATACTGCATTAAACTTGTTTATGAAGCTTTCAATAGTAGTGTTGATGTCAGTGCTGGAGTCAAGAAAACTCCAGTCTTGAAGGCTGAGGTGAGCTCTGACAGGTTCCAGTTTGCCTTTCTTCAGGAGTCTGGAATTGATAGTTTTGGCTGGCAGCTTTGGGGCCTTATTAGACTGTTTGCATATTATTGGGGAGTGGTGACTGAGACAGTCCGGAAGAACTGAAGTGGAGGTTATTCTACCAGGCTGGTTTGTGACCATCCAGCCAATTATGGTACCTGTCTGAAAATTAAGGTTTCTTGGGACCCCCACATCTTGAACACAAGCACTGTCATTTTGTTACTCTGTCTCGAAAGGTGATTTTGCAGTCGCTGCATGGAATCACCTTTTGGGACCAATTAATGAAACAACAGTGCCACTTTTCATGAGGTGGGGTCACAAAAAAACCCATGTTGCAAACATGGTGAAAAAATTCCCCCAAATGATTGCGTTATGTGCATGCGTTGCACAGTTTCTACACACACACTCATAAGTTCGCTAATCTAATATTTTCACCCCAGATTTTCAACATTACCTTTTTTCAAATCTCCTTATGAACAGTATAGCTGACATTTTTCATTTCCTCCCCAAAACATATTTTCTCACCTGTGGTGCAGAATCAATCAATCAATCAATCAATCAATCAATCAATATCTTTATTTATCCAGGCAGGCACCATTGAGCAAGCTCATTTACAAGGTGGATCTGTGGTCCTACAGTAATAATACAGAAAGACAAGTTACAATAGTACAAACAGTAAAAATAGCTGCTATTATAGTAAAAATTCACATTTACAGGTAATATACATTGAACATAGAACTACAAGGAGTCATGGATAATGAACTTGTGCTGGATCCAAGCCCAAAAACTGTGCATTTTGTAGTGGGAAATGTTAGGGAGAGGGTAGGAATATCAGGTAGGGGATATCAAGCGCATAATGTAGGGAGAGGTGGGGAATAGGGGCACAAGTGAAGAGGACCCAATTGTTACAGCAGAGTGAGGGACTGGGAGGGCGGAGGACCGTACGAAAGGTGATTAAGTGATTTTTGCCCCAAAACGTGGCGACATATGGAGGAGAAAAGCTGCCATTGTACTAAGTACAAGAGGAGGAATACAGTAGCAGGGACATAACTGGGAGGGTCCTGGAGGTTGGGACAGAAGGAGGTGTTGGATGGACAAGGGACCAAATATTTTTGGGGGCAAAAGACGATAATTATCCCCAAGTGCAGTAGCATGTGCTAGAATCAAGCTGCAGCTGTTCAGAGTGTCAAAGAATAAGATATGGGAGTTCGGTAATAAATCCTGTGGCTCCGTTGGTGGGCATGCTAGAGGAAGAGGAACACATTTCAGTTGGGGGGGGCCACCATTTGCGGGCCACCGTTTGAGGGAGGGAGGTTAGTTAGTGTCTAGTAAAGCAGTTGCAAATTTCCATAATGCCATAACGGTAAAGCCTTTTGAACAAAAGAGCACTACTGGGGTTTTCAGCAGAAGTATTTTTGGGGTTTTATTCCATATTGATGGGAGTGCGAATCCAAAGGCAGCTCTCCTGACTCGTGTGAGTGCCCTGGGTATATTTAATAGGAGTTGTGAGCAGCTTCTAAGGGAATAATTCCTGGGCACAATCAGAGACAGACAGTCGACGATGTATTGAGGGAGTTTGCCACTGAGGGCTCTAAGTGTCCAGAGTGCTGCATCAAAGTTGCACCTATAGTGAAGTGAAGTCCAGCCCGTGGCGTACGCAGTCTTGCCAATGATGGGTAGAGAAGGGGAGGTCAGTGATGAGCGTATAGCTCTGTGGTAGGCGTATCCAATTTTCTCCAAGATAGGAAGCCGCACAGCTACTGTATATGAAGTCTGTGTAGTCAATTAAGGACAGGAACGTGGCTTGGACTAGTCATTTCTTTGCGTCTGCTGTAAGAAGTCTTCTTATCCTGTAAAAAAGGGCAAGTCTTTGCCTTAATTTTTTCAGCAACTCTTCAGAATGGCATGGATGCTGTGTGAAACCAACTTTCAGGATGGATTAACAAACACTTGGTGCCACTGTTAATTAGGGGAGGTTCCAAAAAGCCCATGTTGAAACTCTGGTGACACTATTCAAAAAAATGACCATGTTACAAGCGTGTGTTGTGCAGTTTCTATGCATGCTCATAACTTTTCCAATTTTCAAATTTTTACTCCAGATTTTCAAAATTACCATTTTTTCACACCACGTCATGAATAGTACAGATGTAATTTTTAAAATCCTGCCAAAAATGTTTTTAACTACCTCTGGTGCAAACCGGCATTACATGCATTTCAACAGGGATTTAAAAGTTTTCCATACTGGGTACATGCAGAGAGGTGATAAGAAGGGTATTTTGAATATTTCGGGTGAAAAGTATTCAAGGTGGCACAGTTATGACTATTTGTGGCTATTTTGCTATGCCTGCTTGTAACATAATGTGTGGAAACATAGGGGCCAAAGACCCCTGTGTTTCCACAACTAGATACATTTGTGCATCTATGAAGGGATGGGAGTGTAGGGTCTGAAGGACCCTGCAATCCCACAGTAGAATAAAGATACTATTATACTATCTCAAAAAGTGAGGAAATAAATAGCAAAAAAACTATGTTAATGCATCAGTTAGGGTTGAATCAACAAAAGTAGGGAAATGAGATGTTAGCATTGAGCCCCTAATACCCTTTCACCCAACCCTACCAGTCTACCCCACACCCACCCTCCACAGACCAACATGCATTGGG
The DNA here is from genome assembly GCA_016271365.2 of Neoceratodus forsteri. Classification (NCBI taxonomy): domain Eukaryota; kingdom Metazoa; phylum Chordata; order Ceratodontiformes; family Ceratodontidae; genus Neoceratodus; species Neoceratodus forsteri. Next base: position 431,203,676 of record CM057457.1, on the reverse strand, counting down.
GTGTGTATTGGGATGGTCGTCACCCCATTTTCCAATACTGTACTATGTCAACTTTCTTACACATGGAATGGGGTGAGAGTTAGGCTCAATGATGTCAAGGCACATGTTGGTCTGTGGAGGGTGGGTGTGGGTGGGCTGGTGGGTTGGTGGGAGGGGTGCATGTTAGCAGCTCAACCCTAACATTTAATTTTCTCACTGTTGTCATTTCAACCCAAATGGATGCATTATTGAAGGTTAGGCACTTTATGTAAACTAATAGAATGTTTTCATATCATACTGTACACATCTTTTCTAGTTCATGTAATCATCTAACAAACCTATCATCACCCCCTCTCCCCCAAACAGCCTTTAATTACAGTATATAGTAGAGTGTTGTTCTGTACAGGATTCCATCCCTTTCAAAATGCTGTTGTAGCACAGTTCAAAGGTCATGGAATGTGATTCTACCCTACTATGGTAGGGCAGCATTCTGGAACCTCTAGAGACTGCATGAGTCAGTTTCATCTAAAAAAGAGAGAACTCATGCACACATATTTCACACAGTACTATACTCTATAAAAAATACAGGATAAACAACTCTATGCACAACCAGTGTGTTCTGCCACCTTGGGGTTCTGATTCCCATGAACCTCTCAAGCTTCACTCTTGAGGTTTAAGGGAATCAGAACCCCTCTGTGGCAGAACTAACTGGTTGTGCATAGTTGCCCATCCAATGTTCTCTATGTTCATGTAGGTTTTGCCTGTTAAAACTTCAGAAGATAACATTTATTGATAAAAATAATACTACTGTATTTGAAAAATATGTTTCAGGTTTTTATCCGTTATGCCCTTTCAGTCTCAATACTGATTTGTGCACTACAGAACATGCGGGAGACATTTCATGCAATGAAGCACAGGGTATGCAAACATGCCAACAATCTAAAAATGCTACTGGGGGCCCAAAATTCAAAACTTTGCATGGTGCCAAGATTTGCAGTGTATGGCATGCAAAATTAGCCCACATCTAATTGCACACTATATTCAAAGGAACAGTTTAGGGGCAAAAGCTTTTGAATATTCGGGCAGACAAAGGTGAGCAAACAATGCAGAGACTGCAGTGCAAAAACTGTCCAGCAAAGAAGACAGCCCTGAATATAGCAACTGGGCAGTACAAACTGCAACAATAGCTCAATGCACTCTGAAGCGGAGTAAGGCAGAGTGAAACTACATGACCAATGTGGGTGCTGGTAGAGAAGTGGTGCATAACAGCTGCAAACAAGATTGCCGGCCAAACAGTGCAGAACTGTGCTATGGTTTTGACAGGTTTGCCTGGGGCAAACTCACTTGCCCAGCGTTAACACGTCTACCCAGGGCAAACACATTACTCAGGTGCAAACTTTTGCTGTATTCAAAACTGATATGCAAATTAGCCTACTTAGGCAATCAGAGGGCTAACAGCCACATTAGCATGTTATTATGGCCTGATTTGCATGCATTACCCCAAAGATTACCTGTATCTATTTCAGGGTTTAGACAGCTTCACTTGTATATCATACTGGAACTACAGGTCAGTATCTGCAGGTTGGATATGCACAAAACTCCATCTGTATGTCAACCTGAACCAACAGGTTAGAAGTTGCAGGCTACATTTGTACACAGTGGCAGAGACTAGTGTGCCCCAGAGTGTCAGTGACACAGTGCTATCAGTATCAGTATCAGTGGCTCAGCAGGTAGCACACTTGTTTCTGTGGCAGGGAGATCAGAAGACTGTGGGTTCTGCCTCCACACCAGGCACTTGGGTTGAATCCGTATACTGACACTGCAGTGCAGCATGAGGGGGGTGCTGCACTCCTGAGGTGCTGTCTTTCAGAGGAGATGTTAAACTGAGGTCTCATCTGCCTGTTCAGGTGAATGTTCAAGATCCCATTGCACTTCCTGAAAACTGTAGGGGAATTTTTTATTAGAAGAAATATAACATAGTACATTCAAGAAAACACATAATCAAGCTATCCATTAGTTTAAAGATACAAACAACAACAGTGTTACACTTTTACCTGAAATAAAAGAAAGCAAAAAAAAAAAATATTACCCTTTAAATAAAAAAAATTCTATTCTTACCATTTAGAGTGTTATTATTCAAGACCTCTGGAGTATGCACCTATATACTTATCATGTTACCTCTTCAAATAAAAGCTTTGGGAGGGCTCTCCATCAATTTTCTATCAGGAGGCATTGCTGATTTTTCTTTTAGGTAAACTAATGCCACTTCTTTTGTAATAACTTCTATTAGACCACTTAAAAGTACATATCTTTGTTGCATCACATATTTGCATCTATTCTGACAAATATTCCACTTTATTATTGCAAATACCACCCTTAAGGTTCCTGGGTAAAACATATCCCATTCAGTCCCAAATTTCCCATATATTAACTCTGTCTAGGTCGTGTTTCTTAATATGGGTGTTTCCCATTTATGAGCGAATTGATCTCATAACAGTTCTATATAGGAACACTCAAAAAACAAATGCTGCATTGTTTCTACTTGTGCAATACATGGTTCCCTAATACATATTCTTTCATCTACAGCTTTGTGGGCATGATTTCCTCTCATGTTTAATTTACCGTGGCAACACATCCAGATAGTATCCCAAATTTTCCCCTGGTATCCTTGCCTCTGAGATCTGTTTAATTATCCATTTAGACTCTGTGTCTGGAAGGCAGGTAAAGCAAGACCCATTTAAAAAAATGCCTCTCCAAAATGTTTGTGTAAAAAGCTTTCCTATTTAGTCCTTGACAATTTTGGATAGTCACAACCCATTGTTTCATTTTTTTGAAGATTTCTATCAAATATAGAGAAGTTCCTTCTGGAATTAATCTAAACGCTCCCTATTTTGGTGCTTCCCATTTATTGAAAAAATAAATACATCTAGCTTTTAAGTGTATTGCCCAATACATCTGATTCCCTATTAGAACGGGAATAATATTAGAATAGACATATATAGAGAAGAAAAATAACTTTTGGATTAAGCATAGTCAGAACCCCTTGTTTAACCAGCCAGTATGTTACAAACCTGTGGTGGGATTCAACCTGGTCCCCCGTAATAGCTGAAAACATACAGTATGTTATTTAGTCTAGCTCTAGTTTGATAGGAGTTGGAAATACATAACTCAAAGTTAAAAAAACTTTGAATAATATATGTCTTTAACATGTACATTCTCTTAAATCTGGTCATTGGATATGACTTCCATTTTTGTACTTTTTGTTTTCTGCCTACTCCAGACTCCACGACCTCCTCAGGGAGGCTGTTCCATGCATCCACAACCCTCTCAGTGAAAAAATACTTCCTTACATTACCTCTGAGCCATCCCCCCTCAATCTTCAAATTGAGCCCCCTTGTTCTTGCACATCTCTTTTTCTGGAAGATGCTACCCTCTTGGACTTTGTTAATTCCCTTGAGGTACTTGAAAGTTTCTATCATGTCCCCCTCTCCCTTCTTTCCTCAAGGGTATACATATTAAGCTCCTTTAGTCTTTCTTCATATGTCTTCTGGTGCAGACTCTGCACCATTTTGGTTGCCCTCCTCTGGACAGCCTCCACTCAGTCTATGTCTTTGCGGAGATGGGGTCTCCAGAATTGCACACAGTACTCCAGATGGGGTCTTAACCAACTGTCTGTACAGAGGGATAACAACTTCCTGTTTTCTACTATTGATGCCTCTTCCTGTGCATCCCAGTATCCCCACAGCCTTCCTTACTGCCTTCTCACATTGCTTGCCCACCTTTAGGTCATCTGAAATAATTACCCCTAGGTCCCTTTCTATTTTTACTGTTGTCAGTATCTCACCCCCCATTGTGTACGCTTCCCCTGGGTTTTTGGTTCCCATGTGCATTACCTTGCACTTCTTTGCATTGAATCTGAGCTGCCATACATTTGACCATTCCTCCAACCTTGCCAAGTCCCTTCTCATCCTTTCCACTCCATCTTGTGTATCAACCCTGTTGCAGATCTTTGTGTCATCTGCAAAGAGACACACATTTCCTTCCAGTTCCTCTGCAATGTCACTTATAAAGACATTAAAAAGGACCGGTCCCAGTACTGAACCCTGGGTAACCCCGCTAGTAACCTTCCTTTCTTCACTGTGTACTCTATTTACTACTATCCTTTGCATCCTGTTGTCTAGCCAATTTTTTATCCAGGCTACCACCTTGGGACCCACTCCAAGGCTGGCTATCTTGTGTATTAATCTTTTGTGTGGGACTGTATCAAATGCCTTGCTAAAATCTAGGTAGGCCATGTCCACAGCCCCTCCCTGGTCTACTACGTTGGTCACCCAGTCAAAGAAATCTATTAGATTTGTCTGACACGACCTTCCCATCATGAATCCATGCTGCCTTGGGTCCTGTGCCCCACTGGCTTCTAGGTACTCAACAATTCTTTCCTTCAGAAGTGATTCCATCATTTTCCCTACCACTGAGGTCAAACTAACTGGTTGGTAGTTTCCTGCCTCGGTCCTGCTCCCACTTTTGTGAAGAGGAATCACATCTACCCTCCTCCAGTCCTCAGGTACCACCCCATCCTCCCATGATTTGTTAAAGAGAGTAGTCAGCGGTGTCACTAGTTCTACCCTTAGTTCTTTTAGAATTCTTGGGTGAATCCCATCAGGCCCCATTGCTTTGTCCACCTTCAATTTTATTAGTTCTTTCAGAACCCTTTCTTTTGTAAATGGACTGGTATCAACACCCATCTTCAGAGTGTTTCTCTTGTTTGGTTTAGGTAACTCCCCCTCCTCGTCCTTTGTGAATACTGAGCAGAAATATTCGTTCAGTATCCCTGCTTTTTCACTGTCACCCTCTACCCACATTCCTTCCCCTTTATTAAGCTTCAGTATCCCTCCTTTGGTCTTTCTTCACTCCCTAATGTACCTATAAAAGGTATTAACCCCCTTCTTAACAGAATTGGCTATCCTTTCCTTGGTTTGGGCCTTTGCTATTCTGACTGCCTTTCCAGACTCTTTCTGCTTTAACTGATAAAGTTCTCTGTCCTGCTCCTTCTGTGTTTCCTTATAATTCCTGAATGCTGTCCTTTTCTCCTTAACCTTCTCTGCCACCTCTTTTGAGAACCATAGCGTTTTTTTCCTCCATAGTGTTTTATTGATTTGCTTGATTTTATTGAAAGCAGGTCTGATAATACAGACATTTCTCGAAGTTGAGCAGGTTGGCGGAGGAATGCAGCAAGCACGTGTGGGTGCAGCTGGAGGCTTCAGTCAGGAGCCTACAGGCCTTATTGATGAGCTGGATTTTAGAGAGGGCGGTGTTCTCAGCTGCAGCATAGATGGGCAAGGCATGGTCCACTAGGGACAGGGCGGAGGAGGTGATGGCCAGTTGGAGGGCAGCGAGGGGCAAGCAATCCATATAGTGGTAAAGTAGGCCAATCCAAGAGTTTATGATGGAAAAAAGAGCATTGATGTGGGTGTGAAAGGTGATGGCTGTATCGAAAGTGATGTCTAGGTATTTGTATGTGGGCACTTGCTCTAATGGGAGCTGAGAGTTGGGGTAATCAAGAGGAGGGCATTTCTAGCTTTATTTTGGTGGTGAGAGAAGAGCATTGATTTGGTTTTCTTAAGGTTTATGACTAGTTTGTGATCAAGAAACCACCTTTCTGTTTGGTTGTAGGTGAGCTGAAGGGATGATTGAAGAGTGGAGGGATCTGGGTGCGATGCAAAGAGAACTGCATCGTCTGCACAGAGGAGCATCTTGCTACTGCAGGAGCTGGGTAGAGTGGTAAGGTAGAGACTGAAGAGAATGGGACCGAGGATTGAGCCCTGTGGGACCCCAGAGCTAAGGGGTCAATTGTTGGAGAGGGAGCTATTGATTTTTATACACTGGAATCTAGCAGAGAGGTAGCTAGAAAACCAGACAAGGGGACCAGCACAGAAACCGAGTTCATGGAGAGAATAGAGTAGAAGGGGGTGACAGACAGTGTCAAAGGCCTTGGAAAAGTCAATGAACACTGCAACAGCCAGGTTGTCAGAGTCAAGAGCAGAGTGCAGGTATTGGGAGAACTCCAGGAGAGCAGTGGTTGTACTGTGTCCTGGGTGGAAGCTGTGCTGCTCCAGTCACATAATGTCATACTTAGCAAAGTACTCAGATAGTTGGATAGATGCCACTTTTTCACGGGCTTTGGAGAGTGGGGGGAGGATGGAGATTGCCCGATAGTTTCTGGGGGAGGATTGATCACTGCTCTTGTGTATTGGAGTGATTTCATCAGTTTTTCATGCACTGGAGAACTGTAAAAGGCATAGGGACTGGTTGAGTAGGTCAGTCAGGTGGACTAGGACAATGTCCATAACCAGGCAGAGGATCCTGGAGTCGAGGGGGGTCGCTGCTGGGGTTATTACTACCAAGGGCTTTTAGCAGGTGCAGCCTGGCTTTGTCAGGGAAAAGGGTGCGGAGGTAGAAAGGGGGGCGATGCAAGGCAGGGGGAGTGAGAAGGGGATTGTATCAAAAAAGCTACTGGGGAAGACTGAGCTTAGATCAGAGAAAGTGATGTTGAGGCAGTCAGCTATAGGCAGTGGATCAGAGGAGGTAGTGCCATCGATGGTGTGCTGAGATGGTGGAGGGGAGCGGGTATTCCAATTTAGTTATTTCATGCTGTCCCAGAAGGTCCAGGTTGAGCCCCAGGTGGAGGCGAGGGTGGCCTGGTAGTGCTCCGCCTTGACCCATCTGATGGCCAGGTGCACTTATTGTGCTCTGCATTGTAGGCTTGTCTGTCAGATGGATTGCCTGAATCTACAGAGATTTGCCAGAGATTACCCCTATTCTTAAATTTCTAGATGAGGGAAGGGGTGATCTAAAAGGTGCTGCATTTCATTGTATGGATCCTGGTGGGGGGGCTTATGAGGTCACAGGCCTTACAGAAGGGACTTGTGAAGAAGTGAAGAGCTAAGTCGATATCTGGGGTATGTTGGATAGGGGACCAGTCTAGCTGGGCTAGGTGCTGTTTCAACTTTCTTAGGCTACCAGGGCATAGCCGCTGGTGCAGTGTAGCCTGGGACACTGGTTTTGGAGAGGAGGATGACCAGGTACAGATGACTAGGGAGTGATCACTAAGTGAGTCAGGGAGGACAGTGATGTCCCAGATTTTAAAGGGGTGGTTTTATAAGATAACGTATAGGAGAGTGTTGGTTCCACTGGATCAGTTGAACCTGGTGGGCTGTGAGACTAGTTGGGACATATCCAGGGCAGTGAAGGAGTCCTGGTTTGGGACGTGGCAGAAGCAAGCCAGATAACATTAAGATCACCAAGGATGACTTGCTCAACTTTGTGCAGGAGGGATGTGAGGTAGTCAATGAGAGACTGGACTGCTGAGTTTTGATTCCTTGGGGGTATGTAGGAGACAATGAGAAAAAGAGGGCCTCTGGCGGTGCCAGGGATAACTTTTAGCATGAGGGCTTGGGCACCACAGTCAAGTTTGGGAGCAGGGATTGCATGACCTTTTTGGGTGTCCCACATGAATATAGTGCGCCCACCACCATGTTTGCCTATGTGGTCTTCCCTGAATAAGGTGTATCCAGAGAGGGAGATAGTGTAGTCAGGGGTGGACTTAGAGAGTCAAGTCTCTACCAGAGCAAGAATATCAGGTTGATGCTGCGTGACCCAGCACTGGAGAGCAGCATTTTTCTTTAGGAGGCTACATATGTTAAGGGATGCAAGGTGGAGATTGGTAGTGGTACAGGATTTGGGCAGGTTGGCACATTAACTTCAAATTATCCAACATTGACCTCGGCAGTATTGCACAAGTTTGGGTAGGGTGTATCAAGCTACCTGCGACCTTTGTCAACCTAACACATATTATTTTGCTCAGCAGTTTCCAATCAGTATTCATTAAGCTGATTGGCCTCCAATTATCTATATCCTCTTTTGGATTTTATGTATGCAAATAGATTAGTAAACTATCTGCCAATGTAGGTAGTATTGTATAATGACCCTGTAATATAGTGTTAAAAATTATGGTCAATGGTGCTTTTAGTTTTTCTATGCTTTTTTTATAATATTTTTTAGGCATTCCATCAGGACCTGGTGTTACCCCATTTATTAACTGACTTATCGAAAATTCAACTTCTTTTTTTGTTATTGATTCTGTCATTTCTCTGTTATCATCATCTGATAACTGAGGAATATTAAGTTTGTCTAATATGTTTTGTATATCCCCAAGTTCTGAAGCTTCCTGTCTAAATATTGAATAAGTATGATTAACCACTATGTTTAAAATTTCCCCTTCCCTATTTTTAAGGCATGGCATATATTTTATATCTATTAGTTGTCTACAACTATCATACAGATTCACTGATTGTGCTTTACCTTTCATTCCATATTTTTGCCCCATAAATAAATAATTTGTTCTGTCATATTGATATTGCACATATCTTTTTTTATTTGGGCTATTTGGAAGGTATAATCTAAGCCATATTTAGCTTTTAAGGAGATTAATTTTTGTAACTGTCTTCTCTTGTCTAAATATTGTATCTAATTATTTTTGTGTTTAAGTTTTGATCTCTGTTGGCAGTGATTCTTAATTTCAGATTTTGTTTCTAACCACCACAAAAGTAGATTCTCATACAGCTCAAATACTGTAAGTTTTTTCATCCAGTTCCAAATTAAGGTCATGCCTTTCTTGTGCCTCCTCTGGAATTTTAATATTCATTTTCCAATGATTACAGGTATTTGATTTATTCCTAGGTGTTCCTACATGTATCTGTAATAAACAGTGGCCAGAAGTTTCCACAGGAATAGTTACCATTTGATTACATGGTAACCATTCTGATATAAAGAAAAGGTCAATCCTCAAGGATGACCTTCCTCTATGATATGTGTGAGTCGGGGGTTGTGAGCCAAAGATTGCTCCATCTGTTAATTTGGCAGTATTGCACATTTTACATAAGAAGTTAGAATCACTATATAGTTGTTGTGTCAAACCTGTTTTATCTGATAGAGACATTATACAATTAAAGACACCACCAAACAATACTGACTTTGTAGTGTGTAAAAAAGGCTGAACCACTTTCATGACATCCACTCTTTGTGTTTTTACTTGAGGGTTATATATATTTATAAACCTCCTCTCCTGATGATGAATAACTACATCCAAAATTAATACCCTCCCCTGAATTAAGTATATCAGTCTTGTTACAACAAAATCTTGTCTAGTAAACAGTATCCCAACCCCTGCACAAGTATCCTCCCTCAAAGAACAGTACGAGACCCCATTTGTCCATTCCTGTGAGGCCTTTCTTGCTTCTTTCAAGGTATACAGCCTGGTATCCTGTAAAAAAATAATTTGTAAGTTTATATTTTGCAGTATAGAGAAGGCGGTATGCCTTCTCCTTGGATTCCTAATGCTGTTTACATTCAAGGTCCCACAGGTTAGGTCCAAATTCATTTAACAAGTTGAGGAAGAGTCATGACTTTCTCCCTTTTCCAGGTGATCTAAATTTACATCTCTTTTTCCCAGATTTCTTAGAGTCACATAAGACTTGTTCTGTATCCGTCATAAGTTCAGGTTGTGAAGAAGAGGCCATTGAAGAATGCATCAGTCTTCCTCCATCCCCTCAGTTTGCTTTCTTTGAGCCAAGGGGCTATACTTGGTTTTTGTTGGTACTACATCTACCAATTGTCCTTTATCAGCCAAGATTTTGAACTCAGAAGAACCTTTATTGGATCTGCTTCTGGTTACCCTTTTTGGGGATTTTATTGTCCACGTTGTTTCTTCAGGAGGGGGTATTGTATAACTGCGAACCTGCTTAGCTGTTGTAAGTAAGTTTAAACTGCTTGAGCCTGGAGCATCCCCCCAGTTTCCATCTTCTGGTGCTGCTACATTTATGACAGGCACATCTGTAGATCCTACTTCCACTACTTGTTCTGAAACTGTGGCCTGAGGGTGAACCTGGACTGGACCTGTGTCTTGTCCCATGGATTCTGTCTCCGTGGCCCTTAGGGTTGCTTCTAGCCTATGAGTCTCTATTCTATTATTGTAGGGAGGTCGAGCAGCTGCTTGTTGCTGTGCTCTGTACACTGTCTTGTCTTATTCATCTTGTGTCTGGGAGGAGTTGTTATGAAAAGGCCAAGGGCAGTTCTGAAAAGTATGAGTGGTAGCCTCACATAAGTTGCAGTATGCAGGATTAGGTCAGTCTAGACTGTTAGGACCAATACCTAAGCAAAGAGATCATTTTAATTTATCACAAGCAGAGTTTAAATGTGACTGAGCTCCACATCTGAAACATGATTTTGGTTGCCTGGAGTGAAAAATGAAACCACAATCCCTTCCCAGGTAAAAGCAGCTTGGCAAATGTTGTATTGCTAATTTAATTGAGGCAGTCTAACTTGTATTTTCCAACCACCTGTCCAATATTGCTCCAAGTCTATAATTGCTTCAGGTAATCCCAGGACTGTACAGTTTAGTTTCACCTATCTGATAATATCTGCAACTGCCACCCCCTCATTTTTAAAAAGCACTGTGATGGTTTTTATTGCTGGTGTTGTTAAGGGGATGGCTACCAAGGGGGTCCACAGAGCGGTATATTCACTTGCTGGTATCTTTCCCAAAATTGTTCTAGTCCCATGGCTGTTTTAAGCAGAGGTCAAAAAACTAAAGTCTCCAAAGGTATGTATGAGCGCATAGATCTTGATGGGCAAAAACTGCAACCTGTCTTTGATCAGTCTCTTCCTCATGTAAACCCAGTCTGGAAAGAAATCAAGACCCCCTCTGCATCTTATTCTCACAGCATTTCTCCATTTTGCTAGCTCAGGGGGAGTATGAAAAAGCCCTGCATAAGACCTGGAGCAGGGCCCTTGTTTTTCAGGGATTCCCTCACTCTGACTGGGACTTTGGTGATTTTGATCTGTTGAAGTAGAAGGGGTTGCCTTGTCAGGCTTTGAATCTTGCCTTTCTTCTGTATGCTGCCTTCCTTCTGCATGCTGACTTTCATCTGTCTGCTGCGCTCTTTTTGAATCATTAAGTGTAAAACCCAGAGGGGTTGTTATATTCTCATCAGGAAGGAGATTGTCAGTTAAAAAATTGACTTTTTCAGCTGCATGTGGAACCGAGGTCATTCTTAAAGCAGGGTTCTTGGTTAAATGTAGCCACAACAGGATTTCTAAGGGGTTCAACATTTCAGTCGAATTATCCACAACTCCAGCGCTCTCATGGGCTGGAGAAGACAAAGTATTTGTTTCAGTAGATTTTGTCCAGTCTTCACCCCTCAAAGTTTCTGCAATTGTGACACCAGATATTGAAATATTTGTATCATAATTAGGAGACACAAAGTCTCTGTTGGGGGGATCCTTTCACTATTCTCTTTTATTTCTTCAGATACTCCTTCTGTTATACCCTTTTCTTATTTTTACTTCCTCTGCAAGGTTTTCTTTGTCATTTGAATTAGAGCACAGATACAAGAAACAGTACCTGGATTTTTAGACGAGGTGGTCCCTGTTTCCTTCAGAATATGTTCTGCCATGTTCAACTGCAGAACCACCATTTGTTCGTTATTTTGCAGTTCAGTATTTTGTGGTCCAGACTCCTTGCGCTACATAGGTGGCTCTCCCTGCACCACGCTATGTCCAGTAGCTCGCAGCGGCATTGTCAGTAGACCTTTGTTCAGTATATTTCCTGGATCAGGGTCTGAGGCCTTCATTATATTAGCAGTTTTAGATAACTATCCTGACTCCGAATCTAGGCACACACCCCCTTTCAGTGCTTTTACTGCCAGTCGCTACATCGTCGGGTATCTCAGTAATCATAACTAAAATGGCTGCAGTGTTTGTTTCCTCGGGCATTGCCCTCAAACTATTTGATGATACTGCATCATTCGACAGCTGGTGCTGCCTGACAGCATGTTCTGGAGCTGTGACAGACAACTGTGGAAGCTTTTAGAAAGGCAATCTTTCCTCATAATCTTTTTGTTTTGCAAGAATTTCCATTTCCTCATTTTAAAGTCTAGAGAGCTCTTGCTGCACTACTGAGGGTCTCATTTCATTACTACCTTCATTTCCTTCCAGTGTAGATACAAACTGTATGTTCTCTTTCCAAATTTTAGAGCTTACCGCTCTGCGCTGCTCAATCCCCATTTCCATATCCCTCTCTGTTTCTTCAGCCTGTAAAGGAATCAAGACGAGGAGGAGGCCTGCTCCCTTGTCCCCAGCATGTCTTTCCTCTCCACCAACACATCTGAAGTGACCATCTTGGCTGATGGTCAGAAATGTCCCCAGACGTGAGTAGGGGAGTTTCCCCAGTGCCCTGGTCAAATTTCCCCCATTCACTAAAAGAAAAAAAATACCACCAACAGCTTAATCTGGTTCAAGGTCAGCTGGCATTTATTTTTATCCCCCTCCCCTGGGTTGTGCCTGAAAATAGGCAGAATTTGTATAGTGCACTTACCCAGTCTACAAAATCTAACAAAAAAAAATAAAGAGTACCAGCGCCACAGGCACGTGTCGTGGTGCTGTTTGTCATTTACGTATCGTTGTCACTGTGACAGTGTGTAGCAGATACTACAGAGCCACAGTGGCCTGACAGCATGTTCTGGAGCTATGACAGATTCTGTCTCCGTGGCCCTTAGGGTTGGTTCTAGCCTATGAGTCTTTGTTCTATTATTGTAAGGAGGTCGAGCAGCTGATTGTTGCTGTGCTCTGTACACTGTCTTGTCTTATTCATCTTGTGTCTGGGAGGAGTTGTTATGAAAAGCCCAAGGGCAGTTCTGAAAAGTATGAGTGGTAGCCTCGCATAAGTTGCAGTATGCAGGATTAGGGCAGTCTAGACTGGTATGACCAATACCTAAGCAAAGAGATCATTTTAATTTATCACATGCATAGTTTAAATGCGACTGAGCTCTACCTCTGAAACATGATTTTGGTTGCCTGGAGTGAAAAATGAAACCACAACCCCTTCCCAGGTAAAAGCAGCTTGGCAAATGTTGTATTGCTAATTTAGTTGAGGCAGTCTAACTTGTATTTTCCAACCCCCTGTCCAATATAGTTCTGAGTCTATCATTTCTTCAGGTAATCCCAGGACTGTACATTTTAGTTTCACCTATCTGATAATATCTGCAACTGCCACCCCCTCATTTTTAAAAAGCACTGTGATGTTTTTTATTGCTGGTTTTGTTAAGGGGATGGCTACAAAGGGGGTCCACAGAGGGGTATATTTCACTTGCTGGTATCTTTCCCAAAATTGTTCTAGGCTTGTGGCTGTTTTAAAGCTGAGGTCAAAAAATTGAAGTCTCCAGAGGTATATATGAGCGCATAGATCTTGGTGGGCAAAAACTGCAACCTGTCTTTGATCAGTGTCTTCTCCATGTAAACCCAGTCTGGAAAGACATCAAGACCCCCTCTGTATCTTATTCTCACAGCATTTCTCCATTTTGCTAGCTCTGGGGGAGTACGAAAAAGCCCTACATAAGACCTGGGGCGGGGCCCTTGTTTCTCAGGGATTCCCTCACTCTGACTGGGACTTCGGTGATTTTGACCTGTTGAAGTAGAAGGGGTTGCCTTGTCAGGCTTTGAATATTGCCTTCCTTCTGCATGCTGACTTTCATCTGTCTGCTGCGCTCTTTTTGAACCATTAAGTGTAAAACCCAACGTGGTTGTTATATTCTGATCAGGAAGGAGATTGTCAGTTAAAACATTGACTTTTTCAGCTGCATGTGGAACTGAGGTCATTTTTAAAACAGGGTTCTTGGTTAAATGTAGCCCAAACAGGATTTCTAAGGAGTCCAACATTTCAGCCGAATTATGCACAACTCTAGCGCTCTCATGGGCTGGAGAAGACAAAGTATTTGTTTCAGTAGATTTTGACCAGCCTTCACCCCTCAAAGTTTCTGCAATTGTGACACCAGATATTGAAATATTTGTATCATAATAAGGAGACACAAAGTCTCTATGGAGGGGGGGCATTCTGTATTATCTTTTATTTCTTCTGTTATACCCTTTTTTTATTTTCATTTCCTCTGCAAGGTTTTCTTTGTCATTTGAATCAGAGCACTGATACAAGAAACAGTACCAGGATTTTAAGAAGAGCTGGTCTCTGTTTCCTTCAGAATATATTCTGCCATGTCCAACTGCAGAACCACCGTTTGTTCGTTATTTTGCAGTTCAGTATTTTGTGGTTCAGACTCCTTGCGCTACATAGGTGGCTCTCCCTGCACCACTCTAAGTCCAGTAGCTCACAGCTGCACTGTCAGTAGCCCTTTGTTCAGTATATTTCCTGGATCAGAGTCTGAGGCCTTCATGATATTAGCAGTTTTAGATAACTATCCTGACTCCGATTCTATGCACACACACCCTTTCAGTGCTTTTTCTGCCAGTCGCTACATCGTCGGGTATCTCAGTAATCATAACTAAAATGGCTGCAGTGTTTGTTTCCTCGGGCATTGCCCTCAAACTAGTTGATGATACTGCATCATTTGACAGCTGGTGCTGCCTGACAGCATGTTCTGGAGCTGTGACAGACAACTGTGGAAGCCTTTAGAAAGACAATCTTTCCTCATAAGTCTTTTTGTTTTGCAAGAATTTCCAATTCCTCATTTTAAAGTCTAGAGAGCTCTTGCTGCACTACTGAGGGTCTCATTTCATTACTACCTTCATTTCCTTCCAGTGTAGATACAAACTGTATGTTCTCTTTCCAAATTTTAGAGCTTACTGCTCTGCGCTGCTGAATCCCCATTTCCGTATCCATCTCTGTTTCTTCAGCCTGTAAAGGAATCAAGACGGGGATGAGGCCTGCTCCCCTGTCCCCAGCATGTCTTTCCTCTCCACCAACACATCTGAAGTGACCATCTTGGCTGATGGCCAGAAATGCCCCCAGACGTGAGTAGGGGAGTTTCCCCAGTGCCCTGGCCAAATTTCCCCCATTCACTAAAAGAAAAAAAATACTGCCAACAGCTTAATCTGGTTCAAGGTCAGTTGTCATTCATTTGTATCCCCCTTCCCTGGATTGTGCCAGAAAATAGCAGAATTTGTCTAGTGCACTTACCCGGTATACAAAATCTAATAAAAAAAATAAAGAGTACCAGCGCCATAGGCACTTGTCGTGGTGCTGTTTGTCATTTACATATTGTTGTCACTGTGACAGTGTGTAGCAGATACTACAGAGCTACAGAGGCCTGACGGTATGTTCTGGAGATATGACAGATTCTGTCTCTGTGGCCCTGAGGGTTGTTTCTAGCCCATGAGTCTTTGTTCTATTATTGTAAGGAGGTCGAGCAGTGGCTTGTTGCTGTGCTCTGTACACTGTCTTGTCTTTTTCATCTTGTGTCTGGGAGGAGCTGTTATGAAAAGCCCAAGGGCAGTTCTGAAAAGTATGAGTGGTAGCTTCACATAAGTTGCAGTATGCAGGATTAGGGCAGTCTAGACTGGTATGACCAATACCTAAGCAAAGAGATCATTTTAATTTATCACATGCATAGTTTAAATGTGACTGAGCTCTACATCTGAAACATGATTTTGGTTGCCTGGAGTGAAAAATGAAACCACAATCCATTCCCAGGTAAAAGTAGCTTGGCAAATGTTGTATTTCTAATTTAATTGAGGCAGTCTAACTTGTATTTTCCAACCCCCTGTCCAATATAGTTCCGAGTCTATAATTTCTTCAGGTAATCCCAGGACTGTACATTTTAGTTTCACCTACCGCAGTATCTGATAATATCTGCAACGGCCACCCCCTCATTTTCAAAAAGCACTGTGATGGTTTTTATTGCTGGTTTTGTTAAGGGGATGGCTACAAAGGGGGTCCACAGAGGGCTATATTTCACTTGCTGGTATCTTTCCCAAAATTGTTCTAGGCCCGTGGCTGTTTTAAAGCTGAGGTCAAAAAATTGAAGTCTCCAGAGGTATGTATGAGCACATAGATCTTGGTGGGCAAAAACTGCAACCTGTGTTTGATCAGTGTCTTCCCCATGTAAACCCAGTCTGGAAAGACATCAAGACCCCCTCTGTATCTTATTTTCACAGCATTTCTCCATTTTGCTAGCTCTGGGGGAGCATGAAAAAGCCCTGCATAAGACCTGGGATGGGGCCCTTGTTTCTCAGGGATTCCCTCACTCTGACTGGGACTTTGGTGATTTTGACCTGTTGAAGTAGAAGGGGTTGCCTTGTCAGGCTTTGAATCTTGCCTTTCTTCTGTATGCTGCCTTCCTTCTGCATGCTGACATTCATCTGTCTGCTGCGCTCTTTTTGAACCATTAAGTGTAAAGCCCAACTGGGTTTTTATATTCTGATCAGGAAGGAGATTGTCAGTTAAAACATTGACTTTTTCAGCTGCATGTAGAACCAAGGTCATTTTTAAAGCAGGGTTCTTGGTTAAATGTAGCCCCAACAGGATTTCTAAGGAATCCAACCTTTCAGCCGAATTATCCACAACTCCAGCGCTCTCATGGGCTGGAGAAGAAAAAGTATTTTTTTCAGAAGATTTTGACCAGCCTTCACCCCTCAAAGTTTCTGCAATTGTGACACCAGATATTGAAATATTTGTATCATAATTAGGAGACACAAAGTCTCTATTGGGGGGATCCTTTCAGTATTTTCTTTTATTTCTTCAGATACTCCTTCTGTTATACCCTTTTCTTATTTTTACTTCCTCTGCAAGGTTTTCTTTGTCATTTGAATTAGAGCACAGATACAAGAAACAGTACCTGGATTTTTAGACGAGCTGGTCTCTGTTTCCTTCAGAATATGTTCTGCCATGTGCAACTGCAGAACCACCGTTTGTTCATTATTTTGCAGTTCAGTATTTTGTGGTTCAGACACCTTGCACTACATAGGTGGCTCTCCCTGCACCACGCTACGTCCAGTAGCTCACAGCGGCACTGTCAGTAGCCCTTTGTTCAGTATATTTCCTGGATCAGGGTCTGAGGCCTTCATTATATTAGCAGTTTTAGATAACTATCCTGACTCCCATTCTAGGCACACACCCTCTTTTACTGCCAGTCGCTACATCGTCGGGCATCTCAGTAATCATAACTAAAATGGCTGCAGTGTTTGTTTCCTCGGGCATTGCCCTCAAACTATTTGATGATACTGCATCATTTGACAGCTGGTGCTGCCTGACAGCATGTTCTGGAGCTGTGACAGACAACTGTGGAAGCCTTTAGAAAGGCCATCTTTCCTCGTAAGTATTTTTGTTTTGCAAGAATTTCCATTTCCTCATTTTAAAGTCTAGAGAGCTCTTGCTGTACTACTGAGGGTCTCATTTCATTACTACCTTCATTTCCTTCCAGTGTAGATACAAACTGTATGTTCTCTTTCCAAATTTTAGAGCTTACCGCTCTGCGCTGCTCAATCCCCATTTCCATATCCCTCTCTGTTTCTTCAGCCAGTAAAGGAATCAAGATGGGGAGGAGGCCTGCTCCCCTGTCCCCAGCATGTCTTTCCTCTCCGCCAACACATCTGAAGTGACCATCTTGGCTGATGGACAGCAATGCCCCCAGACGTGAGTAGGGGAATTTCCCCAGTGCCCTGGCCAAATTTCCCCCATTCACTAAAAAAAAAAATACCACCAACAGCTTAATCTGGTTCAAGGTCAATTGGCATTCACTTGTATCCCCTTCCCCAGTTTGTGCCTGAAAACAGGCAGAATTAGTCTAGTGCACTTACCCAGTCTACAAAATCTAATAAAGAAAATAAAGAGTACCAGCGCCACAGGCACGTGTCTTGGTGCTGTTTGTCATTTACATATTGTTGTCACTGTGACAGTGTGTAGCAGATACTACAGAGCCACAGTGGCCAATACTGTGCAGGACATTGCAATGCCTACAGTGTGTCAGGCATCAATGAGTGCTGCTTGACACACAGTGACAGGCCCAGCTGGCAGGTATGTTCTAACAGTAGACATCACTTTCATGCTGACCGGTGATCCGCATACACTACAGCAATGGCATGGTAGACTCACAGTACCTTGCAAATGGCTGCCCGTATGTGATATGGTGTCTGTACAGGTGTGCAGTATGAGCCCTTGGGGACAGATACATACCATC
The DNA here is from genome assembly GCA_016271365.2 of Neoceratodus forsteri. Lineage (NCBI taxonomy): Eukaryota > Metazoa > Chordata > Ceratodontiformes > Ceratodontidae > Neoceratodus > Neoceratodus forsteri. The sequence goes on along the minus strand of CM057457.1, from coordinate 431,185,674 downwards.
AGACAGGCACGCTGAAGTCAGGGGCATTTCTGTCACTGGAACATATGCACTCTGTGGATGGCCCCAGCTATGTGGCAGGACCTACAATGTAGTGCAGTCTGGCCACTTATACACCCTCCCTTCAGCACCCTCCATTCCACCAGTGCAACATTTGTATAATGGATTGTGCTGGTGTGCCCCAATGGGGGGACTGTAGGTGCGTGCTGCCTCGATGCACTACCAAGGTGTCCACTGGTTGCTGGAGCAACCACAAATGCATGCTAGGGTTAAGATGGCTACCAGTGTATGGCAATGTGGGTGGTGCCTTCTGTTTGCAGCATGTCTCTGCCATGGCATATGGAGTGGCCCAGTGTGGCCATCTGTCCCCTCTACCTCCTCATTGGCTGCAATTATTAAGTGCACCTTGCTTCTGTAGTTAAAAATGGCCTTGTAGCCTGCTGCTGCTGTGTCCATGCCTCCCATTCTTGGTTTGGCCACAGATAAGACTACCTTTTCATAGGCAGTAATTTGCACTGTGCTACATGTTGACATAACATACATTGTGCGGTGCTATGGTTTTGAATATAGTGATGTTCCTGTATGAATGTCCTCACCCTTCACTTTGCCCAGTGGATATAGTAACTTTTAGCTCTGGTGCCAATATGTTGTGCTGGCATTATTTTCCCTTTTGAATATTACAACCCAGCACTAATGTAGCACAATCACAGCACAGCTGGTTTGCACCTGGTGCAAAGTTTTGAATATCTGGCCTGGTCTGTTTACATGAGCCAGTAACAGGATTTGAACAAGAAAACCCAGATATGTGAATCAGAGTTCTACAAATTGAGGTAATTGGGTTAGAATATCAATTCTCCTGTTTACACAGATCTGTGCAATCGAATTCGGTAATATAATTTCTCATTATTTCAATTCAAATCAGATTACTGAGTGCATGTAAACATGAAATAGTAAATCAGATATAATAGTGCACATTTAATGCTGAAATAATCTTGTCCTTTATGTAGATGAAATAATACGTAAAAATGTTAAAAAGCAAAGATTTGAAACAATGTGAAAGCAAAGAGCAAAACTGGAAGGGGTGAGAAAAGAATACAAATGAACACTGTTTCAACAGTAATAAATGCATTTCTAAATATTTAAAATAAGGAGTAAAAGTGTATTTTTGTCAATAGGAAAGCTTAAGCAACAGAGAGCAGTATTTGCAGAAAACAGGAAATTTAAAAGAACAATGTCCTATGAAAAGATGAGACAATATGAATAAGAAATTGAATAGCAAGTTATTTTTTTAACATACTACAATACTTAAAACCCATTCTACCCTTTGGTGCCATATGGTGTTAGAACCATCCATTGCGTAACCTGACCCAGAATAGCAGCACCAGTTAAAATGGGTTTATTTGTATTATGTTGCAGTCTATATTTGAGATTAATTGAGATTTAATTTGAAAAGACATTATGGAAATATACTGACACTACTAAAATGATGGGAAAACAATTCCTTTTAATTTTGTTTTTAAATATCTCAGTGTGTCATTAGTTTATTGCACAAAGATATATAAACATTTAAACATGCTCAAATGTCTTTCATAAGGGGGCACAATGTTAACCCTAAATTGTCATCTATTTACATATTTTCTCTGGATTAAGCATATGGGCCCAGATATTCAGAGCAATTGAACCGCACTAGTGCAGTATTGTGCCAAGGAGTCATATTCAGAGGGAGGCAGTGCACAGCACAAAATCCCTTGTGACAATATGCAACTATTATGAATGCATGCACAACAGCAGGGAGTGTGCCAATGAATATCCAGCACAGTGGCATATTCAACCATAAATCCATGCAGTAAATGTGGAGCAAATCGAAGTTGATCCGAGCAGATTTGTTCCTATAAACACAGGGCACAAACACACAGACAGCACTCACACTAGGGGTGTGAGTGAGAGGGAGTGTGAGAGAGAAACAGAGAGAGACACACACACACATAGACAGACAGACCAAAGTCCACACACAGAGGGGGCGAGAGACAGAGGTGGTGTTGGAGTGGGAGAGAGGGGGCAGACAGAGAGTGAAGCACACACAGACAGAGAAGTAGTGCACCAGGGTGGCACACAGCCAGCAGCCAGCCACCCAGGGGGACAGTGGACAGCAAGTGCCAAGGACAGTGCACTTTTCATGATGGAGGCCATAATTAGGGGTGTGAGGGGGCAGGAGGAACAGTGGCATGGCTGAGGAAGGGCCCTTCGGTGGTATGCCTGACACAGGTGTACCAAGCCCGCATAACCTTTGAGAACTACAGTGACACCGAGATCGTGGGCCAGTACCACCTGAACAGAGCCATTATAAGGCAGCTCTGTGAGTTGTGCAGTGAGAAGATGCAGACACCCACTTGACAGAGCCATGCCATGACATAGAGAAGAAGGTGACCGCCATCATGTGCCTGCTCACCACAGGCACCTTCCAGTGACCAACAAGACACACCACAGGCATCATCCAGTTGGCCACGTCCCTCCTCCCACAGTTCCTCAACAGCCTGCTGTCACATGCTTCAGACTTCATCCATTTCCCCAGCACACAGGTGGAGCATACAGAAACCATGCAGGACTTCCACAGGGTGGCACGTATGCCCATTGTGCTTGGAGTCATTGACTGAACCCACGTGGCCATCCACATGCCACCTGGCCCTGATAGTGTGGCATACATCAATCGGAAGGGAAGTCCAAGTGTCAACTACCAGGTGATGTGCGATGCCATGGGGAGCATCACCAATGTCTGCACCACACACCCTGGGAGTACACATGGTGCATTCATGTGGCACAGCTCTGTGCTGTGCAACAGGTTTGAACATGGGGACATCCCCACAGGCCACCTAGTGGGTGAGTATGGCACAGGCAAGGGGCAATAGGCAGAGCAGACCTGAGGATGGAGTGGGCAGGGTGTGCAGGGTGGCGTGGGTACCAGGGACAGGTAAGGGGCACAGCATAGAATAGCAGAGGGCTAACCATGTCATACTTCCCACAGGTGACACGCGTACCCACTGAGGCCCTGGCTGCTCACCCCCTTCTAGCGCCCATCGTCCCCAGCAGAGGAACAGTACAATGAGGCACATGCAACGTCATTGAGCATGTCTTTGGCATTCTGAAACCTCAGTTCCATTGCCTAGAAAAGTCAGGCGGTGCCCTACTGTACAGCCCCTTGAAAGCCTGTGGTCTATTCCTGGCCTGCTGCATATTGCACAACATGGCCATTGACCATGGGATAGCTGTCAAGGCTGATGAGGGTGAGAGTAGTGGGGACAATGGAGGCAATGGGCTGGAGGATAGTGGACAGCCACCCCCTGGGTGGACGGACCACCAGCTGCTGCAGCAGGAGTGATGAAACTGGGACACCATCGCACAGGAGCACTATGGAACACACAGGTAGGTGGTGCAGTGCACATGTATGGGCTACACGAACAGGTGCAGCACACATTCAGGGGCATGCATGGCAATGGGCAAGCACAAGCAGAGGTAGGAGGCAGGGGTAGGGGAGTCAGTGGCACACAACCACACACACACGCATGCACGCACGCACACACCCACCCAGGCAGTGGTATGTGACATGGATGAGATTCATTGCACCGGTGCACATGCGCAACCAGTGCCAGCTTGCCCACATCACAGCCATACAACAGAGTCCAGCAGCCAGGCAACCATGCACACAGGCAACGTGCGGCATGACACACAGGCGTGACACCAGTTGAAGGTACACACACACACACCACCCATGTGCACACAAAGCAGCAGCATCAGACAGCGGTCAGGGAGGCCTGCACATCAGGACCGCTGCATGGAACCATGGCTACCATGGCCATGGGGGTGGCCATGCTGGGTCAATCAGCAGCCACAGGATACGCATCAGCCATGTGGGTTTTGCAACAGCCCCCAGGGGTGGAACCACAGGACCATGTCCGTGTTCGAGTGGGGGTGTGCAGATGTCCAAACAGGCCAGCCCCAGGTGTGCCTGGGATGCCTACATCAGAGCCTGGTATTGACTGTGATGTGGTTACTTGATGCTGGGATTGTGGGGTGTACAGCACACAGTGGGGGTCACCTGTGCATGGCCACTCCCCGTGGCAGCCAGCAACGCAAAGCCATTCATGATCACAGTGGCAATGGTGATCCTAGGATGCAGTCATAGACTCCTGCATGTGCTACATCCCCACCACAATTTGTGCAGTGCCCCTTCCCTGCTGCTGAGCTAACTAGCACACCTCCGCATGCAGTGCACACACTCCAGTGGCAAGCACCTCCTGTTGCTGAACGAATGCCCACAGCAGACAGGTGTACTCAGCCAGCCAGTCAGCATCCTGGGGGTCCCGGGCAGGATAGTGATCCTCATGTGGTGAATGGCCACGCTGCTTAGCCCCCCCTCTCTAGTGGACACTGCACAGTGGGGTCTGCAGGGGGAATGGGCACAGCAGGCACACCGGTGGCAGACCCTGTGTCTGGCTGCATAGTGGCACCCGCAGCCTGCTGCTGTAACCCGTCTGGCTGCTGTACACCACCCAGTGCCTGTGCAGCTGCAGCACCACCACCACAGGGCACAGCCAGGGCAGCACACACTGCTGCATCCTCAGTGGTGGCAGGCAGCTGCTTCACTGCTGGCAGAGCACTGGATGTGCTGTCTGTGTCAGAGGCCAGCAGGGACGTCTCACCCACAACGTTGTCCATGCTGTCCAAGATAAGTGCGATGTTGTCATCAGAGTTGGACCCCACCCTGATAAGTGTCTCTACACATAGGACAACAAGGCTGGCATCCTGCAGGAACACATCCAGGGTATCACCTGACCCCAGGTCCAGGACATCTGCCTGCACTGTGGTGGTGACCTGTAGCTTGTCGGGCCCCCAGCTGCTGGTGGAGGTGGACAGCTGGTCCTCCGGGGCCATACCAACATCCATGGTTGGTGTAGCTGCCAGTGCCCCATCATTTGCACGGATGCTTGCTGTTGCTGCAAGAGAAAGAAAGGTGTCAGTGATGCAATGCCTACATGTGCCCCCATATACTGCTACTGCATGTGTCCTGTGGCTTTGCATACATGTGGGTGCGCACACATGCACATGACATGCATGTCAGCTGAATGCACACCAGCATGTCTGTGTACGCACCCTCTGTGACACTGGCTGTGTGTGGCAGATAGATTTTACCATGCGGTGATAGGCTGCTACCTGTCTGGAATCCTGCTCCAGGCACACCCTTCACCGTGGTGTGGTGCATGGTTGCTGCCACCAAGTCCTCCTGCAGCTCCTCTGGTGGCAGTACAGGATGCCTGGATGGCTGCCACCTTCTACTTTATCTGCTGCTTGTCCGTTCCCACCTTCTTTCTGCACTCCTGCACTGACCGCTGGTGACTGCCATGCTGGTTGATGTAGGCTGCCACCTCCTCCAATGCACCAGCCCTGGCCTGTGGTGTGCCTGTGGCACCACTCAACAGGGGCTCCCTGCCCAGGTAGGCCTCAAACAGGGCATCCATCTCAGCCTTTGTGAAGTTGGGCCTGTGCTTCTGTGCAGGCCCCCGCTCCTCGCCCTCCTCATGTACTGACATGTTGCTGTCTGTGGACATGGACAGCACAGTGTGACAATGACATCATCTCCCAGGTCCCTCCCACCATGCAGTGCTATCAGCTTTCAGTGAGCTGCAGCAGTATGCACAACTTACCTATCAAGGTTGCAATACCAGTCTATGACCTGTGCTGTTCTGTGGCACTTATTTGGTGCAACACTTGCAAATGAGGTTGGGTGTAACAGTAATGACATGCTAATGCACCCACTGTGCCATGCATTAGCTGATGAGCTCATTTTCATGTGGTGTCTGAATATCGCGATATTGCACCGTGTGCAATGGGATTGCACTGTGTGCAATGGGATTGCACTGAAGCAAATCGCAATGGTGCAATATGCACGCATGTCCGGTGAATAGGCCCACAGTGTGCATGCACGTTACAGCATCATGGCATCAATCACGCACCATGCACGGACAGTGTGATGCAGTGGCATTGCACACGTTGTGCATGGGCCAGCTATGCACATGACCATGCATGGGGTGCCGTGCCATATCATGCATGTGTGCAATGCTGGTTGACCTTCACCCCTGGGTCAGACATCTGACGCTGTGACCCCATGTAGCCACGCCCATTCCATGCATCTCTGGCACTGTGCAATGTGCATGCACAGCGTAACTTCCGCACATGGTGTAGACATGTGCGCCTCCTGACACCATTGTTGCTGCTGAATGCGTTCAGCTCAACATGGTGCAGGAAAGATGGAGGAGGGCCCAGAACTGGTTGCCTGTTGAGATGGCCAACCTAGTGGCCTATGTGGAGCCCCACACCCCCAGCTGTTTGGGCAGGTACCCCTGCAGGGGGCCAGGGGCACTTGTGGCAGGACATCACTATAAGCATGGAGCACAGGACAGGGGTGCCAAGGACTGGGGAACAGTGTTGCCACCATTATGGAGACCTCATGCGGTGGGACCCAGAGTGCCATGCAAGGGGCCATGCCACAGCCAGTTAAGTCATCCCATGTTGCATGTCTGACCTGGTGCTGTACTGTGGTGTTGGTTTGGCTGTCTGCCATGTCCTGCAGAGGGGCACACTGTCATCATGCACATTGTGGGGTACACAGGGGTGGGAGTGTGGGGCAACTGCTGTGGTCAGTTCCTGATGTGCACCTGTCTTCTTTCCATTCCCAGGACCTGAGGGCCATTGGAGGGGCCCAGGGTGCTGCAGCAGGCCACAGTAGGACATGCTGGAGTGGGACTGGCCTCATCAGGGCCACAGAGGGAAGGTACACACTGTCATGGTCCTTTGCACTGTGCATGGGGGTGGTGGGGGGAGTGGGTGCAGGCATGGCCACATGTGTCATGGCAGCTGTGTCACACTGCGCATGGTGCATGCCACTATGGTGCATCCATTGGACATATATGCCAGCTGCTGGTGGGGTGGGTGTACACCCAGCTGCCACTATTGTTGCTGTGGTGCTGCCGGTGGACTGTGCCATGTGACTGTCATTGCACAGTGATGTGGCCATTGTGTGGCAGGGACCACCTCTGTGTAATGTCATGGTGCGCTAAGTTGCTAGCTGGCATTGGCCCACTTCCCTGCTGTTGGCAATTGCAGGCCCTCCAGGGGTGTGTGCTCCTGCTGCCTATTGCACACAGTGGGTGGGCATGGTTTCTTGGGACATTGCACTGATCACATGTCCTGTCCCTTGTTATAGGTGTCCAGCAGCGAAGACCACCTCACTCGATGTTGTCAAGACTGCTGTACCAAACCCTTCTGGTGGCCTCCATGACACTGGAGGCAGTCGTCCAGGTCAGGCAGATGCTGTTGGTGGAGCGGAGGCAGCGGGCCTGTGTGTCCAGATGGGCTGCTGTTAGATAAGCCCCTATTCCCACCTTTTTTCCCTGTTGTGCCTCCCCCTTAGTCTCCCCTCCCACTGTACAGACCTTGTTCCTTGTCCCCTTCCCTCACTTTACATGGGAGGATGGTGTGGTACCCGAGGACTGGAGGAAGGCGGATGTGATTCCCCTTCACAAAAGTGGGACCAAGACAGAGGCAGGAAACTACAGACCTGTCAGTCTGACCTCTGTGGTAGGGAAAGTGATGGAGTCACTTCTGAAGGAAAGAATAGTTGAGTACCTAGAGGTCAGTGGAGCACAGGATCCAAGGCAGCATGGATTCACAGCGGGAAGGTCATGTCAGACGATCTAATAGATTTCTTTGACTGGGTGACCAAAGTAGTAGACCAGGGAGGGCTGTGGACATGGCCTACCTAGACTTTAGCAAGGCATTTGACACAGTCCCACACAAAGATTATTAGTCAAATTAACCAGCCTGGGAGTGGGTCCCAGGGTGGTAGCCTGGGTAAAACATTGGCTGGACAACAGGACACAGAAGGTAATTGTAAATGGAGTCCATTCTGAAGAAAGGGCAGTTACTAGTGGGGTACCGCAGGGTTCAGTATTGGGTCCAGTACTTTTTAGTGTCTTCATCAGTGGCATTGCAGAGGGACTGGAAAGAAAAGTATGCCTTTTTGCAGATGACACAAAGATCTGCAACAGGGTTGATACACAAGGAGGCGTGGAAAGGATGAAAAGGGACTTGGCAAGGTTGGAGGAATGGTCAGACGTATGGCAGCTAGGATTCAATGCAAAAGGGCAAAATAATGCACCTGGAAACAAGAACCCAAGGGAAGAATACACAATGGGTGGGGAGGTAGTAACAACAACAAAACAGGAAAGAGACCTGGGGTATTCATATCAGATGACCTTAAGGTTAGCAAGCAATGTGAGAAGGCAGTAGGGAGGGCCGGGGGTATACTGGGATGTATAGGAGAGGCATCAGCAGCAGAAAACAGGAAGTTGTTATCCCTCTGTACAGACAGTTGGTGAGACCCATCTGGAATACTGTGTCCAGTTCTGGAGACCCCATCTCCGCAAGGACATAGACAGGATAGAGGCAGTCCAGAGGAGGGCAACTAAAATGGTGCAGGGTCTGCAAGAAGCCATATGAGGAGACTAAAGGAGCTTAATATGTATACCCTTGAGGAAAGAAGGGAGGGGGGACATGATAGAAACTTTCAAGTACCTCAAGGGAATCAACAAAGTCAAGAGGGTAGCATCTTTCAGAAAAGAGACTTGCAAGAACAAGAGAACACAATTTAAAGATAGAAGGAGGCGTTCAGGGGCAATGTGAGAAGTATTATTTCACAGAGAGAGGTAGTGGATGCATGGAACAGCCTTCCTGAGAGAAGTTGTGGGGTCTAAAACTGTGGGAGAATTCAAGAATGCATGGGACAGACATAAGGCAATTCTTGTGGGGGGCACGAAGATATAGGCTGTTGGTTAACTAGGATCTGTGGCCTATCCTGTAGGTAGGGAAATGGGCAGACTAGATGGGCCTAGTGGTCCTTATCTGCCGTCAAAGTCTATGTTTCTATGTTCTATGTTTACCTACCGTTTCCCAGCCCCTGGTTCTTGTGAATAGTTCCTTTAAATATATATTTTCTGACTTGCCTGCCTGTGTCTGTGTCTGCTTTGCAGGTGGTGTGAGGAGCCATGCTGCAGTGGCCCAGTATCTGTCCATGTGGTATGCATGTGCAGGGGTGCATGTAATGCTTCTGTGGTTTACTGATGTGTGCTGTGGTGTGTCCTACTGTGGTGGTGTCCATCCCTCTGGGTCGGTGGCTATGCCTTTGGGCTGGCTGTTGGGGTGTGTGGTGGTTGCATGTGTGGTGGTGGCAAACAGCCATGGTCTTTTTGTCAGATGCCATCTGCACACTGTGTTGGGGCCCCTGCTTGGCACTGTGAAGTCGGTCCCATGTCATCTGCCATGCTGCCTGCCACCCAGCATGGTCTATACCTACTGTGTGGGCTTCCTGTGTGGCATGTGTGTGCTTGGCTACGTGGTCCTGGGTGTGGCCTGCTACAGTCTGGTTGGGGTATGGCCAGTGGCGGGCTCCCTTGGTGACCCTCCATTGGCTATTGGCACCTCCTGTTGCCTGCTTTCTCTGCCACTGTTGTGTTCTGGGGTCAGGTGTCTGGGTGCCTGTGTGTGTGCCCTGCTGGTGGTGGCCTCCTGTGGCCTGTCACTGTGCTTCCCTGGCTCTGTCCCTGGGTCTGCAATCTGTGCCATGCTCCCTTTTGTTGCTCTGCTGCTCTGCTCCCACAGTTGTGCTGGAGCATCTCTGTGTGCACCATGGCGCAACTCTTTTGTGCCATGGCGTAACTCTGCACCATGGGGCAACTCTGCCATATTCAGTCGGGTTGCGCTGGTGCAGTTTGGCCTGCACAACCTCTGAATATGGCTCCTGTTGCATCATGGCACGTCGGATTTGCACTGCACTGGACTTGCGCTGGGCTTTGGCACATTTCTGGATATCTGGCCACTGTATAAAATACCTAAAATGTGTTCAAAATCACCCTTGTATAATATGGCTTTAAATTGCAATGTGACTGATCAAGAAATGTTTATTTATTGATCCTGAGGAAGTAGTGAGTCAGCTACAAAGTGTAGATTAGATTTTTTGGTGACTGAATGCAATACTAAGTAAAATAACTTAAAACCTGTTCAGCTGAGTGGGTCTCTTTGTCTCCATGTGTGATTCAATTTTGATTGAGTGTTTGGAGCTTGATCTGTCTCAGAGATTTCACTGATTTTACAAGTACTGGGTGGGGGGAACCTTGCCCCTGTGTGGTTTTCTTAAGATATCCCTTTATTTTTCCCCACTGTACCTGTACCCCTTCTTGGCAATCCCCCATGAGGCAGTTTCTGAGCAATCTCCCATTTCTTTAAAGTCCATCCGTCTAAAGTCCAGGCTCCTTGCCCTCATGTAGATAAAAGTTTTATTCTCAACATAGTCATTACAAAAATTATTTACAATTGCAGTTACACTTATAAATACTATAATGCAATAACATTTTTACGTTACGTATTATTACACATTCTCTTATGTCATGAGGACCTCACTCATACCAATGGATTATAACTTCAATGACATCAGAAAATTGAACAATCTGTTAAGTATGTATATGCATATCTTTACAATTAAACAAAAACACAATGAAATGCTCTGAGGTAAGACCAAGGGTGACTAATACTTGAGATAACCATTTTTTCTTTTTTGTCTCATAAAATGGGCAATGCAAGATTATATGTTAAAGATCATCTGCCATATCCTTTTGGCAATCACAGATACGGCTGATTATTCCATTCCTTTTCTGATAAAAATAGATATAGTTTGCTTTATATCATTCAAACTGATATCTAGTTATAGTTCTTCCTTCTTCAGGATTTTTGAGAAGTATTAAATAATGTGCTATTTTATATTCATCTTTTATTATTTTATACCATTTAAAATGGTGAAGTTTGTGATGTTCTCTAAATCATTTTGAATTGCCAGATCTATCTTTTTTTTAACCCTTTCCCTTATTTCTATAAAGGGAAACAGGTATATTATCTTGCCCAAAACCTGTGGGATGTATAGAATACCGTACTGTGTTGATTATATCAGTTTTGTACCCTATTCTATGGTACTTTATTTGTTCTTTGAGGTACATTCTGGGTATTCTGTACCACTGAAAAAGAAATAATCATAAGAGGAACACTATTTTCCTTTCAACTGTAAGTGTTCAAAGAAAACTGACCCAGTTCATGCCTCAAGATTTCTGCAGTAGCAGATTGCTAAGTATCTACATGTTATGTATTTCTACTTCAAACAATTTTATGTTTGATGATGTCCATATGTCAGTTGCAAATAAAATCCCATCTTGGATTTTAGCGTTAATTACCTTTATTAGTCCCTTTATGGATGGATGACTGACCCATTTTCCTATGAAATTTCCTAAATACCATAAAAGAAGTTTTAAGTTTTCATTGCATCATTTTACTATGTGGAAACCATGACAGGTTATTAACAAATATTAGACCTAAATAGTCATAATATGTTGTAGTTATCACTTTTTTTTTATCTATGAAGACAGCAAAAGATTTGCTACAGTTATTTCCAAAAACAACTATATTTATTTTCTCATGTTAATGACTAGCGGAACTTTTTTACACAGGTTTGAAGAATGAGTTACCTTCCTCTGTTGGCCTAACAATGATCTGAAAATCAATACTACATTTTTAGCATATGCCAGACAAGGGACTATTTGATCACCAATTTTGGGGGAGTAAAATCAGGGTTATCTAATGCTTCTTATATTGTATTTCTATATGTGTTAAACAAAAAAGAAGCAATAAAGCATCTTTGTCTTAGTCTTAGTTTTAATATTAGATGTTAATATATTTGTCATTTTAACTTTCAGTCAGGTGTTATCATGGAGTTTTATTTGGATATCTAACACATTTGTATCTATATTAAAATGTTCCTATTTTGACCAAAATATCTTTCTGCTTATGGAACTGAATGCTGTTTGCAGATCTCTAAAGCAAGAAGAGAGTTTAGATTTTTAAATTTTTACATATTTCCAGGTAATATGTTTCAAAACAAAGAAATGTTGTGTTGCTGAGCATTTTGCTCTGAATCCATTCTGTAACTCTGAAATTATGTTATTAGTATCTGCCCAATGCTGCAATTGGTCTAATATAATTCTACAAAAGATTTTATGAGATACATCCAGGAGACTTATTGGCCGATACATGGTCAGGTAATTAGTATTTTCCTTTTTAGGGTTCTGGGTGGAGCCTACAGCCCTTCAGTCATCAATCAGATTGTATCTCTAAAATGACTGATCATGGAACTCCCTGTTTGGACTTTTGAAAGTATTCCTCCACAGCTGTAAAAAAGTGCACTCCCCCTCTGATTTTTGTCATTTGTTTCTCTATGTTAAAGGCATCTGAAGGGAGGGAGATAGTACTGTATTGTACCCCAGAACCTCTCAGGTTATAAAAAAAAAAAAAAAAAACTTCTTAAACTGATGTTCCTATCATCTGTTCAGCTCAGTCTAATAGATTTATTGTATGTCTTTCAGCAATCTTAGGGCTAACTCATTGTATGCTGTGGCATTTCCTGAAAGTGAAAGTCAGACTACAGTGTCAGATTACAGACATTACAACTGCAAGTTATCCTACTCCTATGGGTAGGACAAGATGCACACAAACACACACTCACACACACACACACACACACACACACACACACACACACACACACACACAGAAATATATGGCATCAACAAGAAAATAACTTTGGTCATTTGGTAGTTCTTCACAGCCCTATTGGTTCTGGTTCACATCTGGGGTGTAGGAGATGAGACTTTACACTTCATTAGCAGTATCCTGTCTTTTTTGCACTGATGGGGGAAGGGATCATCACTGTCTACAATCACAGACTTCAGTTTTAGGGAATGTAACCACTGAGCCATAGGTATGAATGCCTACTCCCAAGTGTCCTGATACTGCCTAACTTGTATATCTTAGATAATGTGATGACCTGTAAATATCTAAATGAAAAAATGCAAACTCTGTACCCTTAAATTAAAAATTATTTTACTTAATCAGTAAAATCTCATAATTCCAAATGGATAAAGAACAATTGTGTTTGTTTCCATTTTTAAGAGATTTAATACACAGTTCCTAATGGATCAAAGGCACTTGTACTTGTTTCACTTAATTTTTATGAAATTAGGTGAATGTTTTTGGAACCCATGTGTTCCTTCCTCAGACCAGAATACATTCCAAGTGCTACAATCAAATGAACATATTGTTAATAAATGAAGACTTTATAAAATAAGAAATGTCCAAAATTATGTATGTTTATAAAGTGTATAGTCAGGGGGAGCACACCTGAATGAAGCATTTGATCACTAATACATATAGTTCCAGGCTGGCACTACTCTAAAATAAAATTACAAAAATGATGAGTTTTCAAAAATATTGGGAACACAATTCACATTCAGAAATCTGATTTCAAAATACGCTGGTGAAAATACCTGGGTTATTTAAAATTTTTATTACTCAAAATCCATGTTCTGAACTGCAGTCATCTGAAAAATATTTTTGTTTAAGTAAATACCTCAAATTCAAACCATATTCATGATGTTTTGGTATATTATCAAACCTAAAAATTGCAAAAATTAAGCTTTTAAGCTTACCAGCATAGGTTTGCATTTAGAATGGCATTATCATTTGTGAGATTGTGATGCTAGCCACAGCGAGTGTATTAGCTGTGTTGTAGCTAAAGATAAACCAACTTTATTTTAAATAGTGCTGCCATAAGTTGGAACACTTTCACTACCTCTCTTCTGAGGCTGAAATGAAGAAGGGGCTGGGCTGCTTTATCATGCTACCCAAAAGGTACGTGATGAGGTCACAAAAGTGACTAACTTAGCAGCCCAGTCTTAAGTAGAAATCAACATCCTATAATACATGTTGATCCCCCTTTCCTCATAATGCCTTACAAAATTAATTACAAAATTGATCGACATAGCTAAATGTTACAATTAACAATTGGGATTCAAGTGAGATTTTCACACACTTTAGAGAGATATCCTAAAATTGTCAAATATGATTATTCTAACAGAAGCTGAGCCAAATATTACTCTGAATAAATACTAAACAGAGAATTACTTGTAAAATGCAGTCTTATGGTACATTACAGCCCCATATCACATCTTATGTGAAAATCAGTGGCTCTGGCAGGATTCGAAGCCCTGAACCTAAATGTCTTATTTTCAAATACAATGAGAAAAAATCAATATAGAAGCACAAATTATAAATGAATGACCTAAAAATAAAATATAATATTAAATATTAACAAAAAAAAGTCTACAGTAAATTTTCGTTTAAACCATATTTCCTTTGATAAGTCCGTAAAGTGTAGATCCACCATACTTCTCTTTGTAGAAGTTTTGTGTCTCAGTTCATCCCTCCTCTTGGTTTTATTACTTTTTTGATTCCAAAAAATTTCAAACTGGAGATCTGATGATTATATTATAGAAAATATCTTGCTAGTGGAGAACGTTCATTAGCTCTTCTGATGTTGCTCTTGTGTTCAATGATCCTTATTTTTAATGATCTTGTAGTTTCCCCAATATATTATAGAGAACAAGGGCAAATAATACAATATATGACATGATCTGTATTACAAGTTATGAAATCTCTAATTAGAAAACTTTTATCTTGATATGTACTTTTAATCGATTTACTGTTAACTGCACTATTACAATGTGTGAAGTTACCACACGGAAAAAAAATCTTTAATATTACTTCTTAACAAAGTCCCTTGTTGTCGAGTTGGTTTCTAATGTTGTGTGTGAACCAATTCATCTTTCAAAGTTTTAGTTTTGCGTGCTGTAATCCATGGTTTTGTTCAAAAACTAAATGCCCATTATCTGTACTTTGCAAAATGTTCCAGTTACCAATAATGACTTTCTTAATATTTCCATAGCAAGAAGAATATTGTGTAGAGACAGAAAGTTTCTCTGACACAATTTTCTGTTTAGGTAAATTCTGAATTAATATGTTGCGATGTTTAGATCTAATTTTAAATTCTGCCTTTTTTATAGTTGCAGAAGAATAACCTCTCTGCACAAAACGTGATTTAAGATCTTCTAGATTTTTTTCAAATCTTACTGAATCTCCACTACTTCTTTTAATTCTTAACATTTGACTATATGGAATATTATTTTTTAAAGCTGGAGGGTAAAAACTGGAAGCATGTAATGTTGTATTTTTATCTGTGGACTCTCTATATAAATCTGTTGTTAAATTGTTTTCCTGTTTAATAATGTTGAGATCTAGAAATGGTATCTCATTAAAGTCATACTGTAATATGAATTGTAAATATGGAAAAATAAAATTAATGTAAGCATGAAATTCTAATAATCGTTCAACCGTATCTGACCATATTAAAAAAAAATATCATCAATAAGTTTGTATATTACTAATGAATTTTTATACTGATTAGTCTCATTGAAAATGTATTCTGATTCAAAAAAAGCCATGTACATATTTGCATAAGTTGGTGCTAATGAGGCTCCCATTGCTGTTCCAGTAATTTGATGGAAATATCAACTCCCAAATTGAAAATAATTATTTTCTAATACAAATTTTGTGAGTTGTAAGATGAATCCTTTATCAGGAATATTTTCATCTCTAAGTGATAAAAAATGGTTCATGGCTTTTAGTCCTTGGTCATGTGGAATACTGGTGTATAGGCATTTCACATCTAATATAACTAATTGACAATGTTTTATGTCAATGTTTTGTAAATTGAGTTCTTCTACAAGCTCTATACAATGTTTAGTATCCCTTAAAAAGGATGGAAAAGACATTATGAGTCCTTTACAATGGTAATTGACATAAATGGAAAAGGGTTCTGTAATAGAACTAACTCCAGATATAATCGGTCTACGGGGAAGGGGACAAACAGGATCTTTGTGAATTTTTGGTAAGCAGTAAAAAAGGGGGGTACAAGGTGATTTATTAATAAAAGCTGTAGTTAACCATTTCGGTATTATATGTTGCTGTTCAGCTACAGTGACTATTTGTTGTATCTCCTGTTGTAGAACCTCCCAATGGATTGTAGTCACTTCTCTATATCTTGTTATATCATGTAATTGACTCAAACATTCAGACTGGCAATTAGTATAATTCATAATAACTATTGCCTCTCCCTTACTAACATACTAAAATGCCAGCAGAATAGGCCTAACGGTCTTTCGTGTCTGCTCGTTTGGTCAGCCCCCACCCTGGGTGCTGACCTCGCTGTCCACCTCGTCTTCTCTGGCTTCTCCCTTCCCAGTTCCAGATATTCTTGCTGCATTGGATTTTGCTTCCAGAACCCTTCCCCTGTACCTGTCCCAACCCCTCTTGAACCCCTCCACTGTCTCTGCCTCCACCCCCCCAGGCAGTGCATTCCATGGCTCCACCACCCTCTCAGTGAAGTAGCACCACCTCCTTTCTCCCCTGAATCTTCCCCCCTCCAGCTTCCACCCATGCCCTCTAGTGGCCCCCTCCTCCTTCCTTCGAAGCACCTTGACTGTTCCTCCCTATTTACCCTCTTCATGTACCTGAAGACCTCTATCATGTCCCCCCGGTCCCTTCTCTCTTCCAATGTGTACATATTTAGCTCTTCGAGCCTCTCCTCATAGGTCTTGTCCCCAAAGCCCCAAATCATTTTGGTTGCCCTCCTCTGGACCCTCTCCAGGAGGTTAATGTCCCTCTTTAAGTGTGGCCTCCAAAACTGCATGTAGTACTCAAGGTGCGGCCTCACCAAGCAGTTATACAGAGGTATCACTTCCCTCCTTCTGGAGGTGATCCCCTAGCGATGCATCCCAGCATCCTGTTGGCCTTGGCTGCTGCCCTCCTACAAGTCTCAGAGTTGTTCATCTTGACATCCACCACCCCCAAGGTCCCTCTCAGCCACGAGACTTATAGCATTCCCCCCAGGGTGTACACTTGGCCTGGGTTCTGGCCTCAAGTGGGTATTGCATTTCCCTGCATTGAACCTCAGCTTACACTTTCTAGACCATCTTTCCAGAGCCTCCAGGTCCCCCTGTGAGGACACGCTCCTCTCCTCCCCATCCACCACTGCCCCAGTTTCAGGTCATCTGCAAAAGACTCATCTCACTCCTGATTCCTGTCCTTATGTCAGATACGTGAGGTGTTCAACAGAAGGGGCCCAAGGACTGATCCCTGTGGGACCCCACTAATGACCCTCCTTGGGATGAGACTATCCCACCAACTCGACCCTCTGGGTCCGGTCCTGGAGCCAATTGCCTATCCATCTGATCATCTGGTTCCCCACCCCATTTCTCCCACTTATCCAACAGGCCCACGTGAGAGCAGGTCAAATGCCTTGCTGAAGTCTAGAAAGAGGGCGTCGCTGGTCTACCCAGGTCCAAGGCACTTGTCACCCAGTCATAGAACTCCACCAGGTTTGTCTGACACAATTTCCCCGGGATGAATCCATGCTGTCTATCATCCAGGCACCCTGACTTATCCAGGTCCCCCCTAGCCTCTCCTTGACAATGCCCTCCATCACCTTGCCCACCACTGATGTCAGGCTGACAGGCCTCTAGTTCCCTGTCACCTCCCTAGATCCCCCCTTGTGGATAGGCACCACATGCACCACCTTCCAGTCTTGGGGCACCCACCCAGTCCTCAGAGAGAGATGGTGAAAAGCTCCGCCAGGGGTTTCGCCAGGACATCCATGTAAGTTCCTTCAGCACTCTGGGATATAATTTATCCGGCCCGGTGCTTTCTCCATCTTAAAGGGGCTGAAGGCTTCCCTCCTCTCTGCTGTGATTTCCACTTCGGTACCTCTTCTCCCTGCTAACCCTCCCCCACCTGCCAGTGATGCCTCCCCTCTCCCCAGACCTGCCGAGTCGGTGAGGTCCCCCTCCTCAGTATCTCTGTCTCCTCCATGTGTAATGCAGCACCCCCATTCTCCTTGGTGAAAACTGGGTGAAGTACTCATTTAGTACCTCAGCCTGCTCCCAGGTCTTGTGCCCATCTCTCCCCTGATTTAATCCTGCTAATCTGCCCCTTCACCCTTCATTTTTCCCCAATGTATCTAAAGAACCCCTTGTTCCCTCTCCTAATTTCCCTGGCCAGGTTCTGCTCCTTCCTTGCCTTAGCCGCCCTCACCACTGTAGTGGCCCTCTAGCCATCAGCTCGTACTCCCCTTGATTGCTTTCACTCCTTGAGCACTTGAATTGCTTATAGGCTGCTTTCTTTCCCCGCACCACCTCCTGGACCTCCCTGGTCCACCAACAGGATTTTTGGGCCCTACCGCATTTTCATCTTACTCTTGCACAGGTACTGGAAGCATCCTGCACCCCTCTCCTGATGATTTCCCACCTACTATCAGTGTCCATGTCTGACCCAATCCCATCCAAATGCTTCATAAGGATCCTTCCCATTTCCTTAAATCCACCCCTGAAGTCGGTTACTTCCGTCTTTGTGCAGCCTTCTACCCTCTGGGTCCAGGCAGAACCAGACCCGTGGCATGTTCCTCCCGCCAATGGGTCCCTTACCTCCAGGCCCCCAATCTGGTCACTGTCTGCCAGGACCACATCCAGTGCCCACGCCTCCCTGGTCAGTTCCCTCACCTGCTGAGTTAGGAACGCATCTTGAAAGACATCCAACAACCTCTGTTCCCTGGTCACAGAGGATGTCATAGTCTCCCAGTCTGTTCCTGGCATGTTTAAGTCCCCCAACACCACCACCATTCCTCTGCCCAGTCTGCAGTGCCTCCCAACATCTGCCACCAGACTGTCCTCCAGCTCCTCCGCCAGGGCAGGGGGTCTATACACTACTCCTATTTTTACTCTCTTGCCCCCCCCTTGTTATCAAGGTGACACAAATTGCCTCCTCGGTTCCCTCTGCCTCCTCTACTCCCCCTATGCCAATGCAGTTTTTGACTATCATTGCTACCCCTCCTCCCCTTCCCTCCCCCCTGTCCTTTCTGAACATAGTGTAACCCTCCAGGTTCAGGTCCCAGTCATGTCCTGAAGTGGCCCAAGTCTCAGTGACCACTGCCACATCCACTGCTCCCTCAGTTAGCATCACCTGGAGCTCAGGCATTTTATTGCCCAAGCTCCTGGCATTTAGCAGGACTACCTTCCACCCTTTCCCTATAGTTCCATTTCCCCTGCTCGTGTTCCCATGGGGATTCTGTTTTCCCCTGGTCTGCACTTTGCCAGTCGGCCTTTTCCTGCAATCCTCCTGGTCTCCACGGGGTGGAGACAGAGTCCTCCTTATCGGCACCCCTTGACAGCCTTTTCTCCCATCCCGCCCCTTCACAAGTTTAAACCCCACTTTTCACCAATGAACCCCTCTATTTTCAACTTAAGGATTCCCTCCCTCCAAATTGAGATGTAGTCTATCTCAGCATACAGCTCCTTATCCTCCCAGGTCTCCCCAATCCCCCATCAACCCATACCCTCTGGCCTCACACCACTCCCTGAGCCACTGGTTTATCTCCTAATCTTCCTTTGTGCTCCCCACTAGCCCTTGGCACTGGCAGGATTTCTGAAAGAACTGTGCATCCTGTGTCATGACAGACCCTGGTGAGCTCCCTGAATCTTGCCTGTATCTCTAGCTCGCTATTTCCATCAATGTCATTTGTACCCAGGTGGACCAGTATGTCTGGGGAACCCCACAATCCTTTGCCAGCTGATATACCTCGTGCTTAGCCCTGTGCACCGTTAGTCCAGGGAAGCATCTTGTTCTAACTGGCCAGGCTTCTCCCTCCCTATACCATTTGATACCCCTGATCATAGAATCCCCCAGCAGGAGCACTCTGACCACTCCTTTTCCTCCATTCCCCCCACTTCCATGTCCCTCATCCTTTCTACTGGCCCCTTCACCCAGCCGGCTCCTTGTTCCTCCCCCTATCGGGGTGCCACATGCCACCCCCTCATTTACCATGGCCACCCCCTCCCCTCCAATCCTATGCCTCTCCTCCTCCTGAGTATCCTTCTGTACCTTGCTAATTCCCCCCTCACTGCTCGCAACTGGTCCTTCTCCCCCATCTGCTAAACTAGCCTGGCTCATCCTCCCTTCCTTCCTGTCTCCATTTAGTTCCTCCTTGCTCATCGTGCTCTCTTGGCCTAAACCCTCAGCTCCCTTTACTGAATCCTCCTTGTACCTCTGGTCCTTCTCCTTTACCTTTCCGACCAACTGGTCCTTCTCCTTGCACTTTCCTCCCTCTTCCCCCTGCCCCTCCTGCTCTGATTCACTGCTCCCCCCATTTTCCTGCATTCCAGGTCCCCCCCCTGTTCTTTCTGCTATCTGGCCCCGGCCTCCTGCCTCCCACTCCCTTTCCATCTCTAACCACCCCTGTCGTGGCTACATCACCCCCTCATCCTCGAGCAGAAGAAGAGAATTAAGCGGTTATTGAGTGTAAGGTCTGATCCACCTCCCCGCCTTGCTTCCTTCTGTCCAGCCCTGGCCATCCTGCCTACTTCCTGAGAATGTTGTCCTCCATCCCTCCTTTGTGAGGTCCCCAGTTACCTGCCTGCTTCCTTGGTAGTGTCCTTTTGGACCCCCTCTGCCAGGGTCCCTATGTGACCCCTGAGTATTCTCCTGCACTCCTTTCCCTATGCCCCCACCCCAGTGCTTGGTGCAACCCTGTGGGAGATTCCCAGCCCCTTCCCCAACCATACCACCCCCCTTCCCCCAGCTTTCTCCTAATCCCCACAACCTCCTCCCTAAGCTGTGCTAGCTGGTAGCACACTGGGCAACCACCGAACTTCCAAGCCCAGTCCAGTATCATGGCTGCTCCACACCCTGTGCACCCCACCACCCTCCCAAAAATGCCGGCCCTAATGACGTGTGGTTCCATCCCCTTCCAAATAGGTTTCCTTGGGTGAGCCACCAGTTTCCCCCCTAGTCCAAGATACACCCTACTGCCTAATCAGGTCACCCACTAATCTTTAGAGAGTCCACTGTACACCAGTAACCTGTTACTGGGTGCAGTACAACACATTAAACTTATAAGAATAAACAACTCCTAAGCTCCTCTCTCCCAGCCTTTAAATCCAACCTCCAGTGGCTAGAACTACACAAGCTGCACCTGCAGCCTTTTCCTCAATTGCAGGGCAGGTGTTCCCCTATAAATCGCAGACTTCTGGGGAGGGAGGGGTGGTGGGTGGGTCTTGGGCAGACACCTGACTCGAGAGAGTGTATCAGCCATGTCTCCCTCCAAGCCCAGCAGCCAAAGAACCAGGCCCAAGCAAATCCCACCAAATAGGTTTAAATCAGAAGTAATAGGCCTCTACCAGTGCAGCCTGTTACACAGTGAAACATCCACAAAATGAGCCCCACTTACAGCCACCAAATCAGTTTTCAAACATCCAGCAGCCCCCAAAACAATACCCTGCTAGCCCCTTAAAAGTAAGAAAGAAAAGAACTAACCTACCAAGTAAAATCCACAAGAACCCTGTGAAAACAACAGCAGCAGCTACTGTCCTGGAACACAACTGATCCTGTGCCCTTCCAGTTCTTTCTCCCTTATCTGCTTCCTTTATAATGATACTTGAATCTTCCTTTAAACTTTTAAGATCTTGCCTATTCCAAAAATTTATATTGTATTGAGGTTTTTGCTTCTCACTGGATTTAATAATATTATCAAATTCTCTATCAACTTTCTCAATAAAGGCAGTTATATTCGGAGGTTGAAATGAAATGGGATCAAAAGTGGACTTTACATGCAAAGCTCATTTTAAACTATAATCTTGATTTGTTATTTCATTTTCATCTGTATTATCAGTACCCCTACCAAAAAAAATTGTTTTTAAGTCTTAACTTACGATAGAATTGTTCAAGATCCAGTTTAAGTTCAAATGAACGTAATGGCTCAGCTAAGCTAAAATAGAGTCCTTTACTCAATAAACCTGTTTCAGAATCTGAGAGTTTATGTTGGGAAAGGTTAAATACTACTAACTCATGTTTTCCCTGGATCTGGTGGAATGAACTTTTCCTGTGTCTCTTTTTTTCTCTGCCTCCTAGATCTCTTTGTCTTGTTGTCCCTGACGTTGAGGGTTCTGGGGTGTAGTAGGTGGAGAAAAATTCTGTCCCTGATGTCTGTCTCCCCTAGTCCACGGGGGCTGATAGGAATCATAGTATTCCCCTCTGTATGGGCCCTGAAAATTGTAGTTATCCCTACAGGGTCTTCTATAATAATTTTGTGGCCTGTAAGGACTTCTATTATACCTGTTGTGGTATCTAAAATTGACTTTGCCCCTGTATTATCTATTATCCTGAGTATCTGAGTCTGTTGTGGTTTCTGTAATCTCAGCTTCATCCAAATCATAAACAAATGTTTGTTGACCAGATTTTTTCCATGAGTAAATTCTACCCTCTTTATAATCAGTAATATCCCTCTTAAACTTAATTTGATGTTTTTAAAATGATTATCATATTCTTTTAAGGAATGTTCAATTTGTTCTAACAAAACTTTCATCTGATTTAATTCTGAATTGTTTTGTATATCATTTTCTAACAAATTAATTTCCTGTAACAGGGACGCCTGTTCAGTTGTTACTGTTTCAATTAATAATAACATGAAGTCAAATGAACACTTAGCTCATATACCATCCCATTTTTCTTGAAAACCCTCTGGTGAAAACCCTAAATGAGATTCAACTAAAACCCTTAGTCCCCGAGGTATCCTCTTTTGTTTCATGTATTCTAATAATGTCACTGCATGCCAGTCTAATCCTATCTCCCTCTGTTTTAATGTCTCAAGTCTGTTAATTGATGCTTTAGGTATTTCAATTAACCGTTTACTTTTAACCAAATTCATTATTCTATTAGCACCTTCTTAATTCATACTAAATGGTGTGGAACAAATCTCAGTCATGCTTTCCAATTCAGAAAAAGTGGCCATAATTGGTAAATTTGACAAAAACCTTAATTGAAATGAAATTTTAGGGTGAATCAATTAACTTCTATCTCCTATTTGAAGATACAATAAACCAGAGTATTCTAGATTTTCCCACGGTTCCCTTTTATATTTTAATTGAAAAAACTAATAATGGGGAGAATTCTAGTAATCAAAATGAGAAAATGCAAACTCTCTGCCCTTAAATTAAAAATTATTTTATTTAATCAGTAAAATCACATAATTCCAAATGGATGAAGAACAATTGTGTTTGTTTCCATTTTTAAGAGATTTAATACACAGTTCCTAATGGATCAAAGGCACTTGTACTTGTTTCACTTAATTTTTATGAAATTAGGTGAACGTTTTCAGAACCCATGTGTTCCTTCCTCAGACCAGAATACATTCCAAGTGCTACAATCAAATAAACATATTGTTAATAAATGAAGACTTTATAAAATAGGAAATGTCCAAAATGATGTATGTTTATAAAGAGTATAGTCAGGGGGAGCACACCTGAACGAAGCATTTGATCAATAATACATGTAGTTCCAGTCTGGCACTACTCTAAAATAAAATTACAAAAATTATGAGTTTTCAAAAATATTGGGAACACAATTCACATTCAGAAATCTGATTTCAAAATACACTGGTGAAAATACCTGGGTTATTTAAAATTTGTTATTACTCAAAATCCACGTTCTGAACCGCAGTCATCTGAAAAATATTTTTGTTTCAGTAAATACCTCAAATCCAAACCATATTCATGATGTTTTGGTATATTACCAAACCTAAAAATTAAGCTTTTAAGCTTACCAGCAAAGGGTTGCATTTAGAACATCATTGTTGTTTGTGAGATTGCGATGCTAGCCACAGTGCGCGTGTTAGCCGTGTTGTAGCTAAAGATAAACCAACTTTTATTTTTAAAAAAGTGCCGCCATAAGTTGGAACGCTATCACTACCTCTCTTCTGAGGACGTCAGTGAACTAGCTAGTCTAGGAAGTGTTAACTATAATGTTGTAAGTTATGTTATGACCAATCCATTGCTTGGATAGTGCTCCACTACTATATGCTTCCTCTTATTGTCAAATGATGTATTTCTTTCTTTCCCATATGTTCATTTACTGTGACATAATGTATTATCATTCTCTTTGTACCTTGGCTGTATTCCCCACGTTGTATTTCTCCAGGGTCATTCCTGAAAATAGGCATAATACTTGTCTGGTGTACTTACCCAGTAAACAAAAGCTAAATAAAATAAATACAACCACTGAGTTAAACTAATTATTAATAGAGTCCCTTCTAAAAGTCCAGCATTTCTCAGGGTTGGTTTCTTTTTTTTTTTTCTTAAAGCAGCAGTATTTATGTCTGTTCCTGATTTGAGGCTGTAAGCAGTGTACACCAGCTTCTAGTATTTAAACTGTCCTTTTAAAGATAACAGAATATAAGCATTTAAATACTATTTTTAATTATTCTTTGGTAACCAGGTATGGCCACTAGGCACAAGTGCCTGTTTTATGGGGCTACCAGAGAGTACTTATGAGGTTAGGTGCCTTGCTCTGAGTCACACAGTGTGTAAGTGGAGGTAATCAAACTCAGGTCTGTATGCTAGATGTACCAAGCTCTTTACTCTAACCTCAAAGGCTATATTGACAACCCCAGACTTGGTTGGTGTATTCGAGGTTATTGCATGGATCTGCAATCTATGTACTAGAGTTTAATGTTTGTTTGCAGTACATATATATATATATATATATATATATAAATATATATATATATATATATACACATATACACATATACACACACACACACACACACACACACACACACTGTATAGCATTTTATATTAGCGCCCGATAAATTTAGCGCATCTGGTATGCGGTACTTATTAGATCCCGATTATATTAGCGATTGGTTCACCAGCAATTATAATACTGAAATGGGTGTGACAGACAGCGCTTAAAATGCAGCTCACTTACAGATCAGTGCAGAGTGTAGATCTGTTCTGTATTGTTACAGAATTTACCTGTATACTGTGCCAGGTTTCTGCATAATGTCCTTCTTGAAGTGGCTACAGTCATCGCAGGTTAAGAGGAAATATCCGATGGACACCTCGGATATATCGGGTGTAGATTTGGCGGACAGCTCCGGTGTTGAGCTTGAAGTGACAAACACCATTGCTAAGGAGCTTGCTGCATCCCCACCACCAGCTAAGCGAGGACACCACAATTCCTATGCTACCTATCCCCTAGAGACACAATTCCAGCTGGGGAGGTATGCAGTAGAGCATGGCATAATGGCCACAGTCTGTCACTACCTCAGTACTACAGGCAAAACAGTAAATGAAAGCTCAGTCCATAATTTTAAGGCAGACTACCTAGCACAGCTAAAGAAGACTCTGGACCCTACTACTATGGCCCCTGTCCTCCCAACAAAACCACGTGGTTGGCCAACTCACTTGGAGGACAACTTAGAGAGTCAGTTGAAAAGTATAGTTAGGACTCTTCGCACAGAGGGGCAGTTGTCAATGCTGGAGTAATTCAAGCTATTGCAGTGGGTATTGTTAAGGTGAACTCTCCACAGTTACTCACTGAGAATGGGGGGCACCCAACAATAACCTGTAAGTGGGCTTGGGTTTTCCTCACAGGATAGGTTACAGCAAGCTAAAGGGGACAAAAGCTGGCTGTAAGACACCCAGTGATTTCCACTCCCTTAAAGCTGCTTTTCTGGGTGAAATATCAAGAGCTAACGCCCAGGAGCTCATACCCCCCTTCAACTGATTTTGAACTTGGGCAAAACATGGGTCAACATGATTCTTGTTTTGGAGTGAACTATGGAGACAACAGGAGCAAAGCAGGTCTCTGTGACTGGTTTAGGTGACAAAAGATAGATCTCTGTTGTACTGGCCTGCACCATATCACGTGCAATGTTGCCTCTACAGCTGATCTTTAAGGGCCGAACTGCAGCATGCCTCCCTAAACACAAATTCCTTAGTGACTGGGATAGCACAAATTCCGACAACCACTGGGCAAATGTGGAGACAACTTTGTAGTTCATTGACAACATTATTGTGTCTCACATAAAGTCTCAAATTAACGCTCTGTGCCTGCCCAAGGAACAGAAAGCTCTGTTTGTTCTAGACGTATACTGGGCACACACAACTGAGGCAGTCCTACATCATTTAGAGGAGAATCAAATTATCCCTGTGTATGTCCTACAACCCCTGGATATATCCATAAACATAGTGTTTAAAGATTTCCTAAAAAAAGAAATTCACCTCATTGTATGCAGGGGCTGTATCCCACAGAATGGCTGGTGGTGGTACCAAAAACCTCATAGCGGATCTCCAACTACAGAACCTAAAGGAACATCACTCTCGATGGCTTGAGAGTAGCTTCAACTGCCTTAAACTTCATACTGTGAACATCATTCATGGATTCCAGCAGGCAGAGATACTGAGCGCTCATGACCAGTGTTTGAACGACAACGTAAGTACAAACTACTGATAAAAAAATGTTAAGTTGCTTCAATATTGTTTCAGTGCAGGTGCAGGTGCAGGTTCATTTGGAATTTCTCTCTGCTTCACAGATATGAAAAACTGCTGACAATACTGAAGTGTGAAGCAGAAGAGACACTGTATGAAACTGAATGAAACTGAGGGAAGAAAGGAGTACCTGTACTTAACAACACTGTGGCACATTTTTTGGGTGGGGATGGGGGTAACATGATCTTACTGCTGTCTAGGCTAGGAGCGGCAATATGCACTTTTGGTTTTGTTTTTGAATTTTCATTTTTGTTGTTGATTGTGTGCAATAAAGTTTCAAATTTGTTTTTAAGTACTCAAAACAGTTTTCAAAACAGTTGTCTTTGTTCTGCTTTACCAGCAATTTTTCGATTACTTAGCAGCAGTGGGAGTGTGAACAGCTGCTAATTGCAATGTTGTTCAACCATACAGTAAATGCCATAATGAGTAGATAATATTAGCGATCCGAATCAGCTAATATCACTAAAAAAAAGGAGCGCTAATATTCCCTGCTATACAGTATATATATATATATATATATATATATATATATTATAATATATATATATATATATATATATATATATATATATATATAATATATATATATATATATAAATATATATATATATATATATATATCATACAAACACACACACATATATATATATATATATATATATATATATACACTATTATGTATAATAGATACATTCTGGTGTACTACAGCAATAATTCAGTAAGAGGATCTGGGGCACAGTAAACCTCGAGAGCGAAGCTCGAGAGGTTTCAAGTGTCCCCATATCCTTGAGATGAAGAACTGCCTTGTAACACAAGAATGCATTTGTTATTTTTTATAATATATGGATGTGAGGAAATTGTAAGCACTTACCTTTGCCATAGAATGAGAAATCTTCAGTTCGGATGCTGAGGTGATTTTTATGTGAAAAGGAGCCAATGACTGCAGCAACATCGAAAACTTTTCAAAAATTCAAATGGCAAAACTATGCAGTATTAAAGAAATTGCAAAACAAAACGGCAGTATCAACTTTTTTTTTCTTGAGTAAGCAACGGTTGTTGTGGACACTTAGTTAGACTCTGAGTTGGAGTACATGACGTACCGTCTTTTTTTTGCTGGTGGAGGGCATTTCTGAATATTGATTGCTACATCCCCAATGAAGTTGCAGTGCAACCCAA
Organism: Neoceratodus forsteri; assembly: GCA_016271365.2. Lineage (NCBI taxonomy): Eukaryota > Metazoa > Chordata > Ceratodontiformes > Ceratodontidae > Neoceratodus > Neoceratodus forsteri. Next base: position 431,158,078 of record CM057457.1, on the reverse strand, counting down.
ATACATTTCCCATGCTTTTGGAAAACTGAGCACTTTTGGTGGATGGCTGCTGTGTGATTGATGTTTTCTCTTGCAGAAGTTGCATGAGAGAGGAAGTTGTCGGGTGTGGGTATATCGGGTTCTCTCGATGTGGTAGCCAAGTCTCGGTCACCGGAGAGGATGGAGCATATTTTCTTCTGTTTTGCTTCAGACGAGGTGCTGTAATTGTTTATACTTTGAATGTTTTTGTGGCTGGACAATCGTGCTACATCAGTTGGAGGGACATTTGAGTCTATCAGCATTTGGATCACAATTTTGCGAGTGGAATGATTTGTAATTATTTTGTCTGGCGGTAGTCCAGCTGACTGTTGGAGGAGTTTAATTATGGAGCGTATTTTATTCTCTCCACTAGTCATACACTTGTACTAGAAACTTGTTGACTTTAGTTTTATGTTAGGCGTCAGATACAATGGGGCATCAGGCATGTCCATGTCTGGGGGTCTTTTAGATGCAAAGACATGATAGGCAGTGAGTGTATCTCATTCTGGGCAAGCTGTATTTTTATATAGTCTTGATGCGACAGGTTGAACATCTCGTAGGTTTGTGCCTGTGTGTTTTCATTTGGTGTTTGTGATATTTTAGGTACTCTTTTCCTTCACTGTCTGTGCCTGGAACTACGTCACCCCATCTTAGTTGGTACTGCTCATTGGTTCGTAAAGCAAAGTGGAGAGCTATGTTAAAGAATAACCTATGTAGTAGGCTGGTTGGGGAGCTCAAGCCTAAAGTTCCACTAGCGTACACTGAATTAATGTCAGCATCTGTTAAGGCTTGTGTTTGCCTCAGCCTGTTGGCCATTCCATTTTTTTAAATATTTCTGCTTTGCTGCAAGGGTTTTCAGTGTTTCCTTGAAAACTGCTGAGGGGCTTTGAAATATTGATTCAGGGTATTTTTTTTTTTTATAACTAACGGTCGATGCGGACTAGAATTCTCTGTATAGTGCTGGCCTCATACTCTGTTCCATCTTGCTTTTTTATTTGAAATAAAAAGTCTGCCAGTATACTGTCTAATTCTTCAGTGGGTATTGACTCTATTTCTCAGGACTCACCTATTTTTGTTGGGTGGTTTTGAAGCAGCCTTGGTCAAAAGTAGTTTTTTTTTATTGTGTTTATGTTTTCTTGCTGTTGTATGAACCTGAGTCTTTCTTCCGATAGGTTTTGTTGCTTTGAAAGTGCCATTTTTCTGTCAGACTGTAGGAGCAATGCGAATGCTTTGCCAGCTTTTACTGAATGTGACAGTTACAGTAAAAGCTGGCTCGCAGTCAGTGCGAGCTGTCCGGTGGTGCTTGCACTCTAGTCAGTTTGCAATAATATTATCGTTGAGATCTTCCATCAATAGTAATACAGCTTCTCAATGATATTATTATGGGATTCCATTAATACTATTATTGAGTTTGCACCAGTGTATTACAAGGAATTTTTGCATGCTTTTTAGGGGTATTATTTTGAAAATTAATATATATATATATATATATATATATATATACATATACACACACACACACACACACCACACACACACACACACACATAAATTATGGTAGCATGGTAGTGCTACCATAGTTAGGTTTGAGGAGCCATTTCTATGTTAAACCCAAAATGTTGCACCTTAATAACTTTCCAACCGTTTGATGGGTTTGCCTTAAATTTCGAATACATGATCAAGACCCATAGGCCTTGGGATGTGCCAAGTTTCGTACTGGTCAGATATACAACTGCGGAGTTATTAAGCATGATCCGGCCATCGTTAAGCTTTTTCTGGAATTCTCGGTCCTGCAGCGTGCATTCGCCACGGTTTGCCAGCGGTCCAAAATCTTCAGGGAATGTGCAGCTGGGGTCCCGATGTGCCTTTGAAGATTTTGTGAAAAAATAATAAATGGTTCAAAAGTTATTCAAAAAGCAATTTCCCATTATAAGTCAATGGGAAAAGTTAACAAAAAGTTCGACACTGTCGCAAATGCACTTTTTACTTTCGCAAATGGCCCTCTTACTTTCACAAATCTGCCATCTTGTTTTCAGTTAGTGATCAGAAAAAATGCTTGCCATTTAAATTTGGGACCCTCTATCAACCTAATTCTTTTTGTATTCACCTAGTTGGAGTCTAAGGATGCTATCCATGTATTTATTTTGGGGCAAAACACCCCAGAAATAAGTTTTTCAAAATTCTGGAAAAAGTACTTTCGCAAAGTACTGTCGCACTCACGAAAGTGTCACAAATTTTTGTGAAAGCTTTTTCAAATTGCGACAGTACTTTTGTAGGCTGTGGGAAAATAACAGCAATTCTTTGGCACTCTGCTGCAAAAGAACAGTTTGGTTTTTTGGGATCAAATTTGGAGAGAACACAGCCGACATCTCACAGATGTGCCTTTCAGCAGTTCATTGAAAAAATATTGCACAGCACCAAAGTTACGGCACTCCAAAGTTGATGCTTTTTCCCATAGGATAACATAACGGTGAGCGACGCATTGCAGGAATCTTTGGCACTCTGCTGCAAAATAACGCTTTGGTCTTTTCTCCTTAAATTTGGAGTGAAGACAGCCAACATCTCACAGATGTGACTTTCACTGGTTTGGTAAAAAAAATATTACGGGGAGGCAAAGTTATGGCACTCTGAACTTCAGTTTTTTTCCCACAGGATAACATTATGGCATTCGCCGCACCTTTTAGGGCCCGTATCTCAGGAAACAGTGCGAGATACGGACTTTTCGTCAAAAAATTTGGGGGGTAAAATTTAAAACTAGCCAGGACAGTGATAATTCATATGACTTTTACTTTTTTTTCCTATGTCATACGGTTCTTGAGATATACCCAATTTACTATTCCAAGTCCTCCTTTTTGTTTCCTGAGACTCATTATTTTGCATACATTCTTTGTACTCACTGTCTTTCTCTATACAGCTTTTGGGGAAACCCACCCTGCACACTCACATTACTGTTACCATTATCGTTTCCGCTTGCAGTTCCATACCCATTTCACTAACTGTTCACGTTATGCCACCATGTGTGTTACCCTTTGTGTTTTCATTTGCGGTACTGTTTCTGTTGTTTTTAACATTTCTGTCTACAGTACTGTCTCTCTTTCTGTTTTGCTTTGTGTCACCACATGTGCATTATGATTTGTGTTTGCGAGCACAATGTTGATATGTGACAAGACATCTCGTGGCAGGAGCGCGGGGCCCTACCTTTGCTATTTCTCGTTATCATTCTCAAAAAGAAGGGAAATTAGAGGCAAAAAACTCCATTTAATGCATCAGTTAGGGTTGTTCCACACTGACAAAAGTGAGGAAATTCGGTGTTATGGTTGAAAACCCCTGACCATTGGCCCACCCCAAAGGCATTGGGGTGCATTGGGATCTTCTGTCCTAACTCCCCCAGTTTTCTGTTCCTCTGCTTCCTTGGGAAATGCCCAGTGGGGTGAGGTTGAACCAGGCTAATCGCTGTCTGAGGTGACTGAAATCAGCTCACAATTTCACTGCTCGTGTGGAACAACTAACTGTGCATATAAACAATTTTGCCCTCTAACTATACTGAGTATATCTATATATATATATTCATATTCCTTTGGTAACCAGGTAAGGCCACCTTGGCACAGGTGCTTGTTTCTAGGGACAACCCAGGAACACTGGGGCGATTAAGTGACTTCATCCGAGCCACACAGTATGGAAATGGAGGGTGTAGGAATCGAAACCATGTCTGAAGGCTGGATGTACAAAGCTCATTTACAGCTCATTACTCTAACCTCTAGGCTATACTGCCAGCCCCATAAATAGTGAAAAATGTAGATCTGGCTGCTAATATCTCAAAGGAGAACTGCCTCAATTCAGAAAAAATGCATTTTGGTCGAAGTAGAATTTATTTGTTAAAATGTGAGTTCTCATTTTGTTACTGCTTAATCTTAATTGGCCTTTTGCTAATTCAGTATTTCTGATTCACATACAACTGGCACTGACCATTTTAGAAGAGTATAATCTTGTCAAGAACTTATATTGTTAGTTCAATGCATCTGCATTCCAATTTAGAATTCTTAGGTTCATGGAGGCAAAAACAGCATTATACAATTCTCAGATGGCACTTTGCAGCAGTGTGCAACCCATAAATATACAATCGGTTAACTAAACTGCCAGCAAAAATGGAGCAGAAACAGGAGGGGACCCACTATATAAAAAAGCTTGTACAGGAAACATTACTCACTGGTAAAGTGCAGTTCTCCTTTAACTAAGCTTATTGGGAAATAGCAGGTATTTTATCTAAATGGTAAGGAACTCCATCCTTGACATTTTCTGTTACACCACAGACCATTTTTAACTGATGGATATTGCAACACATGATAACAGTAAAAGACTAAGCAAAACTATCTTGCTTATAATAACATATACAATTTGTAAACCATTGTTTTCCAATTTTACAGGTAGCGTTGTCAATATGGTACATTTTTCTCTCTCCTTTTTTAAACTGCACTATTGTTTTCCTTACAATTGGATGGTGTTTTGTTGCTGTCTAATAAGATAACATAACTTTGTGGCTTACTTTTTTAACTTTAAAAAACAATTTGTAACTACTATACATGAGCAAAATCCTTAAGTAAGCAATAATACCTGACAGGGTGGGTGGGTGGTATTGGAAAATACTGGACCCATTGGCTGACATAACTGTTTTTGTGTCTGAGGTGAACTATGGCAGCAGAAACTGATCCTTGAATTTGTGGCACTGCTGATATAGGTCTAACTGCAGGCCACACAACACAAAGGAAATGTTAACCCATTTATCACCTCTGTGTATTGTTGTGTGTGTTTGTTTTAAAATAAAAATCCTACAAGTTTTAAAATGATGGGAAGACAGAAAAAATATTTTGTCCCCAATATTTTTCAGGATGGACAAAGTATTAATGACCCATTCCTGGTTTCAGATGTTTCCAATAAACATTTTGGGAATCTTGGCCCTTATAGAATCCTTGTAGTTCCAGATAATGGTATTATGTTTGAGGAAGCTTGTAATGATATTAGTCCTAAGTTTTATTTTAAGTATGTTACTCCTTCTCTTGTTAAGAAATATATTTTGAAAGATAATCCAAAACCTTCCCAGGATCATGATGAAGATTATAGAATTATTAAATTTGGTATTAATTGTTTTACACATCCTTTATCTTATATTTTTAAATTTTTTTTGCATTATGATGTCTTTCCCTTTAGCTGAAAGTTAGCCACTATAAAACCCATCTTGAAGAGTGGAAATCCCTCCACTTTTTCAAATTACCGACCAATATCTCTCCTGTCAGCCATTTCAAAAATTCTTGAAAAAATCATAATGGAGCAAACCCTGGCTTTTCGTGGGAAATATTTTCTTCTTTCTAGTAATCAACATGGGTTTAAGCCAGGTTACAATACTGAAACAACCTTGGTGGGGTTCATGGGCAGCATACTCGGTGCTCTCAATAGAGGGCACTTGTGTGCAACTCTGTTTGTGGACCTCACCAAGGCCTTTGATTTTGGTTTAATTTGACTTTCTTCCTAATGTTCTCCAGGGATTACAGTTCTCTGGGGAGGTTAGCGGGTGGTATCAAAGTTATTTATGTAACAGACATCACAGAACAATTATTGGTTCAGCTACTTTCCAGACTATTTCTTCAGTTTATGGTGTTCCCCATGGCTCAATCCTGGGGCCACTTATTTTTTCCTTTTATATGAATTTTGCCCCTGGTATCTGTACGCAAACCGAGATGATTCTTTATGTGGACAATGCCGTTTTATTTTGATTTAGTCCAAGTCCTGAGACTGCCCTTTCCAGTCTTCAGACTGATTTTGGGCACTTGCAGGACTGGTTATCAATAAATTATTTAGTACTTAACTCTAAAAAAACAAAGGTAATATTTTTTCCCGTAATAAGAAATTAACTTCTAATCTCCCTTCTATAATTGATAATGGGGGTAATGTAATTAAACTTGTTTCAGTTTTTAAGTATTTAGAAATAATATTATATAGTTTACTTTTGAGTCACACATTCAAAAGCTCAGGAAAATCTTACACCAAAGAATGGGTTCTTCATACCGGATCAAGCAATTTTTATCTTTTGAATCTAGAAGACTTTTGGTACATAGTTTTTGTTTTCAGTGTTAGATTATGTGATTTTGATATATAGCTCCTCTTGTAGTAGTGTTTTAAATTGTCTTCAAGTTACAGATCATTCTACTCATAGATTCCTGCTAAATATGCCATATCAATCTCATCAATTTGATCTATATGAAAACCCCACTCGTTATCTTTTGATAATCGAGTTTATTTCAAAATGGGTATTTTTTTTATGAAAAGTACAAATGGGACTCCTCCTTCCTTCTGTTTCCCTAATGTTTCCCAGGGCCTTAAATACTCTACCAGGTCCCAAAATAAATTTATCTTTAAAATACCCCTATGTAAAAAGATCATTGGGCAGAGATCTTTGTTATTTAGAGCACCACATTTTTTTTAACAAGATACCTACTGAAAGTAACTCTGTACTGTGTTTCAAAACAAGTTTAAAGCCATGGCTTTTTGCTGAAGCATGAATGTATTGGTTTGTGCTTTCTGTATTGCACTTGCACTTTTTATGTGGATAGAGTCATTTGTTCCAAACTATTATGTCATCAATATGTATTGTACTGTTTTATAAAAATGACTTGTCACCTGTTAAAACGGGCAGTTCTTGCTCATCTGATTTACAAGTATAAAAAATAAAAATGAAAGTGAAAAATAATAATCCTACGTTTTCCTTATTTGAGGCCCATATTAATGCAGCCTTCTTCCTGCTCAATAGTCATGCCTTTAATTACTTCACAATTCTGGATCCAGTGGTATCAGTTGAGCTAAAGACTACAGTGAAGCAGAACGCAGTGACATCAGCTCACCTGAAGTCACCTGGTCTGGCTCTGTTGTTGTCTTGAGCTCAGCAGATAAGTATTTTTATTTGGAAAATGTTTCAACAGGAAAGACAACAAGAGCTATAAACAGAAACATCAGGGGAAGGGGCTGTTACAAAGTCAGGAAAACAAACACATATCAATACACATACAATTATCAAAACATAACAGTGTGGTAACAGTACATAGCAGAAAGACCCAGACCAACCATCCAGGGAACCAAGCCATGTTTGGATATATAACAGACTTCAGTGCCTGACTATGTACTGTTCAGAAGAGACTGAGGTGCAAAACGGGGTGGAGTGGCACTTTATGTCAATGAAAATATCAAAACTACAGAAATTCAGAATACATATAAGGAGCCAGAAGAATTCTGGGTCACCCTGGAAACAGGAAATGGGACAGCCATATAGAAACATAGAATTTGACGGCAGATAAGGACCGCTTGGCCACCCAGTCTGCCCATTTCCCTACCTAATGGATAAGCTGCAGATCCTAGTTAACCAGCAGCCTACTTCTTCTTACCCCCACCCCCCAGAATTGCCTTATGACTGTCTCATGCATGCTTGAATTCCACCACTGATTTTGACTCCACAACCTCCTCCGGAAGGCCGTTCCATGCATCCACAACCCTCTCTGTGAAAAAATACTTCCTTAAATTACCTCTGAGACGCCCCATCTTCAAATTGTGCCCTCTTGTTCTTGTACACCTTTTTTTTTGAAAGATGCTACCCTCTTGGACTTTGTTGATTCCCTTGAGGTACTTGAAAGTTTCTATCATGTCCCCCCTCTCCCTCCTTTCCTCGAGGCTATACATATTAAGCTCCTTAAGTCTCTCTTCATATGTCTTCCGGTGCAGACCCTGCACCATTTTAGTTGCCCTCCTCTGGACAGCTTCCATCCTGTCTATGTCTTTGCGGAGACTGGGTCTCCAGAACTGCACACAGTACTCCAGATGGGGTCTCACCAGCTGTCTGTACAGAGGGATAATAACTTCCTGTTTTCTACTGATGATGCCTCTCCCTATGCATCCCAGTAACCCCCCATCCCTCCTTGCTGCCCTCTCACATTGCTTGCCCACCTTTAGGTCATCTGATATGACTACCCCCAGGTCCCTTTCCATTTTTGTTGTTGTTAGTATCTCACCCCCATTGTACTCTTCCTGGGTTTTGTTTCCCAGGTGTATTACCTGCACTTTAGCATTGAATCTAAGCTGCCATACATTTGACCATTCCTCTAACCTTGCCAAGTCCCTTCTCATCCTTTCCACCCCACCTGTGCATCAACTCTGTTGCAGACCTTAGTGTCATCTGCAAAGAGACATACTTTTCCTTCCAGTCCTTCCCAATGTCGCTTTAAAGACATTGAAGAGGACAGCCGGACACTGAACCCTCATACCCCACCAGTAACCCTCCATTCTTCTGAGTGGACTCCATTTACTATTACTCTCTGTCCTATTCTCCAGCCAATTCTTTACCCAGGCTGTCATCTTGGGACCTACTCCCAGGCTGGCTAGCTTGTATATTAATCTTTTGTGTGGGACTGTGTCAAATGCCTTGCTAAAGTCCAGGTAGGCCATGTCCACAGCCCCTCCCTGATCTACTACTTTGGTCACCCAGTCAAAGAAATCTATCAGATTTGTCTGGCATGACCTTCCCACTGTGAATCCATGCTGCCTAGGGTCCTGTGCCCCTCTGGCCTCTAGATACTCAACAATTATTTCCTTCAGAAGTGATTCCATCATTTTCCCTATCACTGAGGTTAAACTAACAGGTCTGTAGTTTCCTGCTTCTGCCTTGCTCCCACTTTTGTGAAGGAGATCATCTGCCCTCCTCCAGTCCTCGGGTACCACCCCATCCTCCCATGATTTGTTAAAAGGGTAGTCAGTGGTGTCACTAGTTCTACCCTTAGCTCTTTAGAATTCTGGGATGAATCCCATCAGGCCTCATTGTTGTCCACTTAGTTTTAAGAGTTCTTTCAGAACCCTTTTTCTGTAAATGGGCTGGTATCAACTTCTGTATCCAGAGTGTTACTACTGTTTGTTTTAGTACCTCCCTCTTCATTTGTAAATATTGAGCAAAAATATTTGTTAAGTATCTCTGCCTTTTCACAGTCTCCCTCTGCCCACCTCCCTCCCCTTTATTAAGCCTCACTATCCTCCCTTAGTCTTCTTTGCTCCTGATGTACCTATAAAGGTTTTATCCCCTTCTTAACTGAGTTGGCTATCTTTTCCTCGGTTTGGGCCTTTGTTGTTCTGACTGCCTTCCCAGCCTCCTTTTGCTTTAACTGATACAGTTCTCTGTCCTACTCCTTCTGTATTCCTTGTACTTCCTGAATGCTTTTTTTCTCTTGAACCTTCACTGCCACTTCCTTTGAGAACCATAGTGGTTTCTTACATCGCCTTGTTTTTGTTTATTTGCTTCACACAAAGTCTCATTACCTCTGTGATGGCAGTTTTATTATTCCCCATTGTTCTTCCACCCTCCTTCCTGCCTATTTGCTAGTGCATTCCTTAGGCACTCACCCATTTTGGAAAGTCAGCCCCCTAAAGTCCAGTACTTTTGTCTTTGTATGGCTTGACTCTCTATTGTTGTGTTTATTGTGAACCATACTGTTCGATGGTCGCTAGTTCCCAGATGGCTACCCACTTTCTACATCTGTGATCCTCTCCATCTCCATTTGAGAGAATCAAGTCTAATATTGCTCCCTCTAGTGGGCTCCAGTACTAGTTGTCTAAGGCATGCCCCTGTAGGGCATCTAGAATAACTGCACTCTTCAGTGGCAGCTGCAACTGCACTCCAGTAAACATCTGGCATATTCAGATCACCCATCAGCAATATCTCCCTTTTCTGCCATTCTAAGTATTCTATCATTTCCCTGTCCATTTCCTCCCCTGAGAAGTGGGTCTGTATACAACCCTATGCGTAATAGGGTGCCATTGCCTGTCTCAAATTTACCCACAGTGCTTCTTCTCCCTGCTTATCCCTTTTGTTCTGTTGCTTTTATTCCTTCCCTTATGTAAAGAACTACTCCTCCTCTTTTACCCTCCCTGTTCCTCCTGTAGACAGTGTATCCTGGTATGTTTATGTCCCAGTCATGGTTTTGTGTGTACCATGTTTCTGTGACTGTCACGATATCCAGATGTTCCTCCTCCATCAAGGCCACTAATTCAGGAAGCGTGTTACCCAGACTATGGGCATTATTACTCATTGCTCTCCATTTTTTGATGGCTTTACCTTCTGTTGCAGCATCCCCCACTGGCCGTTCTACCTCAGTCTTTTTCTCATTTAGTACCCTGTTTTGTAGGGAGAGGCTGGGATTTTCCTGCTGCTTGTCAGTGCCTCCCCCTTTGACTAGTTTAAAACCTTGCCAATGAAGCATTTAAATCAATTGCTCAAAAGACTTGTTCCCTTCCTGGACAGATGCAGACCATCCTGGCAGTATAGGCTGGTGTCCCTCCAGGTGGAACCCCAGTCCCCAATGAAGCCAAACCCCTGTGCTCTGCACCATTTTTTTCAACCATTCATTAAACTGCATGGTGCCAATTGCCCCGCCTCCCATGCTTTTGACAGCAGCACCTCTGAGAAGGATATTGTGTGACTACTTGTCTTAGGTCCTCCCCAACTCTGCAATGTCCTCCTGCACTGCTCTAATCTCATGATGAGCCAAGTCATTTGTCCCTAGGTGGACAATTCACGTCCAGCTCGGAATCCTTGCAGCTGTTCTCGTGATCCTGAGGATGCGTTCCTGTCCCTCAAGCCATGGCACCAGGCAGGCACCTTACTTCAGTTTTCCAGCTCCCCCAGTTCTATACATCTAATAATGAGTCCCCACCAGGAGCTGCTTCCTTTCCCTGTGGTGTCCTCTGCCTCCTTCCTGTGGGCCTCCCTTGTAACAGTTATCATCATTCTTCTCTGTGGGTGCATCCATAGGGGAGCTATGCTCCCCCAGAATGGTGTATGGATTGTGGAGTGGAACAATTGACTGGGTGTGCCTCTGTTCCACCCTCCTCACCCTCCCTGAGCCCACTGTGGTCCAACTGCTGTGCTTTCTTCGCAACCTCTGAGGTAGTGGCGCTAGTGCTCCCTGGATGGGGGAGGTTCCCTTCCTACTGTCCAGTGTGGCCTGGGGGAAGGTTTCCTTACTAACTGAATATGAACTGGGGTTGTGTACAGGCCTCCAGATCAGGGGGAGGACATAGACACATTACTGTTAGAAGATATACAAAACATGACAGCTAAAGGGGAGGTTCTGATAATGGGAGACTTCAACATGCCAGATACAGATTGGTCAATACCAGCAGGAACATCTGACAGAACTAGGCACATTATGGATTCCCTGTAAGGGGAAGGCCTCAAACAACTGGTACAACCCACCACAAGAGACAGGGCTATCCTAGATCTAGTACTGAATAACAGGGAAAGGATCACATATCTCCAGGTAGAAGATCACCTGGTGGCCAATGGCCATCACATGGTATAGTTCAATTTGGCTACTAGAACTAAATCATACCATTCCAAGGCAAAACTATGGCACTTCAGAGGAGCTGGCTTTGATAAGATGGCCAACAGAGTTAAGCTAGCCCTGGCAAGACGAAATACAGGTGAGGGGGTACAGGCAAAGTGGGAAAGCATTAAGGATGCAATACTTGAAGCAACATCCCATTGTGTTAGAGAGAAAAGGAAGTGCAAAAGAAGAAGGAAAGCACTTTGGTTCTCAAAAACAGTAGCAGAAAAAATGGGGAGAATTGGGTAGTATAACCGAAAAGGAGGAGTGGGGTTTGGGGATAGGGAAACAAAGGTTTTGTGCTGAGGGGACTTACTACAGTTAAAAGTTATGGACTATACAGACATTGTTTAGGCTTCTCAAATATTGATCTATGGTACTATCAAGCGGTGGCAATTAGAAATATTGAAACTCAAGTGGAATGGCAGCCCTAACAGTGATTTCATGGAATGTCAATGGATTGAAAACCATTGTTAAAAGGAAGAGGGTGTGGTCTCACATCAAGAAAGACAAGGGTGATGTGATGCTACTGCAGGAAATCCACCTCACCAAAAAAGAGGCATGTAGACTGACACAGTCGAGAGGAGGGGTCCTTTTGGTAGCACCATTCACCTCAAGGGCTCATGGGTGGCAATTTGGATTCGGCCTGGCCTTCCCAATAAAGTAAAAAAATGGGTAGTGGACTCTCAATGAAGATTTGTGATAGCTGAGATAGACATGGGGGGAACTATTCATCATCACCTCAATCAATGGCCTTAACTTTGATCTCCCGGACTTTTTCACCCATCTGGGAGTGACCTTAGCATATTTTCTGGATAATATAGTGTAGGAGGGGTGACTCCAGTACCTATCTAGACCCTACACTGGACCACTCTAGACATAAAACAAAAACCATTCCCCAAAAGTGTAGTGGCACTTGGGGAGTTGATGGAGGGGAGAGCACTAGTGGAAGCCTGGAGACATACTCACTCTGGGGGCAAAGAATATTCCTTTTACTCCCACTCCCATCATCTCTGCACTCAGCTAGATTATATATTTATTTCCACTCCTCTGGTTACAGAGGACATGTGGGCCAAGTATGGACCCATGCTTGTATCGGACCATGCTGCTTTACAGCTGCACATGCCAGCCAGTTCACCAGCTCCCACTGGGAATGCATGGCAGATGGATCCAATCCTACTCTTGGATACCCAATATTTAGAGCACATAAATGATAAAATCAAGCTTTTCAATGAGTTAAATAAAGGAAAGGGGACCCATATCACTTTTGTCTGGGATGCTCTAAAAGCCTTAATCCCAGGGGAGACAATCTCCTACACTGCATACAAAAAAAGCAGTCTCTTAGAAAAGAAGGCCTCCTCATGCAGAATATCCAGGAGCTGGAAAGGGCGGCCATGGAAGACCCCCAACCGCACCTAGTTAAAGAACTCAAATCATTAAAGGGCACATTAAACCAGATAGAATCTAGAAAGCTGGAGAGGGACATCCTAATCGCCAAATCTTATACACACTTTGAAGGGGACAAGGTGGGTAAATGGCTCGCAGGATGTGTAAAACACAAGAATGAGGAAAGGGCCATCCTCAAGAAGGCAAAGCCAGATGGTACCTATACATTCGACTAGGAGGAGATAAATGACACCTTCTGGGAGTTTTACTCCACCTTGTATACCTCCCAAGTACTGCCAAATGGTGATCCTGAGAAATTCCTCCAGGGGGTGACGTGCCCTCTGTGGGAGTGGATTCAAGGGATAATTTGAATTCACCTATCACTATTGAGGAGACTAGAGCTGCCATTTGGCAAATTAACAAGGGGAAGTCACTGGGCCCGGATGGCATACCGACTGGGTTCTACAGGTACACATGGGACTCCTTGGGTTCCCTCCTGACAGAGGTCTTGTGTAGTACACTAGAGGGAATGCTCCCTCACTCCCAGAGGTTAGCAACAATCATGGTACTTCCCAAACCAGGGAAAGACCCTATGAATTGTGGCTCCTACTGCCTGATATCCCTTCTTAATGCTGAAAATAAAATACTTGCAAAGACTCTAGTGGGCAAATTGGAAAGGGTACTCCCAGATTTAGTGCATAATTACTGGGGGGAGGGTTTGTTAAAAGTTGACAGGCTAAGCACAATCTTAGGCGATCCATAAATGTTATTTATCGGTGGAGCAGGTGGGAGGGGGGACCCAATAGAGGCCTTCTTGCCCTCGATGCCAAGAAGGCTTTCAACCGGGTCGAGTGGCCTTTCATGTTTGCAGTGCTCCACAAATTTAGTTTGGGAGAGCCCTTCCTCACCTGGCATAAAGTTTTATACTCCAACCCCCAGGCCCCAGTGCTAACCAACAACACCACTTCTACCCCATTCGTGCTATCCAGAGGTACCAGACAGGGTTGTACTCTATCACCCCTGCTCTATGTCCTTAGAAACATAGAATTTGATGGCAGATAAGGACTGCTTGGCCCACCTAGTCTGCCCATTTTCCTACCTAACAGATAAGCTGCAGATCCTAGTTATCCAACAGCTTATTTTCTCCTACCCCCCCCACTAGGACTGCCTAATGTCTGTCCCATGCATTTTTGAATTCCTCCACTGTGCTTGACTCCAGGACCTCCTCAGGAAGGCTGTTCCATGCATCCACAACCCTCTCCATGATAGAAACATAGAATACTATGGAAGCTTTGGCATCCACCATACAGGGAGACCCAGCAATCCAGGGATGTGTTGTGGGAGGAACAAATCAGGTTATTTTATTTGCTGACGATATCCTTTTATTCTTAACAACCCTAGGGAGGCTGTACTGGCTCTGGATAAGATATTTAAGGACTAAAGCCTATTATTGGGACATAAAATGAATTGGGACAAGAGTGAGTGGCTTCCATTAGGAAGAAGGAGGGCACCCATTATGATTGTGGGGACTACTGTTTACCCTATCAAACAAATAAAATATTTGAGGATCTTTCTTCCCAGCAATCTCTCCCAAATTATTCAAATCAATTACAAACCATTGATGCAGAAACTTAAGGATGATTGCATTAATTGAGAGTGCTGCCCTGGACTCTTATAGGATGAGTCAACATGATAAAAATGTATGCATTACCACGTGCACTCTATCTCTTCCAATCCATCCCTATCCATCTTCCCAAGAAGTACCTCTGGGCATTAGAAGGAGCCTGTGCCAAGCTGTTGTGGCAGAGCAAGAAACCCAGAATTAGGAAATAAATATTATGGAACCCAGAACATCTGGGGGGACTGGGATTACCCAATATACATCTATACTGCTTAACTGCACAATTAGTCCACATACAGGACTTGCTGAAGGAGGGAGGCGATGCCCCATCCTGGAAGGTCATGGAGACCACAAGAGATACGGATCTCTACCAGGGTCTACTAGTAGATTCCATATGGACTAAGGTCCCTCCCAAGATTATGAATCCCTGCACTAGGGCAACCTGGAGGGCATGGTCATCTGCTCACTCCCTGCTAGGGAAACTCTCACATCTATCACCGGACATGACCCTAGGGTCAGTGCTGGCGGGAGATGGGAGCCTCTCAAAACATAATGAGATAGGCCTCAAGGCCTGGAGCTCTCAGGTCTTATTCAAACTGGGTCAGTTTTTGAAGGGGGGGAGGTGTGCCAGTTCTCCACCTTAAAGGAGGAATTTAAACTAACTACAACTTATTACTTTTTATACATCCAGCTCAAAGCTAGAAAAAGTGTCGCACTGTCTACAGGGACAAAGTACTGGGGTTTTACACCGCACACTCCTGGAGGAACTCTTATTTAAATTGTCTACCACCCTGGGCTTTAAACCCCTAACTAGGTCCTACAGGATGCTGTTGGGATGCTTCCCATATCCCATGGGAAGAATCAGGAAAGCCGGGGAAGAGAAAATCTACCCAGATGGACTCACTGGGGGGGGGTCTGGAACCTAATTTGCAAAAACATTTTGAAATGCTCTGTTAACAATCACCTAAGAATTATTAAGTACAATTTATTTTTGCAGATCTACCATACACCCCAATTGGCACATAAAACTGATCCAGGGTGCTCCTCATATTGTTACAAGTGATCCACAAAAGAGGGCACCTTCTATCATATGGCCTGGGAGTGCACTAAAGTCCAGAATTTCTGGGCAGGGGTGATAGATATCCTTTCTAAAATCTTAAACTGTGTACCCAGGCTGGACCAGGTTGAAATAATGTTGGGGCTCCTGACACAAGGGACCTGGAAACCTATGAGGGGACAGAAATTATGGAAACTGGGTATCGTGGTGGGGATGCAGGAACTGGCAATATATTGGAGACTTAGACAACCCCCAACTATAGCTGCATGGACAGCATCCCTATTGCAAGTGATGAAACTGGAAAGAACACAATACCTAGTTAGGAAACAACTGGACAAATATGAAGAAATTTGGCATCCCATGGAACAGGCTCTCTCACAGGACTGGTTCCCGGCCTTTTGAACCAGGAGTAATGATCCACTGACATTCCCCACCTTTTATTTTTGAATAACCACAGAACAAAAGTTGCTAGTAGTTCTACTTGAACAATATTTTATTGTACAGATAGAAATAATGTACAGAAAATATTTGAGCATTATATGTACTCTTAACTGCACTTTATTGTCATTCTATTGTTATTACTGGCATAGATTAGAGGAATTAAGAATGTTACCTGTAATATTTGTGTGTATTGGACTACTCCCATGTCGGGAGAAGTGAAGTCAGTCTGTATGAGTACAAATTAAATAAACTTTACAAGAAAAAAAAAAACAGTAGCAGAAATGGTCACAGCCAAAAGGCTGGCCTTAGGAAATATAAGGAAACACAGTGGAACAAAGATAGGGAGGCATACCAAACTTCCCTAAGGGAAGCAGGGAAGACAATAAGGCAGACAAATGCCCAGACTGAGGAAACACTAGCACGAACAGTAAAAGAAGGTGATAAGACTTTCTATAGCTACATTACTGAAAGGAGACAGTCCAGAGGGGGTATTGCTAAAATCAAAGGGGATATGGGGGAGTGTGAGGAGGAGGACCATGGAAAACATCTATTCTAAACAGATACTTCTGCTCAGTATTTACTGAGCAGAAGGTAGGTCAGAGCCCACAGCTCAGCACCATGGACACAGGGGGAGGGAGGTGTGCACTAGTCCCTTCACAAAAGAAAGGGTCCTACAAGAGCTTGATAAGCTCAGGCTGGATAAGGCAATGAGACCTGTTGGCATACATCCCAGGGTACTAAAGGAGCTAAGGGTGGAACTAGCAGAGCCATTATCAGAACTGTTAAGTGAGTTTCTGAGTACAGGAGATGTCCGAGAAGACTGGAAAAAGGCTCATGTGATCCCGCTCCACAAGAGTGGTAGCAGGGAGGAGGCAGAGAACTTCAGACCAGTCAGTCTTACCTCAGTAGTGGGCAAGTTTATGGAGGCACTCTTTAAGGAAAGTATAGTGCAACACCTGGAATCCACAGGAGCACAGGATCCAAGACAGCATGGGTTTACAACAGGAAGGTCCTGTCACACTAATCTCATAGATTTCTTTGACTGGGTAACCAGAGTGACGGACAAAGGGGGAGCACTTGATGTCGCCTACCTTGACTTCAGCAAAGCATTTAATACTGTTTCACATAGAAGATTGATTAATAAGCTGGGCAGGCATGGGGGTGGGTTAGAAGTTGGTTAGCTGGGTGACAAACTGGTTGATGGGCAGAAAACAGAGAGTGGTGGTAAACGGTATTCAGTCAAAAGAGATTCAAGTCACAAGTGCGGTACCTCAGGGATCAGTCCTGGGGCCAGTCCTCTTCAATATCTTCATCAGCGACACTGCAGATGGACTGGAGGGTATGGTTTGTCTGTTTGCAGATGACAGCAAGACCTGCAACAGAGGAGATGATCCCAATGGGGTGGGCAGAATGAGAAGAGATCTGGATAAACTGACAAAATGGTTGGAATAGTGGCAACTGGGGTTTAACGCAAAGAAGTGCAAGACCATGCACATAGAGCAGAGAAACCCTAAAGCCACCTAAAGGTTGGGAGGGGAATTGCTGGCAGTCACAAGGGAAGATAGAGACTTGGGCATCATCATCACCGATGACCTGAAATCATCCAAGCAGACCACTAAAGCAGTAGGTGAGGCTAGGGGGATGTTGGGGTGTGTTTGTAGGAGTATCACAAGTCATGAGAGGGAAGTAATAATCCCTCTTTACAAGACACTGGTTAGGACCCCATCTGGGGTACTGCGTGCAGTACTGGAGGCTGCACCTTAGCAAGGACATTAACAAAATGAAGGCAGTCCAGAGAAAGCCAACCAAAATGGTGCAGGGACTGCATCAGAATACATAAGAGGGCAGATTAACAGAGCTCAATATGTATACTTTAGAGCAAAGGGGGGAGAGAGGTGATATGATCAAAACATTCAAACACCTTAAGGGCATTAACAAGGTGAAAAAGTCTAACATGTTTCAGTATAAGAAAAATAGCAGGACAAGAGGATATAGCATGAAATTAGAGAGGGTCCGATTAATGGGTAATGTGAGGAAGTTCTTTTTAACAGAAAGGGTGATGGATACATGGAAAGGCCTACCTCAGCAAGTGGTGAATATGAATACTGTGCAGGTGTGACCAAGCTTGGTACATCCAGCAGACCAGACCTGGGTTTGATTCTCACAACCTCCACTTGCATACTGTGTGATTCTGAGCAAGTTACTTAACTGCCAAGTGCCCCCCAGGTCACCCCTGAAAACAGGCACTTGTGCCTAGTGGGCCTTACCCGGTTGCTAAAGACTAAAATAAAAAATAAAATAAACTGAATTATACAGTAAATGAGAAAACATCGAAGTTAGTCTCGAAAAAGGGATAAAACCTATCCAAAAAGGCGAGACTAATGAGCGCTGTTCTTCCGCGAGGTACTTTCCCAAGCTGACGGCTGGATAGAACTGGAAGGTGGGCGTGGGAGACCACCCCTTTATACTGATGTCAGCTGACATCGATCACCTAACATGGGAGTGGTTCCCCGCCAGAGACTGCTAGATAGAAATTTTTCCATGGGGTCCTGATGCCTGGCGGCTTAGTCCTATATGTGAATACCTACTGCAAGAGCCCTCTCGAAGTAAGATCTGGGACTTCAGTTGTTTTATTGAAACACAGCACTTGGCGTTCACTTTGCTGAATATCTTTAGTGAGTGTGTCTTCTGTTTTGTGTGACTGCATTTGCTGAGCAGTTGTCTGCTGTAGTGTCATACTAGATGATAATGATGGAGACCAGTGTCTACCTCAAATCCTTCTTTCCTTAACTGATTAAGGACTTCTATTTCAATGTGTTGCCTTTCTAGATCACTAAACTGTGTATTTTTCATTACATTCCATTTCTGTGTGGTTATACTTTTCTTTGTGATGTTTGCCATATCTGGATGTCTCTTTCTACATATCTGTTTGAATATATCTGCAGTTTTTGTTGCCATGCTAGTAAGAGTCACTTTCTTTTCTGCATACATGCTGCACCATATCAGATCCCTTTTCTTTCATAATATATAAACATCAAAGCATGTATTTAGAAGATGACACTGCTTTTGGAGTGGACTTCACACAGGCTATTGCACAGTGATCGCTAATGTCATTAAAGAATGTGCTTGCATGAGTAAGCAGGTGGGGTTTGTTTACTAATATTAAGTCAAGTAGTGTGCCTTTCCCAGGGTTTTTGACATTGGGCCGGGTGACATCCAATATGATTTGTGTAAGGTCAAACTTATCACAAAATTCTTTTAAAGGTTTGAAGGCAATGGAAAACCAATACATATTAAGATCCCCTAAGATTAATACTTCAGAAGATAGTGAGCCTAGTATGTCACTTAGGTGATTCAGCACCTTAAGACCTGCTGCGGGGGCCTGTAACATCCAGTTATATGAAGAGGGATTAAATGGGAAAGCTGAACTTTTAAAGTAAGGCATTCAAATTCCCTTGCCATTGTACTAGTGTGTAGTACCGAGGTAGCAAATTTGTCCTTAATATAAATTGCTACACCCCCACCTTTCGAAGGTCTATCTGCTCTATAGATGTTATACGAAGGAATGTTAATTTCATGATCCAACGTTGCTGGTTTAAGCCAAGATTCAGTCACCACCAACACATCAGGGCAGGTGTGGTTAATCCATGTATGTATGGTGTCCAATTTCTTAAGTAAACTGCAGGCATTGATATGTATAAGGCTCAACCCATTCAACTGGCCAAGTTGGGACAGAGCTAAAATAGGCAGGAGTGGTCCCGGGTTAAGCTCTACATTACCTGTGCAAATAAGCAGCGAGAAAAATTTTTTTTTAAGGCTTCCAGTAGTCACCTTTCTAAATGATTTTTTCATCTTTTGCTGCAATAAGGGTCACTCAGTGGAGAGGATATGGCACTGTCTGTTAGCAGGCCAGTGTGCAGGTACAGGAGAGTTCTTACAGAAAGTGAGAGCGGGTATAGGAGGATAAAGGAAAATGATAGGTGACTGATGTGACTTTTGTGTGAGGATCGTCCAGTACTGCTCAGGACCTCTGATAACGTAACCAGAATATATGGCTGCTTTTCATGATTTGATCGTGTCACAGTGCATGGTGTTTCGGTATCTGGTATCCTTACAGCTTCCAACAATGCAGCAATCCTGGTGCAGATCAAAGGAGCCTGTTGAGTAATGAGTCGTATACTTATTTGCCTTAGTAAGAGTGCCAATATAGCTGTCAAGGTGCTGAACTAAATAGTGCCCAGCATAGCATACTAGGCACAGCAAAACGAGAATTTGAGGCAGCATTCTTAATAGGTTAGAAAGCAAGCAGAAGTAAAAGCAAGTAGAAAAGTAATAAGAAGTGAATCTGGCTTGCAGGCCAGTGAATGTTTTAATAAAAACCCTGTCTGAACAGGTCCACGTCTTGTTTTTGTAGTGGATTCAAATACAGTTGGGATATGTCCCCGTAATAGGAGTGTAAATCGCTATAAATGAGTTAATGTGTTTCTTATCGAGGAAGAAAAAATATAAAGACAGAGGAATGTGCCTCTATAATCAAGGGATCACCTTATCCTTGTATGACAACTGCTGGGTTAGAGGGGGGACAGCACCGTTTAGGACTAATATACCTCTTTAAGAAAACATATCACTCTGATGTCGCTTGGTGCTAGAAGCCAATAAACGATCAGCACCACTTAGACTGGGGAGGCCTATTTAATAAGTGGCGGGGGTTGGTGGGAGAAATTTCTTGTGAGAGATGCTTCCCCAGCAAATATTTCTTTTACAGACCCCGAAATCCCAGTCCTGGCTGAAGATACAGGCGCCAGCCAATCAAATTAAAAGCCGTAAAGGCACCAGCCAATCATGGCTTAGGGTTTACGGCTTTGTCCAATCTGATTTCCAAGGAGCTTCCCCGGAGAACTGTGTGTCTCACCTGGGTGAGTAGCTTCATTGGTGGCTACTGGTGGAGGGTCTGGCCATGCAGCCTGAACAGCCGTGGCCGCTTCTTGCCTCGGTGCCCAAAGCGGGGCTCCTGTGGTACAAGGAAAAAAAGCAGACTTTAAATATCTGCACAACAAAAGAATCCAAAAAAGAGCTTAGTTATCAGTGGGAATGCCCACAATTAACTAGAGAAGCATATAATCAGGGTGGAGGAGGGGACGGCTAGCAACACAGCGGAGAGGGGGTCAGCAGTTGGCACCAGCCGAAATCCACACCCAAAAAGATTGTGCCTTACTAGAATTTAGTGGAATAAAGTCGGTTTACAATTTAGACATTTGCAGACTTGGAAAAAATAAAGAAAAAAGTTACAACTATCAGCTGTAAAATCAAGTTGAAGCAATAGTCATAGGCTAGACAATAGAACCTGGCAACATACTAACAGGCACACTTGGTACTTTAAAACATTCACAATCTTACAATTCAGTGCAAGTCCTAGGCTTTAAAATTTCTTGTGAGAGATGATTCCCCATCAAATTTTTCTGTTATGGCCTCCAAAATCCCGTACATGGCTAAAGATACAGCTGCCAGCCAATTTGATTAAAATCCGAAAAAGGCACTGGCTAATCACGGCTTAGGATTTATGGCTTGGTCCAATCTGAGCTCCAAGGAGCTTCCCCAGAGAACTCTGTGTGCCTCTCCTGGGCAAGTAGCTTCATCGGCCGCTACTGGTGGAGGGTCTGACCGTGCAGCCTGAAGAGCCGCGGCCGCTTCATGCATCGGCACCCAAAGCATGGCTCCTGGGTAAGTAGCTTCAACGGCGGCTAGTGGTGGAGGATCTGGCCATGCAGCCTGAAGAGCCGCAGCTGCTTTTTGCCTTGGCGCCCAAAGCAGGGCTCCTGGGCAAGTAGCTTCATTGGTGGCTACCGGTGGAGGGTCTGGCTGTGCAGCCTGAAGAGCTGCGGCCACTTCTTGCCTCATGTGGCAGTGTGTGGTCCCCCTCAAAGTGCTATGCCCTGATATAATTGAAAATCCAAGAAACAGATGAAGTATGTACTGCATATGGACAGCAGAAGCCAGGTAAAAGACTCATCTCCATAACTTATGCGGAGAGGGCAAAACTCCTCAAACAATTTCAGGGGATCCTAAGGCCCATGTCACCAGAATGCTATCCTGGTAAAGTGAGTCACAGTGTCACAAAAGAATGCATTTAAAGAAAGATGTGGGTGATGGCCAGGCAGTCTGGAGACCTGGTAAGAGAAGTGCCAGCCCAGGATTCCTTAGGCAGAGAGTTCATCCTGATATTAGCGGGTGACTTGCCATTGTGCCAGGTTCTGTAACATGTAATGGGCCACGTGTGCAGGTAACACAAGTAAAAGAAAGAGCAGAGGTCAGATTTTTAGCACTGAAAAGGGATGAGGAATCTCTGGGAACCCTGTTACTCAAGAAGTATAGAAAGGTTAACAAAGCCATCTTGCATACTGATATGAAATGAATGGAGAGTGTCAGAGACCATGCCCCGAGGAAGAACAGTGGATTTTCGTGAACAGCTCTTGCAGCAGGTTACACCATAAGGACTGAAGCCGGCAGGCAGCAGGACCCCACAGAAAACTTCTAGCTAACTATGCCCAGCAGGGACCGCCCCCAATGTTGACCCTTCCCCCAACATCAGATACCTCATAAAAGGGGGGTGGTCCCCAGCATCCCTCAGTTCTTTTCCTGCCATTGATTCGCAAACATCGGCTCTATGGATGCCTTTAGCCTACGAATGCCAGAACCTAATTTCTCCATCTTCCCATCACCCGATCGCACAGAAAATTCCTGTACTTTGTATTTCTGGGACACCATTATCATATCCGAGCACTTCCCTTTAGGCTGTCTTCAGTGCCACACGTCTTTATCAAATGCCTGGCAGTTGTAGCTGCGGCCCTCAGAAGACAGGGCTATTATGTGTTTCCATATCTGGATGACTGGCCTCCTCTCAAGAGGTGCTGGAAAAGGCTATTTACAACACCCGCTCCCTGTTCCAGTTATTAGGGATCACCATCAGTCAGGAGAAGTCATCCCCTCACAAAAACTACAGTTCATTGGTGCAGTTCTGGACACCCACCAAGGAAGAGCCTTCCTGCCCGAGGACAGGGCAGAACACTTCAGGTCTTTGATACGGACTATTATGGTGCAGAAACTGGTGGACCATGCTTCACCTGCTCAGACACATAGCAGCTACCATCGCCACGGTTCCCCTGGCCTGCCTTCACATGAGAGTCACTCAGTGGATGCTGGGAGCCCAATGGGACTAGAGGCAGGATCACTTTGACCAGCTTGTCAGAGTTACAAAGTCAATCATTCAGGACTTGCAGTGGTGGCTAGAAGTTTTCTGTGGGGTCCTGCTGCCTGCCGGTTTCAGTCCTTATAGTGTAACTTGCTGCAAGAGCAGTATCTCGAAGTAAGACAATAAATTACCATAACTAACTGTGTAGGAGCTAAAGAATTGGGGTTTACTGGTTCATGACTACTTATTGTGCAAATGAAGTATGCCCTAAAGCCCTCCATTAAAGTTAGGGTTACCACCTTTTAAGAAGCCCAAAGTGGGACATTTCTTACTGAAACATAATTTTTCGCAGGACAATATTTAACATCAGCCAATGCAATATACTTTTTTCTTTAAATAATCAAACTTAAGACCAAGTGTTGCAGTTTTTTAGGTGTTCCTGGTGTTTCTTATAATTTTAAGGTATTTTAGTTATGGTACCATAGTTTTTGCAAAATTTAGAGGAAAGTCTGAAAATATTTTTTCTACTATAATGTCGGGACAAGTGGTATTTTTCATGTTTTTTTGCAGGACACAGCTGTCCAAATCAGGACTGTCCTGCGAAAATAGGGACAGGTGGTAACCCTAATTAAAGTAAGTTCTTGTAATCCATTGGTCTAGTGTATTTAGTTACACTATCTTGAGGTGTAAAATTACAAAAGAAGATTCAGCTCCTAGGTAATTCTATAACTTATCTTTGTTTTATCCTTCACCATAAGTATCAAAGTTTCATGGAAAATAAACTTTGACAGCAGATAAAGACCACTTGGCCCACCTAGTCTGCCGATTTCCTACCTACTGGATAAGCTGTAGATTCCAGTTACCCAACACCCTACTTCCTCCTACCCCTCTCTAAAATTGCCTTATGCCTGTCCCATGCATTCTTTTTTTTAACTATCTTTATGCACCTCTTCATTTGGAGAACTCTCTTCTGCATCCTCCAGTGACCTCTACCTCCCGCTGACAACTCTTCTACTCCAACACCCCCAGCTCAGCACATCCCCCGGGTTTGAACCCTCCAAGGAAGGGCCACCCTGTCTACCCAGGGTGCTCTATCTAAGTACTGAGCTCCAGGTCGGGGGGGGAGAGAAACAGAGAGGGAGTGTCCAGCTCTGGGAGTGTGGCTCAGGGAGGTGCTTTCACCTATCTCCAGCAGAAAGGGTTATTTTCTTGTTACGGACACCTGCAGAGTGCGGCTAGCAAGTCAACATTGTACCACAGCTCTGCCCCCTGGCTTACATTGCATTGCTACATCATTGTCCCCGGCTGCCAGCAGAGGCCACTCCGGCGGGGCACAAGGTGTGGCATCCAGCACCTCAACCCTCAGTGCCACCGGGCTGGCATTGTCCCATGCATTCTTGAATTCCCCACAGTTTTTGACCCCACAACCTGCTCATGAAGGCGGTTCCATTTGTCCACCACCCTCTCTGTGAAAAAGTTCTTCTTCATGTTGCCCCTGAGCCATCCCCCCTCTATCTTCAAATTGTGCCCCCTTGTTCTTGCACATCTCTTTTTCTGAAAGATGCTACCCTCTTGGACTTTGTTGATTCCCTTAAGGTACCTGAAAGTTTCTATCATGTCCCCCTCTCCCTCCTTTCCTCAAGGGTATACATAGTAAGCACTTTTAGTCTCTCTTCGTATGGCTTCTGTTGCAGAAACTGCACCATTTTAGTTGCCCTCCTCCAGATTGCCTCCATCCTGTGTATGTCCCTGAGGAGATGGGGTCTCCAGAACTGTATGCAGTACTCCAGATGGGGACTCACCAACAGTCTGTACAGAGAGATACCAATTTCCTGCTTTCTACTAGAGATGCCTCCACCTATCAAATTCTATTATACAATGGCAAGAAAGAATCCTGGCTTCTGATTGGTCAGTTGGCTGTCACAGCAGGGATGTTATCCTGGCATAACCCCCTGCTGATTGTTTGTAGGATATGGAGCATGCTGCTGAGCTTTTTTTTTATCTTGAGAAACAAAAATATTTTTACACACTAACAAAAACATTCTTTAAAATTATTTTTTTAACTATAAAACAATAAGCCATTGTATAATAGGAATAATGACCTCCAGGGTGGGTGTTATGCTGGGATAACATCCCTTCTCGGGTGTTGGACGCCCTCGGCCGGTGGCCTCGGGCCCAATCACCCGAGGTGGAATGTTATCCCAGCGTAACACCCACCATGTCAGGCATTATTCCTTCAATATCCCCCAGCCCTCTTTTCTGCCTTCTCATACTGCTAACCTACCTTAAGGTCATCTGCTATGACTACCCCCAGGTCCCTTTCCATTTGTGTTGTCGTTAGTAACCCCCAATCCAACTGTGTACTCTTCCCCTGCGTTTTTGTTTCCCAGGTGCATTACTTTGCACTTTTTTGCATTGAATCTAAGCTGACATATTTTTTACCATTTCTCCAATCTTGCCAAGTCCCTTCTCATCCCTTCTTGTGTATCAACCCTGTTGCAGATCTTTGTTTCATCTGCAAAGAGGCATATTGTGCCTTCCAGTCCCTCTGCAGTGTCACCTATAAAGACATTAAAGAGGACCAGCCCCAATACTGAACCCTATGGTACCCCACTAGTAACTCCCCTTTCTTCAGAGTGTATTCCATTTATTATTACCCTCTGGGTCCTGTTGTTCAGCCAGCTTATTACCAAGGTTACCACACCGGGACCCACTCCCAGGATGGCTAATTTGTTTATTAATCTTTTGTGTGGAACTGTGTCAAATGTCTTGCTAAAGTGTAGGTAGGCCATATCAACAGCCCCTCCATGGTCTATTTGGTTACCCAGTCAAATAAATCTATTTGATTCACCTGACATGACCTTCCTACTATGCTGCCTTTTGTCCTGTGCCCTGCTGACCTCTAGGTACTGAACAATTCTTTCTTTCAGAAGTGATTCCATCAATTTCCCTACCACTGAGGTCAAGCTAACAGGTTTGTAGTTTCCTACCTCTGCTTTGCTCCCACATTTGTGAAGAGGAATCACATCTACCCTCTTCCAGTCCTCTGGAACCACACCATCCTCCCATGATTTGTTAAAAAGGGTAGTCCGTGGTGTCTCCCTTTAGTTCTTTAAGAACTCTAGGGTGACTCCCATCAGACCCCATTGCCCCACTGCTTTGTCCACTTTGAGTTTTAGGAGTTCTTTCATGACTGGCTTCTGTCAGTGGGGAATTGGCTGGTCTTGGGAGTGGAATACTTTTTATAATAAGTAAACCTGATGGCAGTAAATAAACCAAGTAGATGCCTGGGAGGTCAGAAAAACTGATTAACTTTGTAAATTATAATCCAGAAACATTTTCCAGGAGGCTCGTGCTGGGTTAGAGACACCATCAGTCTTGATGCAATGTACATAGTCATGAAACATTAATACTTATGGTGGAGGAGAAAACAAAATGTTCCAGCATTACCCTCGAGAGGAGCCTTCTTTTTGTATTTTTGTGGCCAATAATTGCTTGGAAGAGTTTCTCTGATCCTACCTTTGTCCTTTTTAGGCTAAGCCCTGGACATCCTGGTCAATATTAATAGGTTGACACTGTCAAAGGGGCCCACAACCACCAACTCCAGCAGACAGTCAAGACACCAAAGAGCTGTCCAGCAAGCAGTTCCAACACAGAACTCTAGATTTAGGAATTTACCGGGCCATGTCTATCCTCATATAGGGCAGTGATGCAGGCTCACTGTGCTGCTTCCTTAATGGCAGAGGGTTGCATTTACATTCTTCACGAAGATTTAAGCAGGCAGGTCATTATTAAACATCTCACCAGCCTGTCAGTGCAGTGGGAGTGCTACCACGTTTAACGCTAGTGTCCCAGGTTTGGGGACATACAATGTTAAACATTAAAAACTAGGGTAAATGTGTCAGTCTGTCAGTTGAGTAGGGGTTCTACCGCTCACTACACTAGTGTCCCAGGATAGGGAACAAACAATGTTAAACTTTAAACGCTAGGGTAAATATGCCAACCTGTCAGAGCAGCAGGAGCCCTACCACTCACAATGCCAGTGTCCCAGGATAGGGAACATACAGTGTTAAACACAAAAACCTAAGTTAAATTTGCCAGCCTGTCAGTGTAGTAGGAGTGTTACCATTTGCAATGCCAGTATGCTGGGAAAAGGAACATGCAATGTTAGACATTAAAGACTAGAGTAAATATGTCAGCCTGTCAGTGCAGTGGGAGTGCTATGACTCACAATGCCAGTGTCCCGGGATAGTAAGCATACAATGTTAAACATTAAACCTAGGATAGATATGGAGCCTGTCAGTGCAGTGGGAGTGCTACCACTCACAGCACCAGTGTCCCAGGATAGGGAACATACAATGTTAAACATTAACAAGCATTTGTCAATGTCGAATGTTGTCTTGTTGACACTGGCATTGGTAGTGCAGGAGTTTGAGCGATGCATGATGAGAATGGCAGTGAAGTATTGAACGGACGCCAACCCCACCCCCATGCTGCAGAGACTGACAGGCATTGGGGTGTGCATTTGGGTCACTGGCCATAACGCTCATGCCATTCACCTCACCCTAAACTGCAGACATTGACAAGTGTCATGGTTTGCCTTGCGGTCATTGGGCCTTACATTCACTCCATTCCATCAGGAAGTATGCAAAGATGGATACAGTATAGAAGAATGGGGTAAGCATTGGGACTGAACAGTGCATGGCACACCTCAATGGCTGTCAGTGGCTGGGGTGGAATGGCATGAGCATTACAGCTGAAAATCCCAAGTCAGACCCCTAATGCCTGTCAGTCTCTACAGGGTCGCGTGTTACAGCTGGAAACCCTAACACCACAAGTGTTTGTTGGTATTTTTTCTCCACATTTTTAACATGTGCTTTTTGTGATCCCACCTCCTGAACAGCGGCACTATCAGGTCATTAACTGAAAGGTGATTTTCCACAGCGACTGCGTCATTTGGCGCCATGGGTGCAAAAACACATTTCAGGCAGGATGTGAAAAATTACAGCTGTAATATTCATAAGGAGTTGTGAAGAAATGGCAGTGTTGAAAAGCTGTAGTAAAAATATTAAAAATTCTTGAAGTTATGAGCATGTGTGGAAACTGTAGAACACACGCTCATAACACAGTAATGTGTTGAAATTTTTTCATCAAATTTTCAACATAGGCATTTTGAGACCTCCGCTCATGAACAGTGTCATTGTAATTTTCTTAATCTGTCCCAAACATTGATTTCTCACAGTGACCTCGCCATTGTGTGCCAGATGTACAAAAATACATTTTGGGCAGGATTTGAAAAATGACTGCTGTACTGTTCACAAGGAGGTGTTGGAAAAATGGTAATGTTGAAAATCTGGAGTGAAAATATAAAAAATTCTGGAAGTTACAAGCGTGCATGGAAACTGTGCAACACACACTTGTAACAGTAATTTTTGGGAATTATTTCACCAAATTGTCAACATAGGCATTTTGGGACCTTACTCATGAACAGTGTCTCTGTGATTTTCTTAATCTGTCCAGAATGTCTGTTTCCTACAGCAACTGCGCCATTGTGCACTAGATGTGCGAAAAAACATATTTCAGGCAGGATGTATAAAATGACAGTTAAACTGTTCATAAGGGGGTGTGAAAAAATGGTGATGTTGAAAATCTAGAGTAAAATAATTAAAAATTGCGAAACTGCGAAATGCACATTTGCAGGACAGTAATTTTTTGGAATTCTTTCACCAAATTTGCAACATAGGCTTTTTGGGAGCCCTCCTCATGAACAGTGGCACTAACATTTTGTTAATCAGTCCCAAAAGGTGATTTTGCACAGTGACTGTGAAATCACCTTTCAAGATTGAATAACAAAATGGCAGTGACTGATTTCATGAAGAGCGGTCCCAAGAACTGCATGTTGAAAATCTGGAGGCAAAAGTCAAAAAATGGTCGAGATATCCACCTAAGTTGAAACCTGTCCCACTGATGCCATATACAGCTTACTGGCATTTCTTCAGTTAATGGTAAGCTTTGAAGAGTATAGACATGTTCCTACTCCACCAAAGATTGCGGTGCTGATCTCCAGAGGTAAGTATGGGATGAGGGGTGTTTGGGAAGTGGGGTATGCAGTGGGAGGGTGCGCATTGGGGTAGGGGGTGCTGCCGATAGCGAGGGACCATTTTCTTTGTTTTCAGGTACTTTAAAAAAAAAGGAACACTGGGGATGGTTTTCTTTCTTAACAGGTGTAAGAAAACAAATGTTCAGTGTGCTGCATGACTTTGGGGGGGTGATGTTGGCCACACTGGGGTGGACTCCCATTGTGGCACACAATGAGGGTGGGGAGGGGGGCGGCAGGAAGATGCTGATGTGGTCAGCTTCCGAACACCGTGAAGGCACACTGGGGTGGGCTGCCAGTGTGCCACACAATCTTGGGTGGGCATTAAACATGCCAACAGGGAAACTGGGCACCTTTGAAGTCAGCTTTCTAGTAATTGTGAGGCAGACAGCATGAGCCACCACCATGTTTATTGAAATGTTTGACCAGGAAAGGCACTTATGGGAGGTGTGTCATCTGTGCCTCTGCATGACGAGCTTGTCTCTGATTGCAGCGGCAACTTTGATTCAAGTTGGTGACACTGCATAAAATTTATGTCACCGCTAGCATACTCACTAATTGGTGAATGAGGGATGCACCTTCTGAAGCATGCCTTGCATTCACCAAAACCGACACACCTCTGCATTTCTCCTACTGCCATAAAATGTTGCTTGTGCTTGTGCAAGACAACATAAAAAGAAGTGAAAAATTTTATGGACTCCAGAAGTTTCATAGTGTCAGTGGCTCATCAGATTGCACGCTCACCTCTAAGGCTGGAAGATTGAAAGGCTGTGAGTTTTAGCTGCACACCAGGAACTTGGAGTAAATCTCAATACTGACACTAGTGCAGCATGGGGGGGGGGCTGGTGAAAGACAAATGATTTTCTATTTTTAGTGGAAAACATTAGTAAAAAACAGAATTTGTCAATTTTAAGCCAGCATATGGGAAATAATTTTTCATGACAAAAAACAGTTTGCATCAGTTATTTGGGGCAAACCCCATAATTTAAGCCACATTTGTATACAAAACATACAGATTTTCACTCAATCTGGGTGGAAAAATTGGAGTTTAAGATTTTGCCAAAGGGAAATGGTCATTTTTGAAAATGGAAAATCATTAGCTGTAGGGGTGCTGCATTCCTGAGGTGTCATCTGTCACATGAAAGCGAAGTCCCGTCTGCTTGTTCTGGTGGTTGAGAAGGATGTTAAAGATTATATAGCCCACAGCTGGCCTGGTGGCGCAGAGGGCTGAGGCACTGCAAGTGCCTTACCTCTTGCTATGCCAATAATCTGAGTTCGGGAATGTGCTCTGATTGCCCAGTGTCATAGGGAGGTGGGTCAAGAGAGAATGGAACAGCCACCAGGAAACTCTCCTGGCTTGGACTGGGGTGGCGGGCCTACCAAATTCTTAGTTGCCACCAGGCAGAGACCTGGTGGTGGAGCAAATGCGCAGGAGGCAGATGTAGTTTAACGGGTGGAAGAAGCTGAGCATGTTGTGGCTTCAGGAGGGTTAGTGGGAGAAAATGGAGGAAAAAGGCTGAGCAGACAGGGCTCTGTGAAGCCTTCCCTGGACACCTGGACCCACCCTTCCACTTCTGCTAGTAAGGCAATTCTGGATTATGTGCTTGGGGGGTGGCCCTTCCCCGACCTTGTTGGGGGGGGGAACACACAATGGGCCTTCAGCATGTGGAGGGAGGATAGGGAAAATCCAAGGTGTCCGGGGACGTAGCTGAGTGTCCGCCCAGTCTGGCTCTGAAGAATAAAGAGCATGTAGGCCTAACCAAGGCCTTTGACCTTGAAGATCACCAGTTGCTACTCCACAGACTAAGCTGCTTAGGCCTATCCCCCGATACTGTCAGATGGTTTTCCAGTTACTGGGTGCTCTCAGCAGGTGAAACTCAATGGAGCCACATCCAGGACTAGTGAAGTCACCATAGGGGTCCCACTGGGTCTATACTGGGTCCACTCTTGCTCAGCTTCTTCGTGAACAGTCTGCCAGAAGCATGCCCTACCTCTAAGGCCCTGCTCTATGCTGATGACACGGTGGTGTTTGCTTGAGACTCTTGCCAAGATTTACTCACCAGGAATCTACAGTACAACTTTGACCTACTGCTGGACTGGTTTAAAGATAGACTGTTGGTGCTCAATAGCCAAAAGATGATGCTGTTCACTGGTCATCAAAAGAGAAGTGCTACTTCCCCCTTCATCATTGCCTGCAATTTGCACTCCACCCTCAAGCAGCTATCCTCGTTCCGGTACTTGGGGATCACAACATATGAATCCCTTTCCTTCGAGAAACATATTCGAAGTAGTGCCACTGCTGCCAATAGGAAATTGGGGGGCCCTCTACAGGCTCGATCCTGCCTTAGTCAGGAGGCCAAAGTACAGCTGGTAAAAGGGACAGTCCTACCCGTCTTGGACTATGGCAATGTGATGTATGGTGCTGCCTCCAATACCAGCCTGCACAGAGTCCATACAACCATCAATAAAGACTGCTGCTTTATACTAGGCGCAGATCGCCTCATGCATATGTGTGACCTCTACATTAGAACAAAACAGCTTCCCCTCATGGACCAACTCAAGCTCCAGTCCTGCATGCTGGGGAAGAAGGCCTTTCTTGGACTTGTACCTCCTTCTCTTCAAGCTTTATTCCGGCCAGCCTCTGCAGAGTATGTCAGAAGGAGTGTTACAAAATATGCTCTAGCTGTGCCTTTCAGTAGAACAGCCATGGGGAGGCAAGCCTTCGCAGTAATCGCCCCCACATGCCTAAACAGGCTGCCTCATACCACTACAAGCCTTACCTGTCGAGCAATTCAAATCTGAAATTCGGAACTCCATCTCTGCCCCTGAAAACTGCTTATATCGCACTCACCCTGGCTGAACCTAGCCTTCCATGTGCACCTTGTCACTCCCTGACTTTCTTGCACTTTCTAGAAGGTCTGTATAAGCTAATTACTCCCTCCCTCTCTCTCCCACTGTTGTAACACCCAACCTATCTACACATTTATTCAATCAACTCACAGTACTTTTATCACAGAACACAATTCTGTGTTTTTCACATTTCTTGAACTAAGCTACTTTTGCATCTCATTGTCAGTGTTACATAGAAACACAGATTTTGATGGCAGATAAAGACCGCTTGGCCCACCCAGTCTGCCCATTTCCCTACCTAATGGATAAGCTGCAGATCCTAGTTAACAAGCAGCCTACTTCTTCCTACCCCCAACCCCTAGAATTGCCTTATGACTGTCCCATGCATGCTTGAATTCTACCACTGTTTTTGACTCCACAACACAGGCCGTTCCATGCATCCACAACCCTCTCTGTGAAAAAATACTTCCTTA
The DNA here is from genome assembly GCA_016271365.2 of Neoceratodus forsteri. NCBI lineage: Eukaryota > Metazoa > Chordata > Ceratodontiformes > Ceratodontidae > Neoceratodus > Neoceratodus forsteri. The sequence continues at coordinate 431,125,535 of CM057457.1, read as the reverse complement.
AATTACCTCTGAGCCGCCCTTCTATCTTCAAATTGTGCCCCTTGTTCTTGCACACCTCTTTTTGAAAGATGCTACCCTCTTGGACTTTGTTGATTCCTTGAGATACTTGAAAGTTTCTATCATCCCCCCTCCTTTCCTCGACGCTATATATTCCAGCTCCTTAAGTCTCTCTTCATATGTCTTCCGGTGCAGACCCTGCACCATTTTAGTTGCCCTCCTCTGGACAGCCTCCATCCTGTCTATGTCCTTGCGGAGATTGGGTCTCCAGAACTGCATGCAGTACTCCAGATGGGGGCTCACCAACTGTCTGTACAGAGGGATAATAACTTCCTGTTTTCTACTGGTGATGCCTCTCCCTATGCATCCCAGTATCCACCCAGTCCTCCTTGCTGCCCTCTCACATTGCTTGCCCACCTTTAGGTCATCTGATATGTCCTGCTTCTAACCAGTTTTACAACTGGAAGTACAGAAGCAAAGGGAGATCATGTGATTTGGCCACACACCGAGCCTTGCACTATGGTGGGATTCGAACCTTGGATCTCCTGGTTCACAGCTCTGTGCTCTTGCCATCAAACTGCACCAACTTACTCATGCACATTTAATTTGCATGCCTTATTTGTAGTCTAAAGGTTAGATTGCCAAATGAGGGAAGAACTCAAGTTCCTCCTGAAGGAGTGGATCATTAGAATGGACTTTATCCCTTTGCATATTTCCTTCAGGTGTTACTAGTAGTGCTAGCATTCATGATTGCTGAGTTTGAGTCAGGAGATAATGGCAAAACAACAGGGCACTGATTATTGCTTTCAGTTCACAAGAGAACTTTTTTTTTGAAACTCTGTGACTGCAACATTCTTTATACTTTGGTTCTACTTCAAAAGTATTTCTACTGTATAACATATTTATGACTAATTCAGGAGAAGGCCTTTTATTTAGAAATAAAGAAGTGCACTTTGATACACATAAACACCTACAAACATAAACACAACTTTAAATACAACAACCATCTTGCCAACCTCTTCAATGCATGGTATGAACATGTCTCCATGTGGAAAATCCTAATAATGATCTTAATAAGTCTCAATCCTTCTGGCTGACGCCAATAACTGAAATGGACAAAGTCAGTACCCTAGCCACTTTGTTTTTGCCATGAAACACAATGGTAAATTGATGGGCACTGCAAGAGGGGAAAAAATGATGCCTTTGAAAGATGGCAGCACACAAGCTACTAAATGGTTTTGCAGCTTCCTGCAATTAGATTGGTGTTTGTATATTAATACATCCCAGAATGTTGGGTGATGTTAAATTTCATGGAACCAAAAAAAAAACATTACGATGTTATTCACTGTGCTGCATAGCCAATGACCATAGAAATAGTTCTGAACAGACAATGCTTGTGTGCCAGCAGACACTCTCCTCATCTAGGGAGGGAGGGAGGGCCCCCATCTTTGCTGCAATGCTGCCTTGTGGGTGGCCACAGGTAGCAGTTCTGCAAGGTGCCATGAGGGAAGGGAAAGATACTAATAGAAATCCACACTGAGCACACACTGCAAGCACATTGGGACCCCCCACACATACCAGCATCCAATACAAAAAACAGCCCTAGTACCAGCCTCACAGAACTCCAGCACAGCTGCTGCCATCCCTCAACTCCGCACTGCACCCGCTGGCATTCAGTGCGTTCAGGGGATATATGATATCCCCTCCACCCTGTACCCAACTCAGAGGGTAAGCCAGCCGAAGCTCAGTGGAGGATGGTGAGTGAAGTAGGTAGGAGGCTGGTGGAGATGGTAGCAGAGGGCTCCAGAAGAGCCAGGGTGATGGAGACAGAGACATAAAATGTAAATTAACAAATCTTAAGCTGTCTAATAATGCTGCTCCTTGTCCCCTGCGCAAGCTGTATCTGGTTAGTCCGTGTTCTTTTTAAATACCTGGCTATTCACACTACTTTATTCTTTTCAAACAGAACACAGCAATGTGTTTTGCTGGTAACAGTGGAAGATTGTAGAGAAGTCCGATAATTTCCTCACATATTTTTTTGTTGTAGTTATTTCAGCGGGCCAGCCAAACTTTGGCAAACAAAGAACAAATATATTAATTACAGCAGCAGTTCATGTTTAGGGGAAAAATTATGCCTATATAGTACCTTTTCATGTAATTTTAGATTATCATTTTCTCCTGTCTTGTACGGTTCCCTTTCTTCCCCCATCTTGAGTCAACCTTATCATTTTTTATTAATGTTTATAAAATGGGAAAAAAATTCTCATACCTGATTGGCTGAAAGCCCTCTTCAGCTGTGTTCTTATCAAGACATATACCTTCAAGGGGCCCTATTTGTGCCAAGCCAACCACACCACATGATAAAAATCAATGCGTGCCACCGCTTTCCCACTGCAACTCCTCAGCCGGCACCCAATGGAACCGGGAGAGCGATGGCACTGCCATGTCAAAAATACATAAATACTTCAAGATTTAGAAGCAAGGGGACCACCACTGAAGATAGACAAGCTCCCCCTTCTGCAAAAGCCGCAAATGTGTATTTTCACCTATCATTTTATTTTACTCACTGGCAGTTTTATCCTCATGCCAGTATGTCCACATCTCTGTCCTGCTCCTTTGTCCTCTGTTCTCACATCAAAAACTCCCCCCTCCACACACACACACACACACACACACTCTCTCTCTCTCTTTGTAGTGTCCTGCAAATACCATCTGCTAGAATGCACAATTAAAAATGTCTCAGCATTACTTTCAGCAGTAAACTGAAACTCATTTATTTTTCCACTGTTACCGTTGCGGTTTGAGAACCATGAAGCAAGAAGTGATTTTGTACGCCACTCAGCGAGGGACATGCTCACTCCAGGTCTATGCAGCCATTTAGGAGAGACATACAAAAAAAATGCTTCCAGTGTTTTCTGAGGGTACAAGGGCCAGAAACACCACACTACATACAAAATATAATACCGGATACACTGCTCTCGGTTACTGCCACTGAAACTGCATGGCGGCATGCTTGGTCCCCACTGCTATACTTCGAAGTGGGCGATAAAAGTAAACAGATATATACTACAGAAAAACACATGTTTTTTCAGTATTTGTGTCTGGGAATAGAGACACAGACAGACACCAGCCTCCTCCACTGATTTTAGAAATCCAATCAAAAACAATAATGTCCACTTTTTGTCTTTTTCTAATAATCCTATTTCCTACTCTTTTTTATGTACACTTTCTAAGAGCATTTTTTGTAATTAAATTCTTTACCTGAGGGCCCATTTTATAAGTGCAATAAGACACTCCAAGGTGTGGGTTATGGCCTGACAAGAGCACTTCCCAGATGCAAAAGGCACTCAACGCAAGTGCCTTATAACGCATCTGGGCATGCTCTTAAAAGGTCATAACCCACACCTCGTCATGTCTCATTGCTGGCTTATAATTAAGACTTTGCTCCACTAAACATACTGTAACCTCCTCCAGGCTTGCATCAATATTCTCAGCTGTAATTGAACACCCATTGACTGACATAACTGTTTTTAAGTCTGAGGTGAACTATGGCAGCAGAAACTAATCATTGAATTTGTGGCACTACTGATATAGGCCTAACTACAGGCCACACAACACAAAGGAAATGTTAACCCAATTATCACCTCTGTGTATTGTTGTGTGTTTGTTTTGAAATAATAATCCTACAAGTTTTTAAATGATGGGAAGACAGAAAAAATATTTTGCCCCCACTATTTTTTAGGATGGACAACGTATTAATGACCCCTTCCTGGTTTCAGATGTTTTCAAGCAACATTTTGGGAATCTTGGCTTTTATAGAACTCCCATAGTTCCAGATAGTGGTATTATGTTTGAGTACGCTTGTAATGACATTAGTCCTAAGTTTTATTTTTAGTATGTTACTCCTTCTCTTGTTAAGAAATATATTTTGAAAAACAATCCAAAAGCTTCCCAGGGTCATGATGAAGAAGATTATAGCATTATTAAATTAGGTATTAATTGTTTTGCACATCCTTTATCTTATATTTTTTAATTTTCTTTGCGTTTTAATGTTTTTTCCTCCAGCTGGAAGTTACCCACTATAAAACCCATCTTGAAGAGTGGAAGTCCCTCCACTGTTTCAAATTACCGACCAATATCTCTCTTGTCACCCATTTCAAAAATTCTTGAAAAAATCATAATGGATCAAAGCCTGGCTTTTCTTGGGAAATATTTTCTTCTTTCCAGTAATCAGCACGGGTTTAAGCCAGGTTACAATACTGAAACGGCATTGGTGGGGCTCACAGGCGGCATACACGGTGCTCTTGATAGAGGGCACTCGTGTGCAGCTCTGTTTGTGGACCTCACCAAGGCCTTTGATGTGGTTGAATTTGACCTTCTTCCTAGTGTTCTCTGGGGATTACAGTTCTTTGGGGAGGTTGCCGGGTGGTATCAAAGGTACTTATGTAACAAACATCACAGACCAATTATTGGTTCAGCTACTTTCCATACTATTTCTCCAGTTCGTAGTGTTCCCCAGGGCTCAATCCTGGGGCCACTTATTTTTTCCTTTTATATGAATTCGGCCCCTGGTATGTGTACTCAGACTGAGATGACTCTCTATGCGGACAATGGCGTTTTATTTTGTTTTGGTCCAAGTCCTGAGACTGCCCTTTCCAGTCTTCAGACTGATTTGGGGCACTTGCAGGACTGGTTATCAATAAATTATTTGGTACTTACTCTAAAAAAAAAGGTAATGGTTTTTCCCATAATAAGAAATTAACTCATAATCTCCCTTCTATGATTGATAATAGGGGTAATGTAGTTGAACTTATTTAAATTTTTAAGTATTTAAGAATAATATTAGATAGTCAGTTTACTTTTGAGCCACACACTCAAAATCTTAGGAAAATCTTACACGAAAGAATGGGCTCTTTATACTGGATCAAGCAATTTTTGACTTTTGAATCTAGAAGACTTCTGGTCCATATTTTTCTGTGTTAGATTATGTTATTTTGATACATATCTCCTCTTGTAGTAATGCTTTAAATTGTCTTCAAGTTACATATCATTCTACCCTTAGATTCCTGCTAAATATGCCATATTGATCTCATTGATCTGATCGATATAAACAATCCCACTCGTTATCTTTTGATAATCGAGTTTGTTTCAAAATGGGTATTTTTTTTTATATAAAGTAAAAATGGGACTCCTCCCTCCTTCTGTTTCCCAGGGCCTTAAATGCTCTCTCTGCCAGGTCCCAGTATAAATTTACCTCTAAAATACCCCTATTTATATAAAAAAAAAAAAAAATTGGGCCGAGATCTTTGTTATTTAGAGCACCAACTTTTTTTAACAAGATACCTACTGAAATTGTTGAAAGTAATGCTGTACCGTGTTTCAAAAAAGTTTAAAGCCGTGGCTTGTTGCTCAAGCATGAATTATTTGTTTGTGCTTTCTGTATTGCACTTGCACTTTTTATGTGGATAGAGTTGTTTGCTCCAAACTATTACGTCATCAATATGTATTGTATTTTTTATAGATATGAATTGTCACCTGTGAAAATGGGCAGTTCTTGCTCATCTTGTTTACACGTATAAAAAAAATAATTCTAAGTTTTCCTTATTTGAGGCCCATATTAATGCAGCCTTCTTCCTGCTCAATAGTCATGCATTTAATTACTTCACAGTTCTGGATCCAGTGGTATCAGGTGAGCTAATGATTACAGTGCAGCAGAACACGGTGACATCAGCTCACCTGATTTCACCAGGTACAACTCTGTTGTTGTCTTGAGTTCAGCAGATCAGTATTTATTGGGAAAATGTTTCTTTTTTTTATAATTTCATCTTTATTATGCTTTTATTACACAAAGTTGATATCAGTCAGTTTACAACATTCTTCTTTACAACTGATGCTAGGATCAAGTCCTCAACAAATTCATACATTCAAACAGAAGTGTTATGCTTATAGTTTACAGCTAGTGTCCCCACTAATTAATTACATAAATGATACAAGGAACAGAGGTTAAAATATACATAGATTAATCAACACTTCTCATCTTAGACCTGTAATTGCCACTACATATTGGACAAGCGGGTCAACAGAGTTACTAGGTAAACATTAAAGTCCTGTAGTTTAATTATTCATTTTATATGCTTACACATAAGTCCAAGTTAGATCACATTGGAGTAGTCCTCTAGATGGGTATGGGAGGGTAACAAAGGGAGAGGAAGGGGGGGAGGACATCCACTATGTGGTCTGGCAGCATCCAAGCCCAGTCACCTAGGGGTGAGAGGGAGGGAGGGAGGAAATGGGCGAGGGATGGGGAGGAGGAGAAATTGTAATGGGAGGGGAATGGGGTAGAGCGGCTTGCAATCAACAGTTCCAGAGGCCTCATAGAAACATAGAGGTTGATGACAGATAAGGACCGCAAGGCCCATCCAGTCTGCCCATTTTTTCTACCTTGAGTGTGCCTCACATCTTTACACTGTCAATGACCTATCTATCCATATTCATCTGTATTGCCCCCTTTTGCCTATCCCATGCCTGTTTGAAGCTCTGCACTGTATTCATAGCCACCACTTCCTGAGGTAGGCTGTTCCATACATCCATCACTCTTTCTGTGAAAAAGAATTTCCTCACATTCCCCTTTAATTGGCCTCCCTCTATTCTCATGCTGTGTCCTCTTGTCCTGCTATTTTTCTTATATTTAAACATGTTAGACTCATTCACATTGTTAATGCCCTTAAGGTGTTTGAATGTTTCGATCATATCACCTCTCTCCCTCCTTTGCTCAAGGGTATACATATTGAGCTCCGTTAATCTGTCCTCACATGTCTTCTGATGCAGTCCCTGCACCATTTTTGATTGTCCTTCTCTGGACTGCCTCAATTTGGTCAATTTGGCCTCAGAAAGACTCCAAACAATTCCAACACCAAGAGAGCCCGGGGAAAAATGTTTCAACAGGAAAGACAACATGAGCCATAAACAAAAGCATTGGGGGGGCTGTTACAAGTCAGGAAAACAAACACATATCAATACACATACAATTATCAAAACATAACAGTGTGGTAACAGTACACAGCAGAAAGACCCAGACAAACCAGCCAGGGAACCAAGTTATGTTAGGATATTTAACAGACTTCAGTACCTGGCTATGTACTGTTCAGAAGAGACTGAGGTGTAAAAAGGAGGGTGGAGTGGCCCTTTATGTCAATGAAAATATCAAAGCTACAGAAATTCAGAATACACATAAGAAGCCAGAAGAACTGTGGGTCACCCTGGAAACAGGAAATGGGACAGCCATATGAACTGGGGTTGCTTACAGGCCTCCAGACCAGGGGGAGGACATAGACACATTACTGCTAGAAGATATACAAAACATGACAGCTAAAGGGGAGGTTCTGATATTGGGAGACTTCAACAAGCCAGATGCAGATTGGTCAATACTAGCAGGAACATCTGCCAGAACAAGGCGAATAGTGGATTCCCTGCAGGGGGAGGGCCTCAAACAACTGGTACAACAACCCACATGAGACAGGGCTATCATAGATCTAGTACTGAATAACAGGGAAATGATCACAGATCTCCAGGTAGAAGGTCACCTGGTGGTCAGTGACCATCACATGGTATGGTTCAATTTGGCCACTAGAACTAAATCATCTCTTTCCAAACCAAAAATATGGGACTTCAGAGGAGCTGACTTTGGAGGAGCTGGTGGTGGGGTCCGGGGCATGCCCTGTCCCGTGTGGGGTACCTCGTGTGCTGATGCATGGTTGGTCTCTCAGCAGTACCTTGGGGGGGCTGTGCATGGTGGCAGTGTGTATGCCATTGTTGCATCGCTGTGTGCTGCCACCCACTGATGGGTGCTCGTGGTGGGGCTGCCTTGCATGGTTCTGTGGTGCACAGGGTTGCAGTGTCACAGTGGGGGTGGTGGCATGCATGGGGTTTCCTGCAGTGGTGGACGCTGCTCCTGGGCAGGGTGTCTAGGGGTCACGGTGCAGGGTGTGCTGTGCATTAGGGGGATGGTGCGGCATGGGGTGGTCAGCCCTCCTTGTGTGCCAGTCACAGCTTGCCGGGGGGGTGTGATGGGGCACCATGGCCCAGCTGTGGGTTGGTTGCTGGTCTCCATGGGCCAGTGATTATTCCAGCCCTCCCCCAGTTGTGCAGTGCATGGAGTGTGGGTGGACGCTGTCTGTTCTACTGTGTGTTCCTCTGCCCATCTGTGGCATGGGTGCTGGTTCCCTGCATCCCTGGTTGTGCTGTTGCATTGCTTCTCTGCTGCTGGGAGGCATCCCTGGTTGTGCTATGGCGCATCTGAACTGCTCAGCTGAACATCCCTTGTTTATATGCTTTGAATCTGCTCAACCCTCACCTCCCTAGTTGCGCTATAGGCGTGAGTGGTGCGATATTTAGTGTCAATCGGTGGGCGCATCTTGGCCAGTGCAGTTTTGAATATCACGCCTCTTGCATATGTCCTAATGGACTGCCTGTGCTCCTGCTGTTGCGCACCTTTTAGGTGCAGTTTGAATATCTGGACCAGAGTATATTGTCAGTCAAAACAATGCTTGAAAAATCCACACTCTGGTACCCAATAGAATTAATTCTGTTGCCTTTAGAATAAATTTTGAATAGAATTTTTTTAAATATCTGATGGCTGTTTTTTCAAACAGGATGGGGGTGTTGCCACGGAGTCCTTGGTTGCTCCCTCCTACACCAGCCAATATTTGAGCTGGTGGGGGGGGGTCATCGAGGACTTCATGGTGAACATGTTCTATGCATACATCATCATGTACAAATGGTACATAAGACATATTTGTTGTATGGCATGGTACAGAATGTATTTTTGCAGAATGTGTGGACTATTTAAATAATAACAAAGTGCGTTTAAAATTTTCAGCCAATTATGACAATAAGGAAATACATTTCCTGGTTCTGAAACTGCAGGGTTTACCCAAAAGAAAAGTTAAACTGAAAGTACATAGAAAGCTAACAGCAGGCAATAGTGTACTGAATGAGCATAGTTCCCCGCCTTAGAACTACCTTAGAATCCCTACCTTATGGCCAATTAATTCACTTGAAGAGAAACTGTTCTGAACCAGATGACTACCTAACAGCTAAAATGATTTATTTGAAAGATTAAAAACAAGAGGATATTCCACAAACATATTGGACAGGGCTGCTAAAAGGGCTGATTCGGTGCACAGACAGGAGCTATTAAAATAAATAGAATAAAAAGGACAATGAAAAAATTGTATTCATAATGGACTATGGATCAGATTCCACAGATTTAAGGGCAACAGTCAAAAAGCACTGGCATATACTAAGGGTGGACAAAGATCTTAAAGGTATATCACAGAGAGGCCCTTTGGCAGGGGTGGGTGTTCTCCAACCCAAGTAGACTAGGAGAAAAGGAAGTACAAATCAAACACGTCATCACTTGCACCACAAGACATGTTGTGTATGCCCTGTGGAGTCCTGCGGGAAATTATATGGAGGTGAAACTATTGCACACTCAAAGACGGGCTACAGCAGCAATACAAAAACATGATCGAGACCAACGTATAGGAAAACATCTGGTGGAGCAAGAACACTTGGACCAACACAGGGTCTCTTATCGTGGCATAGATCATGTCCCCTTTAAACCTAGGGGAGGGAATAGAGATCTGGAGATACAAAGGAAAGAATCTATGTGGATATTCAGGCTCAAATCTTTGAGGCCAAATGGTTTTAATGACCAAATGAACTGGCAACCTCATATACATTAAAAGGGAAAAAAGTGGTTGTTGGCAAAGGGAAAACTAGAATATAGAGGATTGTGTATGAGCAGTCTTACATGACAAGGATATTCTTGTATTGAAAGGTTTCCTTGGTAACAGATGACCTCGAGAGTGCAGCTCAAGAAGTGCTCCGTTACCAAGGGAACCTCGAAATACAAGAATATCCTTGTTGTGTATGACTGCTCATACATAACCTTTCATAGTGTATGGGCAGTCACAGCATAGAAAATCACACAAAACCAGCTAGTGAAGGCAACAGAAAATAGACATTTTAACACTTTCTTTTTTTTTTAACTGACACAGTGTGCTGCAGATATTCCTGCAAGTTCAAGTTAAAAAAAATAACTTCCAGTTTAAATGGATAGAGGAAAGCAACCATGTGGCAGCATTCCAAGTTGTTTTGTTGTAGAAGTGACTTCACTACTGCAACAGAACAAGCATATTCCAGGCATGGAATTCCATGCATAACAGCATTCCGCCATACACTATGTAGAGAATAATGTAGGGCAACCACACACACAACAAGGCTGTGTTTTCATCACGGGGCTGAGATGACAGTACATGAACTTTGAGAGGTCCATGCTGTCATCTCAACCCAAGATGGAAACACATGAGAATTGTATGTGGTTGGCCATATTTTATTTTCTAGTTTATGTTTTTTTTTTTACACTAGAATGACAGACCCCACACCGAATTGAAAACAAAGAAATCTTGCCATTTCTTTGTTCTACTCAGATATCAAAATCAAATTTCCAGACTTTTGAAATGTAAATGGTATGATATTGGGCACTGGGTGATTAGTAAGTAGCTAGGTGTAGAATAAACAATAAAGTTATAATTGCATGACCTTTGAACTGTGCATAACAACTGTTTGGAATGGGCATAACAACACTTTCGAATGTGCATAATGGTTTAGAGTATGCTTAACAAGGATTTTGAGCAGGCTGATTTTTATATATTGCAAAGGGCAACCATATACTACATTAGAATTTAGGGGACATTCACCCCTTGTTCCCAGAACACTCATGTAATGAATATGATGCAGAGGTGATGTACAGTATTAGACTTAATTGTGTTTTTACCATATCTCTTGTGACTGCTGCCCACCTGGTTCAGCAATGATGATAGCATACAAAAAGGACCTTTTAATTTAATAATGTACTTCCTCACTAACGAGAGCTGACCTAGATGGGATAACACTCACAGCTGCAGGTCTGGTTACACTAAATGTACTGAATGTCACGTTAAAGTTAATTGCATATAATTAATGGCACCTGTATCACACTGTATTTAAATCACAAGATTTCTAACCTGGTCACGCCTCCTGATGAAGAGGGGTTAGTGCTGAGGCTGGAAGCTTGGTGGAGGCTGATTTTTTTTTTTTTGCACTTTAAGTGTTTAATTTTTCATGCTTACTATTGTAAGTATTAATTTTAGTTATAAATAAAAATACCCACACTGAATTTTGAACAAGTCTAGAATGCTGGATTCACCTTTTGTTTTCTGACACAAAATTCTGCCTGACATTTTGCTTCTTTATCCAAGGTTGATAAAGGACATGCCAGTCCAAAACATGTCAGGCAGGATTTGGTGTCTGTGAAGGTTCTCATGTCTGAATAAGTAGATTTTTTAAAGAGATGTGATGCCTCGGCATTCTTCTTATTGGGTGGTAAGTACTTGGAATCCAGTTATGTTGAAATACTTAATTCTAGTTCTTTGCAGCACCACATTCCTTGTGCACTCTCTTTTTAGTGCTGTGTCTGCTGATGTGTTCTTAATCTGTGTTTGCGGGCAAAGCACTTGTTACATTCAGCACACTTATATGGTTTCTCTCCCGTGTGAACCCGCTGATGTGTTGTTAGACTTGATTTCTGGGTAAACCTCTTGCTACATTCAGCACATTTGTATGGTTTCTCTCCTGTGTGAACCCGCTGATGTATTCTTAGATTCTGTTTCTGGGTAAACCACTTGTTGCATTCAGTGCATTTATATAGTTTCTGCCCTGTGTGAACCTGCTGATGTTTTCTTAAATTCTGTTTATAGACAAACGATTTGTTGCATTCAGTACATGTATATAATTTCTGCCTCAAGTGAACCTGTTGATGTGCTCTTAGACTACATTTATGGGCAAACCTCTTGTTGCATTCAGTACATTTATATGGTTTCAGCCCTGTGTGAACCCGCTGATGTCTCATTAGATGCTGTTTCTGGGTAAACCTCTTGTCGCATTCAGTACATTTATATGGTTTTTGCCCTGTGTGAACCCACTGATGTGTCATTAGACTCTGTTTCTGGGTAAACCTCTTGTCGCAGTCAGTACATTTATATGGTTTCAGCCCTGTGTGAACCCACTGATGTGTCATTAGATGCTGTTTCTGGGTAAACCTCTTGTCGCATTCAGTACATTTATATGGTTTTTGCCCTGTGTGACCCCGCTGATGTTTTATTAGATTCTGTTTATAGGCAAAGCACTTGCTGCATTCAGCACATTGATAAGGTTTCTCTCCTGTGTGAATTCTCTGATGTGTTGTGAGGGTACTCTGTTGTGTAAAACTCTTGTTGCATTCAGCACATTTATATAATTTCTGTCCTGTGTGAACCAACTGATGTGCCATTAGATAATGTTTATGGATAAAAGTATTGTTGAATTCAGCAGACTTGTATGGTTTCTCCCCCATGTGGCCCTGCCAATATCTAGTCAGAGTATCCTTTCTATCAAACCTCTTGTTGCATTCAGAATATTTATATGGTCTTGTGTGAATTTGCTGATGTTTTAGGAGGCTTCTCTGTGCTGTAAAACTCTTGTTACATTCAAAATATTTATATTTCCTTTCTCGTTCGTGAATCTGTTGTTGTACAGGAATGAGATGCAGGTCATGGAAACTCTTCCCACACTGAGGATACTGAGGCAGCGTCTCTGTTGTGGGGCACAGCTGGTATTTCCCAACCGATGATTGCTGGTTCTGACTCTCATTCCACTCCGTGCTCCTGCTGACTAAAAATGAATAGTTTATTAGTATTTCATAACAGCAAAGAAACGTGTCAGATATGTTTACTTAATCTTTCTTTGTGTTATGACAACGTCATCTAGATTTAGCCAGAGAAATGCGTGTATTTTTTCAAGCATTCCTATTTAAAACTATTTTGGATTGACTTATTCCTTCTGTAGTGTTTCAACTGTATTTTTGTTACTGAATATTTGGACCTCATTGCTTGTTGAATACTTGTCTGTACTCTCCTTGTTCTCTCCCCTCCCCTCCCACAGGACGCATATGGAATCGAGCAGTATCTCTGCTCCGTATGCCTTCCTGGTGAAACTTTTAAATAAACAAATACATTTCTTGTTTTTATTGCTAATCATTATAAAATAGGTCTGACCAATTCTGGCTCTTCATTTGTCACAGTGGGTATTATCAACAGGTACAGAAACATGGCAGGAGTGTTACAGTAACCAAAAGGAGTGACCAAACAAGGAAAGATTACTACGAAAATTAAAGCAGCAGTACTAGATAACCAGGAAATGATCAATTTCAATGTTCTGTGAATCCACAGAAACTATGGCGCCTACGTGTTTGCCTATCTTTTACTGCTGCTGTCAAATGGCAGGAGGAAGAACTGTAAACAAAAACAAAGGATAACCGAGTGAATTACAGGGTGATAGTACAATGCCGGTGGGAAATGGGGCATGATCAGCAGAGCACAGGGAATAAACTGTTGAAAAAGTGCAGATTTGTTTTACATAGTACTGCTATTTTAAAGGGAAAGTCCCCTCAGCATACATACTTTATACCTGCATAATTTGTGGGCATATCTATTGATTCCCTTTCTTTTACCCTCCTAATGTCATTTTAATTTAAATATAAATGAAGCTGCTTCACTCTGCTCTGCCCAGGTGTGAACAACTGGTTGGTGCCATTTCAAAGTTCATGACCTCACTCAAGCAAAGCATAATGGGTACTGATGATGCATAGATGCTCATGCCAGTAGAAGTTCTAAAATCAGTCAGTGCTGTCACACATCTTGGAAAGTAACTACACTCTTGTCTTGGGTCTGGCAGTCAAGCTTTTCAAGTTGAGTTTCCTATTGTTTTTTGTGTGAAAGGTGTGTCTGAGTTGGGGAAAAGAAAAACATTTGGAAGGGTACTGCTGCTTGTTTTGTTATTTGTCTGGTTATATGGTTTTACTGCAAGTAGCTGTTTTCTGATTGACAGAGCTTGAAATACCTTTGCTCTCACTGTGCTGGTCTCCTGCTGGCAAACAAAGTTTGTTGAGCAAGTGACTATTTTTGAGGTTTCATTTCTGATATATTTTTCATGTGCCACCCTACAACAGGGTGACACTAAGTATAAAGGAAGTGTTTTACTTCTAGTTTTTAATTTTAAATTCTGCCTCAGCTATATTGGATAATGTAATTCCAGAGAGGATGACTACTCACCATCCTTCCAAACACAGGGTATTACAGAAAACTGTATGCTACTAGACTAATAATGTCTATATTTTACCAGTTTTACACTTTCACAATACAAGTATCACATTCTCTGACTGAAAGTCAGTGTGCCTAGCTGTTTGTGTTCGTCTCTGTCAGTAGTTTGGTTTTTGTGGATTTTCATATGTTTCTGCTTGGAGGAACTGGACCATTCTTGGACATAACATCTATGAACATTTCCTGGACTAAGACACTGCAAAACATCACTGCCAGGTATTGGCATTCTCATCATAAATCAACTTTTTTGGAAGCCATCAAAAGCAAAAGTAAGGTCAGTAAATCTGTTATACAAGCTACAAGTTGTGGAGTGCTGCATTGAATCCACATTTCCATCTGACTTGTTCTTAAAGGATGTTTGCTTGTCTTTGAGGTCTATTCACAACTATTTTGGAGAACAAAGGGAAGATACTAACAAAGGATTTTTACATCCTGCATATGCCCCAGGCCAATGTTCATCACCGTCAGGAATTTAACACATTCTGGGTCTTTGATCTATAGTAACAACAGTTTACTGGTCCCCAGTAGTTCACCATTTCCTGTGGATTTGATTACTTTTCATCATCTGACTCCTGGTACCTTGGACAAGTTTACTATACTACATATCCCCTGAACATAACTATCTACATGGTTTAATATTGCTACATCAAGAATGCAACCTAAACTGTTCCTGCTGCACCTGCTCCTTCTGACCTTACTGACATCCCACACTACCAATATATTTAAATGTACACTGCAACTAACCTCTGATTGCCTGGTTGATAGCTCCTTGCACAGAAGTGGAATGGTTACCAGTAATCTCTGCTGCAACAACAATCATCTCTTCTCTCAAATACTGGGACACACGAACATGCTACTGTGCCCTTGGTTGACCCTACCATCAAACTATTTTTCCCTGTTCATAATATCGGGAGTCAGGTCACTACAGACAACTAAGAATAAGTATAAGGGGAAAAAAGTGCACATAGCAGTCACTTACGATATCTTAAGGAACTTCTAAAAAGACTAATACTGCTACTGTACTCCTGCTAATATTGGGCAATGTTCACCCCAACCCTGGACCACTCCTAGCTACCTCCAAGGAGCAATGTAGAACAGGAACCCTCTTGCTAGTTAGCATCAACATATGCAGCCTTACCAAAAAATTAGACGCCCTCACTGCATGGACAGCACAACATAGCCCAGATGTACTATCTGTAGTTGAAACTTGGTTGTCTCCAATTATCCCTGACACTGCTGTGGCAATACCTGGGTATACTATCTTTCAGCTGGATCGACTATCCAAAAAGGGGGCGGCTGTGCCCTTTATCTTAAATATTCTATGACAGAGCATGTCCTGATCCTACCCAGTAATGGAGGTGAGCTTCAGGTCCTTGCTATTAAAGTCATTCTTGGTGCCCATAACAAAGCTCTGATGATAGTCTCCATATATATTCCACCCAAACTGACAACAAGCCTGAACCCATTCCTTACCTGCATCAGCAGTCTAAAGCTTAACTTAGAAGTTATATTGCTAGGGGATTTTAATGTCAACTGGCTTGCCCCCAGTGCAAGCAACTACAAGGATGCCTTGGAAGCTGCACATTTTACGCAGCTAGTTACTTCACCCACTAGGATCAACTATAGAACAGGGACCAGTACCTTACTAGACTGGGTACTCTCAAATCGTCCTGACCATATTAGCCAAACTACACTACTCCCTGATGCCATTAGTGACCATTCCCCAGTCCAGTGCATACGGTCAAATAAATTCAATAACCCCCCCAAGAAAACTATTATCAGTCGGATGATAATCAAGGGACACCTTGCACCACTTAAGGTACTCCAGTGACAACAAGACTGGTCCCCGATTGACACCGCTCTGGATCCTGATGCTGCACTTCAATACTTCATCTCAAAGTTCAATACAGCATGTGATATCCATGCCCCTTTTAAGAAACACACAATTAAAAGCCTTGACAACCCTTGGATCACAGGCAAACTCCTAGACCAATTAAAAGCTCAGGACCTGCTATGGGCTTGTGCTATAACTTCTGGCAACCAAGCAGACTTTCAGGCATACAGGGCCACCAGGAATGCCTGTACCAGAGCTATCAGCACTGAAAAAGCCAGCTACTACAGGAGCACCCTATCAAACTCATGGTCGGATGGAAGGAAATTCTAGCATAGTCTCTCTGAAGTGATATGGAAAAAGTCCAAAGCAACTCCCAATATGCTAAAGATTGATGGCAGTAACTCCCTGGATCCCACTACAATTGCCAATACTTTCAATCTGGCATTCACTGACCCCAGCCATGTGTTTCCCTCTAACTTCTTTGACACCAACCAAACCACGGCCTACCAATGTCAACAGGCTCAGGATGCAAATCATCCACATTTCTATTTCAAGGCAGTTACTGAAAGGGATGCCAAAAAATACCTCCTCAAGGTGCTCAGAAAATCCAGATCAAGTGGGGACACACTTGACTTGAAGCCCATCACCCTCACCCTTAATGATGTCCTGCACTCTCTTACCAAGATTATTAACCAGTCCCTCATGCTCTCCCAGTTCCCGCTCAAGTGGAAGTCCACCCTGGTGACCCCAATACACAAGTCTGGGGATAGGACATTACACTGTAACTACAGGCCCATCTCCATCCTATCCCCTTTATCCAAAGCTCTTGAAAAAAATATTGCAGACCAATTGGTGGAGTACTTGGAGAAATACAACTTGCAATGCCCACAGCAACATGGCTTTCACAAAGGACATAGCACCACCTCTGCCCTCCTTGAATTTACGGGCCACATTCGTCTAGCACTAGACCAAGGACAACTTGCTGGTGCCACCTTTATAGACCTCTCGAAGGCCTTCAATACAGTCAACCATCCATTACTACTGGAACAACTTGGCAACTAAGGGCTTTCTCATGACACTTTACAATGGTTCAACAGTTATCTTTCCAACCGGTCACAACAAGTTAAGATTGGTGACTCCTTCTCATCCAAACTACCTGTACGGGCTGGTGTTCCCCAAGGGTAAATACTGGGACCCCTTTTTTTCAGCATCTTCCTGAACAATCTCCCTTCTGCCTGTGATGAAAATACAGGTTACTCACCTGTAACAGGAGTTCTAGGAATGGTATATGTTGTTCATCCACACTTTCTGGAAGGTATCCCTGCCGCTTTAAATCTTGCCGGAAGGTCTTCAAGTTGACTCCTCCCACCCACCCGGGTGATAAAACTCTCGGCGCCGCCCCATGACACCAGATCTGTCCCGCTGGAAGCTCAGGTGTGCGTCGAAGCCGGGGAGGTCAGGTGGGTCGTGTGGATGAACAACATATACCATTCCTAGAACTCCTGTTACAGGTGAGTAACCTGTATTTCTAGGGACATGGATATGTTGTTCATCCACACTTTCTTGGCAGACTCCTAGCAGTTCTCCAGGAGGAGGGAGGCAAGGCGCACATCCCCTACTTAGGGAATAGAGACTGGAGAACCGAGGCCCGAAAACCAGCATCCCGGCGTGACTCAAGGTCGATGTGGTAGTGGGTTATAAAGGTATGTGCCGACTTCCAGGTAGCAGCCCTGCAGATATCCTGGATAGGGACGTCCCTGGAAGCAGCTACTGATGCAGCGGTATGGCGGGTAGAATGAGCTCTTATCCTCTGGAGGCTCCATGCCCGCCAACCTATAGAGAGATCTATGTAGGATGACCCACCTGCTTATCATCTGCTTGCCGCCAGGTCTGCCAGGTCTTGACTTCAGCGCAGGTGACAAACAGCTGGCGAACTTCTCCCCGAACTTCAGCGGTGCGCTCCTTGTAGTAAGCAAGCGCCCTTCTAGGGTCCAGAATATGGAGCCTATATTTGCCTCTGAGGTGTGATTGGGGTAAAACACCAGCAGAGTCAACACCTGGTCAAGGTGAAACTCCGACACCACCTTCGGAAGGAATTTTGGGTGGGGGCGCAGGACAACCTTGTCCCTGTGGAAGACCAGGTAAGGAGACTCGATGGAAAGTGCCTGGAGCTCTCCCATCCTTCTGGCTGACGTGATAGCCACCAAGAAGGCAGTCTTCCACGACAGGTGAGAGATATCACACCTGTGCATTGGTTTGAATGGTTTGCCCATGAGCTTTGCCAATACCAGCAGTAGATCCCATGGAGGTGGAGGTTCACGCACTGGAGGGGATATGTGATCCAGGTCTTTGAAAAAGCACCCACCACGTCTCCTCGCCACTGACTGCTTCCAGGCCGCACCGGTAAGCAGAGATGGCTGCCAGGTGCACCTTTAGGGTTGTCGACCTAAGCCCTTGCTGAGAAAGGGACCATAGGTAGTCCAGATGCTTGCCAAGGAACAGGAGGAAGGGTCCAGGCCCTTGCCCTGACACCAAATGGAAAATCTCTTTCATTTGAAGGCATAGCATTTTCTGGTCGACTCCTTATGGGACGCCTCAACTACATTGAGGACCTCGTCGGAAAGACCCAAGGCCTGGAACTCTAGCCGCTCAGGAACCAGGCCATCAGGTGCAGGGATTGAAGGTCCGGATGGAACACCTTCCTCTGATTGACTGATAACAGGTCCGGGCGAGCTGGAAGCTGCCTCGGGAGCCTGGTGCTGAGGCTGAGGAGATCTGGATACCAGCATTGGCGGGGCCAGTCTGGGGCTACCAGAATCACCTGTGCCTTGTCCCTCCTTGCCTTGAGAAGCACCTTGTGGATCAAGGGAAATGGGGGAAAGGCATAGAAGAGGCCCGGGGTCCACGGCCTCGAGAAGGCATCCTGCAGCGAACCCCGCCGAGGGCGGGCATGAAACAGCCTCAGCTTCACATTCTCCTGGAGGCAAACAGGTCCACCTGAGGTGTGCCCCAGTGGGAGAACAGATCTTGTACTACCTCCGGCAGGAGAGACCACTTGTGGGACACAGCCCTATCCGGCTTAGGGCATCGGCCAGAGTGTTGGAGGCTCCTGCCACATGGATGGCTAAGAGATCTGCCTCCAGGCTGTGCACAAGTGACCAAATGCGGAGAGCTTCCTTGCACAGAGGCATGGAGCGTGTCCTGCCCTGGCAGTTTAGGTAGTACATGGTCATGGTATTGTCCGTCTGGACCTGAACCACTTGACCCCGAAGAAACGGAGCAAAGGCGGTGAGGGCTAGATGAACCACCCGAAGCTCCAGCAGGTTGATATGGCATCGAGACTCCTGAGGGGACCAGAGGCTGTGCAATCTGTGCTCCCCCAGATGGGCACCCCAACCCATCAGAGAGGCATCAGTCGTTAGAGAGACCATCGGCTCGGGGCGGACAAACAGGATACTCTCCTGCAGATGAACTGGAACGTCCACCACTGGAGAGCATTCCACATCCCCTGGGTCACCGTCACTAGCTGGTCCAATGGATCGCAATGCTGTGACCACTGGCTGGCCAGCCCCCATTGTAGGGGACGCATGTGCCAGCGGGCCCAATGGACCACACTGGTACAGGCTGCCATGAGGCCCAGGAGGTGCAGGAAGTCCCGGGCAGGATGCGATTGCCCAACCAGAAATGATTGGGCAAAGGAGGACACAACCTCGGCCCTGTCCGCCGGGAGCCGTGCTCTGGCTCGAAGAGAGTCGCACTCTGCCCCGATGAAATGAATCACCTGCTTCGGCCTGGGTTCCGACTTGGCCTCGTTGATGAGGAGGCCAATCTGAGAGCAGACCTGGAGGGCCAGATCTCTGGACAGCTCCACCTCCAGTCTGGAGGGGGCTGCTATCAGCCAATCGTCCAGGTAAGGGTACACCCAGACCCCTCGGCGCTGCAGGAATGCTGTCACCACTGCCATGCATTTGGTGAAGACCCTGGGAGCAAGAGAAAGGCCGAAGGGCATGGCTCAGAACTCGTAGAGGGATCCCTCTGCTCGAAAGCGGAGGAATCTCTGGTGAGACGGACAGACAGGGACGTGAAAGAACGAGTCCTGTAGATCCACAGAACAGAACCACATGCCTCGTTCCAAGGATGGTATTATCTGAGCCAGAGTGACCATCCTGAAGGTCCAAGACCTTAGAAACCTGTTCAGGTCATGCAGGTTGAGAATGGGGCGCCAGCCCCCCATCGGTTTTGGGACCAGGAAGTACCTGGACACAAACCCCGGGTCTGGAGGAGGGTCCGCCACCTCTCTGGTCACCTCTTTCTCGAGGAGCAGAGCGATGTCAGCTCAGCAAGCCACCAATGAGGCTATGGAACCCGAGGCCCCCCCGGGGGGCGACGACTCGGAAGGGCGGTGCCTGCTCGAACTCCAGAGGCAGGCCCTGACCTACCACTTCCAGCACCCACCGGTCCATGGTGATAGCGGACCAAGTGGAAAGGAAGTGGTGGAGCCGTACCCTCATGGGGAGAACCCAGGATGGAGTGACGAGGCTGGGGGCGACACCCCTCAACCCGTAACTGGGCAGGCTTAGAGGAGGGACCGGCCGAGGGGCCTCCTGGGCCTTTACCTCCCTGCTTCCTTGAAGAGGAAGCCGCGGGCTTGGCTTTGGGATGCCAAGGGCGAGCCTGCTGGCCCTGGTGTTGTTGGGCCGGACGTGCCGTGGGCGCAGAAGGACAAAAAGGCTTGGGTTGCAGTCCGAGGCCCTTGTCCCTCTGGGCGGAGGTGACCGAGTCCAGGGTGGCATTGGACTTTTCGATCCTCTGGAGGTGACCCTCCACTCCAGGGCCGAAGAGGTAGGTTCCCAAAAAGGGAACATCTGCCAACTTGTGCTGAGTATCCGCCATGAAGGTAGATATCCTCAGCCATGCCTGACGGCGCATGGCCACTGCGGCTACGACTGACCTAGCACATGAGTCACCGATGTCCAGAGCAGTCTGAAGTTGCTGCTTGGCCACTGCCCTGCCCTGGTCCCGCACCTGCTTGACCGTGGTCTGCAGGTCAGCCCGGAGATGCAGGACAACCTCATCCAGGGAGCCCAACAAGGCATGAGAGAAGTGCGCCATCAGCACGGCCAAGCTGGCCTGCTGAAGGCCAAGGGAGGATGCAGCATAGACTTTGCACCCGGCGTAGTCCAGTTTCTTGGATTCCTTGTCGGGAGGCTTGTCGACATCCCTGGCGCTTCCGGCATGCCGGAAGACACTGTCGGTAGCCAACCCCTCGGTTGAGGGGTGTTCCGAAAAACCAGACAGGGAACCGGTAGGGACCGCATACTTCCGTGCCATCCTGGCCGAAGGTGCAGGGCAGGAAGCAGGTCATTGCCAAAGCTCCAAGGCTGGGCCGACAATGGCCTCGGCCACCGGAAAGGCCTCCGTGGGTGAATCCCCTCGGTCCAATATCTCCATTAGGGGATACTTGGCCCGCTTGGATACAGGCTCGAGCTGCATCCCGGTGGACTCCGAGATGAGTCTAAGCAAACCCATGAAGGACAATGGGCTATCATCCAGCGACTGAGCTCCGGAGGACTCCAGGTCGACATGCCTGGAGAACAGGGAGGAATCGTCGTCAGACTTGGACGAGTCCGCAAAGAGCTGCCTTGGGCCTGAGCCACCCTCCACCTGCTGAGGACGGTCGGGAGTGAGGGTGACCGACAGCATATGGGGCAGGCCCTGTCCCGACCGAGAATTCTTGGTCGGGGCCCCAACTTTCGGCTGTGGAGGTGGAGATTCCACCAGAATCGGTGGGGCAGCCGGTTTCGGCCAAGCAACAGGCCCAGGGGCCAGCACCTCGACTAGGGTGAGGGGTTGTTTCAGCCACTCCGGTGACAGCCACTTGATGGCTGGGGAAGGCAATGACGTTGGCTTGCTCCCAGACAGAAGCAGCTGTTGCCACATGAGGTCCTCGTAGCACCGACGCAACTTGCGCCGAAGCCTCTCCTCGTCCGAGGAGGAAGACGAGGACGAGCGGCGACACCGCTTATTACGGTACCGAGACCACCTATGTCGACGGGATCAGCTGGACCAAGAAGATGTCTGAGACCGGGAACCTCGGTGTTTCTGAGGAGGGTTCTGGGGCCGAGTGGGGGGAAACCCGCTCTCCCCTCGGCTCGGCAGTTTTAACCGTGGACTCCAGAACCGGAGGCACAGACAAGTCCTCGGTCTCCTCGATCTCCACAGGGGGAACCAGGGAGTGAGGGGTGTCGGCTTCGCCAGTTGACAATCCATCCGACGGGTCGATAAAAATCTCGACCGTGTCGACGGGTGTCTCAGCCAACTGACCTGACAGGGACACCGCAAAGCCAGTGGCCGAAGCCGAAGGATCGATCGAAGTCGAGGGTCGACTACTCGGTGAGGGGGACCTCTCCCGCTCCCAAGAGCGTCGATGATGGGACTTACCTTTGGAGTCCTTCTTCTTGGACCGAGAGGAAGGTCCTGATGGCCCCTCTCCCTTGGTGGAAAGGGACTGACAGAGCTCCTTAAAAGAAGCCAAATAGGAGGATCCCAAAGGGAGCGGAATAAAGGCTGCGACCGAGGAAGACGAAGATGCGGCCTGCGCCGCCACCTCCTTGAGGGCGATCATCTGCTCGAGCTGCTCCGCCGAGCCAGCCACCACGGATACCGCCCAATGGGCCTCCTCACCCTGTCTCTATGGGTAACGCTCGGGGCGCCCAAGTTGTAAACGGGCAGCGTGGTCTTCCAGGACATTGGCCGAGAAGAAAGAGCACAGAATGCAGGCCTGCAGGTCGTGCTCAAGGCCTAGGCAGTAAATGCACGTGGAGTACGGATCCGTCCGAGACATCTTCTGCCCGCATGGGCACCTCCAAAAGCCGGGAGTCGATATGTCCATCGCAGCCGTGAGGGAAATAATTGATCTAAGTCTTGAAAACCTTAAACTTAAATTCGGAAAAAACAAAGAGATAGGAACCAGTCTTATACGCAGAGTGTTAAGGAGGGATTCTGAGCTTCCAAGCGGTAAGGAAGATCTGGCGTCAAGGGGCGGAGCCGAGAGTTTTATCACCCGGGTTGGTGGGAGGAGCCAGCTTGAAGACCTTCCAGCAAGATTTAAAGTGGCAAGGATACCTGCCAGAAAGTGTGGATGAACAACATATCCATGTCCCTAGAAACATTATTCTGTATGTTGACGCAGTAATTTTATCTAAGAATTCTGACCCCTCCCTCTTGGAGAAACAACTGCAGGAATGTTTCAAGCAAGTTGAGGCCTGGTATGTCTCACAGAAACTAGTGCTAAATTACAAAAAAAAAAACCAAAGACTATGCTGTTCCATGGCACCCATAATAAACATAAATACCAACAGTTAGCAATCAAAAACAGCTCATGTGCGACTCTGGACCAGAAGCAGACTTTCAAATACCTTGGTATAACCCTGGACCCTACTTTGTCCTTCTCCAGCCATATTGATTCAGTTGCAAAATCTGTAAATATCTGTATGGGCCTTCTCTATAAACATAGACACTGCCTGACACCGGACGCCCTTAAGCTGGCAATACACAGCTCTACTGTCTCCATCATTGATTATGGGCTTGTTATCTACGGAGCAGCCACAACTACAGCACTATGGCAAATACTTACAGTGCTGAATAGGGCCTGCAGACTTCTTACTGGTGCTGTCCACCGCATGCACACCTGCGACCTCTACGAACAGTCAAACTGGCTACAACTTCAGGGAAGGATTACTTTCCAAACCTGCCTACTAGCAAAAAAGTCATTGATGGGACTCATGCCCCCTGGAGTTCAGTCTCTCTTAAGCCCAGCCAACTACCCCATTACACAAGATGCTCTGACAAACAGTCTCTGGCTGTTCCCCACTGTTGCACCGCCCAAGCACTCTTTAGCAGGTAGAGCCCCTAAGATGTTTAACTCCCTGGGCAGCAAACTCACCAACTTAGGCACCCTCTGCTCTTTCAAACACAAGCTGCGTCAAACGCTTGTGTCCAGAGCCACCTATGACTGTTTCTCCTAACCTGCTAGGTAGTTACTTCTGTTCTATGCACCTCTCTACTATCACTACCTCTGCCTGCCACCACCTTCCCCCCTCCCCATATCTGCCCCTGCCTCTGTCCCTAGCCCAGGTTTACCACCTTCCTCTCTTACCCTCCTTCAACTCCCTTCCTCGCTCCCTTTTCTAATCTGCTCAACCCACCCAATGTTGCACTTGTTCCCCGATCCTTGCCTCCCACTCACCTCTCCTTCTACCTCCCTCCCAGTTACCCCTCTACACCCACTCTCTCTTCCACTTTCCTAAGCTACCTGGCACAACTGGCAGCAACTCAGTTTTCCCACTCTACCTTTCCCTTTGACAATGCACTTCTGGCAGCTTCAATTCATGTAAATATTGTTTGTTGTGACTCATTATTCTTAAATATATGCCTGATTGTGTTGTTCTAACTGTTATTTATATTACCTGTAGCTTTAGACCATGTAGACCCTGTACTGAATTTTGTATTCAAATGCCTGCTAATCTCACACAAACTGTACTTCTATTCTTTGTATACTGACGTGGAATCTTTGTAAAAGAGCCATTGACGCAAAGGTATGTATCTGAAATTCTAATAAATAAATAAAACAAGTAATCTTAACTGTTGTCTTAATTTGCAAATAAGTATGTGGCAGGTGCTTTACATTTTCACAGCTGCTCACCAGTTTCTGGTAAGGTTTTCCCCTTTGGGGAATGATCATACCTTACAAAAACAGCTGATCATGGAACCTTCCATTGAACATCTGGAAGTATCCTTCTGAATGCCCAACAGAGCTCGAAACCCTCCATCATGATCGGCCACTTTGGAATAACAGCCCCACTATTTCAGCTGTTACTTCTGTATTCTGTGGCATGAACTACGCATGCATGACTCACCTGCATGCATAATTCTGCTGGTGCTGTCATGTTGTGAATAGCACAATGCCCAAGGTGAAAGAGTCTAACATGTTTCAATATAAGAAAAATAGCAGGACAAGAGGACAGAGCATGAGACTAGAGGGAGGACGATTAAGGGGCAATGTGAGGAAGTTCTTTTTCACATAAAGGGTGGTGAATGCATGGAACGGCCTACCTCATGAAGTGGTGGATATGAATACAGTGCAGGGCTTCAAACAGGCATGGGATACGCATAAGGGAGCAATACAGATGAGCATGAATAGATTGGCTATTGACAGAGTAAAGGCCTATGGCATGTTCATAGGGTAGAAAAAGAAATGGGCAGCCTGGACGGGCCTCGTGGTCCTTATCTGCCATCAATGTCTATGTTTCTATGTTCCCAGCCCCTACTTTCCTTGAGAGGATACATATTGAACTCCTTAAATCTCTCTTCAAATGTCTTTGGTTGCAGACCCTGTACCATTTTAGTTGCCCTCCTCTGGACTGCCTCCATCCTGTCTATGTCCTTGTGGAAATTGGGACTCCAGAATTGCACACAGTACTCCAGATGAGGTCTCACCAAGTGTCTGTACAGAGGGATAACAACTTCCTGTTTTCAACATGTGATGCCTCTCCCTATGCATCACAGTATCCCCCCAGCCCTCCTTATTGCTCTTTCACATTGCATGCTCACCTTTAGGTCATCTGATATGACTACCCCCAGGTCCCTTTCTATTTTAGTTGTTGTTAGTATCTCACGCCCCATTGTATACTCTTCCTCCTGGGTTTTTATTTCCCAGGTGCATTACCTTGCACTTCTTAGCACTGAATCTAAGCTGCCATACATTTGACCATTCCTCTAACCTTGCCAAGTCCCTTCTCATCCTTTCCACACCACCTATTGTATCAACCCTGTTGCAGATCTTTGTGTTGTCTGCAAAGAGACATACTTTTCCTTCCAGTCCCTCTGCAATGTCACTTATAAAGACATTGAAGAGGACCGGT
This sequence comes from Neoceratodus forsteri, assembly GCA_016271365.2. Lineage (NCBI taxonomy): Eukaryota > Metazoa > Chordata > Ceratodontiformes > Ceratodontidae > Neoceratodus > Neoceratodus forsteri. Next base: position 431,099,541 of record CM057457.1, on the reverse strand, counting down.
CCTAGAACTGAACCCTATGGTACCCCACTAGTAACCCCTCATTCTTCAGAATGGACTCAGTTTACTATTACCCTCTGTGTCCTGTTCTGCAGCCAATTTTGTACCCAGGTTACCATCGTGGGACCCACTCCCAGGGTAGCTAACTTGTATATTAATCTTTTGTGTGACTGTGTCAAATACCACGCTAAAGTCTAGGAAGGTCATGTCCTCAGCCTCTCCCTGATCTATTACTTTGGTCACCCAGTCAAAGAAATCTATTAGCTTCATCTGACATGACCACCCACTGTGAATCCATGCTGTCTTGGGTCCTGTGTCCCTCTGGCCTCTAGGTACTCAACAGTTCTCTCCTCCAGAAGTGATTCCATCATTTTCCCTGTCATTGAGGTCAAACTAACAGGTCTGTAGTTTCCTGCCTCTGCCCTGCTTCCACTTTTGTGAAGTAACGAATCACATCTGCCCTTGTCCAGTCTTCAGGTACCACCCCATTCTCCCATCATTTGTTAAAGAGGGCAGTCAGTGGTGTCACTAGTTCTACCCTTATTTCTTTTAGAATTCTGGGATGAATCCCATCAGGTCCCATTGCTTTGTCCACCTTTAGTTTTAAGAGTTCTTTCAGAACTCTTTCTTCTGTGAATGGGCTGGTATCAACCCCACTATCCAGAGTGTTTCTGTTGTTTGGTTTAGGTACCTCCCCATCTTCACTTGTGAATACTGAGCAAAAATATTTGTTTAGTATCTCTACCTTTTCACAGTCACCCTCTGCCCACCCCCCCTCCCTTTGTTAAGCCTCACTATCCCTCCCTTGATCTTCCTTCGCTCCGTGATGTACCTATAAAAGGTTTTGTCCCCCTTCTTAACTGAGTTGGCTATCTTTTTCTCGGTTTGGGCCTTTGCTGTTCTGACCGTCTTCCCTGCTTCCTTCTGCTTCAACTGATACAGTTTTCTGTTCTGCTCCTTCTGTGATTCCTTGTACTTCCTGAATTCTATATTTTTCTCCCTAACCTTCCCTGCCACCTCCTTTGAGAACCATAGCGGTTTTTTACATCATTTTGTTTTATTTGCTTCACACAAATGCTTGTTGCCTTAGTGATGGCAGTTTTGATTAATCCCCATTGTTCTTCCACCCCTCCTTCCTTCCCATTTGCTAGTTCATTCCTTAGGCACTCACCCATTTTGGCAAAGTCAGCCCTCCTAAAGTCCAGGACCTTTGCCTTTGTATAGCTTGACTCTACTGCTGTGTTTGTCTTGAACCCTACTGTTCGACGGTCACTAGTTCCCAGATGGCTACCCACTTCTACATCTGTGATCCTCTCTCCATCTCCATATGAGAGTACCAGGTCTAAGATTGCTCCCTCCCGAGTGGGTTCCAGTACTAGTTGTCTAAGGCATGCCCCCTGCAGGGCATCTAGAATGATACCGCTCTTTGATATGGCTGCGGCCAATGCACTCCAGTTAACATCTGGCATATTCAAATCCCCGTCAACAATATCTCCCCTTTTTCTGCCATTCTAAGGATACCTTCTATCATTTCCTTGTCCATTTCCTCCCCCTAAGATGGGGGTCTGTATACAACCCGTGTGCAGATTGTGGTGCCATTGCCTGTCTCCAAATTGACCCACAGTGCTTCCTCTCCTCCCTTCTTACCCTATTGTTCTGTTGCTGTGATTTCTTCCCTTATGTAAAGAACTACTTCACCTCCTCTTTTACCCTCCCTGTCACTCCTGTAAATAGTGTACTCTGATATGGTCACATCCCAGTCATGGTTCTGTGTGTACCATGTTTCTGTGACTACCACGATATCCAGATGTTCCTCTTCCATCAAGGCTACTAGTTCAGGAAGTTTGTTACCCAGACTATGGGTATTGGTACTCATTACTCTCCACTGTTTAATGGCTTTTCCTCTGGTAGCCCCATCCCTGCCTTTACTGACTTTGTTTTCTCCATTTACCCCAGTCCTGCTCCCTACTGACCTTTCTACCTTGGTCAGTACATCATTTAGTACCTGGTTTTGGAGGGGGAGGCTGGGAATTCCATGCTGCTTATCAGTGCATCCCCCTTTGGCTAGTTTAAAAGCTTGCCAATGAAGCATTAAAAATGATCACTGAGGAGACTGGTTCCTTTCCTGGACAGATGCAGACCATCGTGCCAGTATAGGTGGGTATCCCTCCAGGTGGAACCCCAGTCCCCAATGAAACCAAAACCCTGTGCTCTAGATCAGTTTTTCAACCATTCATTTAAATACATGGTGTAGAGTACCCTCATGTCACTCATGCCATAGACAGGCAGCACCTCCGAGAACGATACTGTGTGAGCTACTTGTCTAAGGCCCCCTCCCCAAGACCACAAATTCCTCCCGCACTGCTCTGATCCCATGTGTGGCCAAGTCATTTGTCCCTAGATGGACAATGACATCCAGCACTGTCTCCTGTGCAGCTGCTGTTGTGATCCTTAGAATCCACTTCCTGTCCCTCCAAGTCATGGTGCCAGGCAAGCACCCTACTTTGCTTTTCCTTGCCCCCAGTTCAATCCCCCTGATAACTGAGCCTCCCACCAGGAGCTGCTTCCTTTCCCTGCTGCATCCTGTGCCAGCTTCCTGTGGGCTCCCTTGTGACACTTGCCAGCAACCTCAGTCTCTACCATGTATGCCTCCATAGGGGAACTATGCTCCACCAGAATGTCTATGGATTGTGGAGTGGTACATCTAAGGGGTGAACCACTGTTCCACCACCCTCACCCTCCCTGAGCACACTGTGTCCAACTGCTGCTCCTTCTTGGCAACCTCTGAGGTAGAGGTGGTGGCCCTGGTGTTCCCTGCATTGGGGGGGTCCTGTACTCCTATCCAGTTTGGCCTGGAGATGGGTAACCTCCTCCCTAAAAGCAAACAGTTGCCTGCAAATAGGGCAGCATCTCAGCCTCCAGAAAGTCTCATGGAAGACTGCTGCCCCACAGCCAGTGCACTGCACTACTCTCCACATGTCTGTCTTTCTAGTTTACCCTGTGTAAATATTATTTATTTTTTAAATAGGGTGTGCTGTCAATGCAGTGTGCTGTGCTGGTAAGGATATGACAGTAGTATGCCCACTGAAGAAATGTCAGAATCCCTGGTACAAAGGAAGTGATACCAAGATGGGGAGTGTTGGGCCCAAGCCGTGCCTTCCAGACACAATCAACTACAAGCTCTGACCCACCACTATGATGAGTGCTGACTTCCGTTCAGCAACATAACCTGCACAACGAGTTAACAGAGACAATACCCAGCAAAGGAAAAAACAGAAAAATCAAGCAATTTAGCACAACATAGGTAAGCCTCCCTGACCCTATACAACCCGGTGCTGTGTGCTCCGAAATCAATCAGGGGGAAGACAATCTCCCCCACCTAAGGCTCTGTCTGGATTCAAATACACAAACTGCAGCCTTTGCTATAAGAACTAATCAACCTACACCATCAGTAAATTAATCCTGCAAGCCTCTTCTTAATTACAATAAGCAAAAATGTAAGTATCAGTAAAAATGTGTTCCAAACATTCCTCACAGGTCCCAATCAATATTGTGCCTTTCCAGGCTCCCATTTCTGAAAAATGAGTACGATTGTGTTCTCTGTAGTATAGCAAAGTTTTGCAGCCTCCACCAAAAAGTCAAGGCCTGTCTGACCGAATTCTAACTGTATGGCTTGATTAGAGCAGTTCAGTACTGAAAACTCCACCCAGAACACTTGACTGACTAGTGTCAAACCTGCAGTGTAAGCAGTCCTTTTTGTGAAGATAGTCTGCTCTGTCTGGGTTGAATAAACAAACACTCCACTGAACCCAGGAATAATAATTAAATCAACCTCAGCCACCAGTACAATTCTAAAGGGTGCAAAAATATCCTCACAAATACAGTACTAGGTCCCTACTCCTGTGATCAATCAAAGTGAAAAGCAAATTCAGTAGTAGTTCACTCCCTCTGCTTATAAAATTAACACTCCTGAAATTGAATCTTGCAAGCCTCTTCTTAATTCAAATAAGCAACAATGAAAGTATCAGTAAAAATGTGTTTCAAACCTTCCTCACAGGTCCCAATCATTATTATGCCTTTCCAGGCTCCCAGTTCCGAAAAAGGAGTATGATTGTATTCTCTGCAGTATAGCAAAGTTTTGCAGCCTCCACCAAAAAGTCAAGGCCTGTCTTAACTTCCTTACGTTAAACCCCATTTGCCACTCTTCTGACCATTTTGCCAGTTTATCCAGCTCTCTTCTGATTCTGCCCACTCCATCTGGATCATCTACTCTGTTGCAGATCTTGGTGTCATCTGCAGAAAGACAAACCTTACCCTCCAGTCCATCTGCAATGTCACTGATTAAGATATTGAAGAGGACTGGCCCCAGGACTGATCCCTGAGGTACCCCACTTGTGACTTGCATCTCTTTTGACTGTATACCGTTTACCACCACTCTGTGTTTTCTGCCCGCCAACCAGTTTGCCACCCAGTTGACCAACTTCTGACCCATACTGAGCCTACCTAGCTTATTAATCAATCTTCTGTGTGGAACAGTATCAAAAGCTTTGCTGACTTCATGGTAGGCGACATCAACTGCTCCCCCTTGGTCCACCACTCTGATTACCCAGTCAAATAAATCTATGAGATAAGTAGATAGGACCTTCCTGTTGTAAACTCATGCTGTCTTGGATCCTGTGCTCCTGTGGATTTCAGGTGTTATGCTATACTTTCCTTAGGGAGTGCCTCCATAATCTTGCCCACTACAGAGGTAAGACTGACTGGTCTGTAGTTCCCTGCCTCCTACCTGCTACCACTCTTGTGGAGCGGGATCACATGAGCCCTTCTTCAGCTTTCTGGGACCTCTTCTGTGCTCAGAGACTCACTAAATAGTTATGATAATGGCTTTGTTCAAAGACAATTCAGGTTCTACAGTTACTCCAAGGTCCCTTTCCTGATCAACACTTGCTAAGATATTACTACCTAGATAGTATTGATGTTTCCTAGTTGCCTTACTGAAATGAGTTAAAGTACTTTTCTATGTTAAATGACACACCCCACACAAGTCTTGAAAATGGAATTTCATTACTTCAATCACAGTAAATCAGTGGCCTTGTTCAGTTTCAGTATTATCCTGTATCATTATTATGTAAATGCTCACCAGCTTTGTCCTTGAGCTGCTCCATCACTGCCTTCTCATTTGGTCTCTGCTCTTCTTCCCCAGTCTTATCTGCCCTGCTGTCCTGGGACTTATCCACTTTTCTTCTCTTTGATTTCTTCTCCTTCTTGCTGCATTTGACCTTCCTTTTCCCCTTTATTTCTTTCTTTTTCTCCAATGGCTGCTCACATGGGTGTTTAAACGTGGAGAAACACAGGGGCTCTGAAGTTTAAATGTGCACAAGATTAGTCAAAGTACGAATGGTGCTGAAAGGCATCAAACAATCCTAAGCAGAAGCAAGACTGCTGTTTGTTTTCTTTTCCATAAAGGTTTTCATCCTCTGGAGCCAGACTGTGTGGCTACTCAGCCATGTTCCAGGATACCTTGGACTGTCTTTACACACTGGGTGTTAGTTCCCCTCCAGCTTCCCCTCCCTGCCCCCCACAGCTTCCTCCCCATGAGGTCCCTCCAGAGAACACATACCCAGAATTGCCTTACTAAATGGACAGGGAGAGAGGGTGGGTCCATGTGTCTGGGCGGGGCTTTACGGAGCCTGATCTGCTCAGTTTTCCACCATGTTTTCCTCCTTTAGCTCCTGAAACCACAGCAGTATGGAGGGTGCATGCACACGGAGGCAGGCATGCATTCCAGAACTGAGCCTCGTGGCTCCCTCCACCTCGACTTACATCTGCCTCCCATACATATGTGTTGGCATCACACCTCCTCCTGGTGGTAGCTAAGAGCTGGGCAGTCCAAGAGAAGAGAGGCTGCTAGATGGCTGCTCATTCCTCTTTGCCCCCCCCCACTGACAACCGATGGCCTACGCTGGTTCCTGAACTAAGGTCACTGGCGGGGTGAGAGGTGAGGCACTTGACAGAACCTCAGCCTTCTGTGTCATCAGACCGGCCTACACATTTTTTTTATGTACACATAAATACTGTATTAACACAATTTTAAATATAATACAGAGAGATGCATCATTAAACTTAAAAAAAGAAAATCGTGAAAGTAATTCCAGGAGTTTTTGGTCTATAGAAACATCTTCTATATCATGACTCACTGCATGCACAAACTATAATTACCATGCCCCCTCCCCACCTACCACTGGTTTGGTACCAGAGTACTTTCTGACTTATGTTGGAAAGGTACCGGTTTAGGGGATTTTGCTGGTGCAGCTGAATGTCTCAGTGAGGGTTTGCTGGGGTAGTTGATTATCTCTAGTGCTTGAGTGGGATGGGGCCCAACCCCCTCCACCCCTACCCTATCCACTCCTAGCACATCACTTACTTTATACTGGTAGCCTATGGCTTCATATGGTACCTGTTGTTTGCATATACATACTGTAAGACATCTTATTTCTGTGCACAGCAGAGCTACACTCCACATGGTAGAGAGACTGGAAAGTAAGAGAAATAGCGCTGCCAACAGATAGGGGCATGACAGAAAAAAACCCTTGAGAGGGAGAATGGAGCAGAGGGAACAAAGAAGAAGGGGTAAAGGGATCAGGATGAGTGACTGGGGAAGTCTGGGAAGGGAACAAGGTTGTGGGGCAGGCTGGAATGAGGGGTAGTTGAGTGGAGGGGAGGAACAGAAATCATAGCGTAGGAAGGGTCATGGGATATAACAACTGTGGAGTGGCAGTATTCACGGACACCCTGTGGAGGACAGGGCAGTGTCCAGTCTGTATAAGGCTGAGGAGGCTAGAGAAAGAAGTACTAAGGCCAAAGGTGGAAGTGTCAAAGATGATTAAGGGGCATGTTAGGTCGTGAGGAGAAGGGAATGTGGAAAGCGAAACAGACATCCATGGAAAGAAAAAAGATGGGGGAGATGAGAGACAGGGTGGACAGGACAAGGGTGCAGGCAGGGTGACACAGGTATGGAAAACAAATGTGCAAGGAGTAGAGAAGGAGTACAGAGAGATGGTAACATAGTAACCTCAGACAGGGGGGCTGACCTCTAACGGGGGGTCAATGGAGGGGAAGGCATGGTCCATGGGTACAAAGAACAGAATAGCTGGGGAGGGTGATGGAGAAATAGGTGAACTGGGTCAAGAATGGCTGAGTACAGTGGAGAACACAGGGAGAGAAACAGCAACCATAGAAGGGAACATTGTGCAGAAGGAGGAGAAGGAAGAAGGAGAGGAGAAAGGGGAAGATGGGGAGGTGTCTTGGTGCTGTGGGACTCAATATCAACAGGGGTCGGGTGGGGCAACAAAGGGGAGAGGCACAGTAGAATATGGGTGGAAGCCATGCCAGGAATGAAGGCGGAAAGGGCAGGGCAATCCATGCTCAGGTGTGCAAGCAGAAGAAAGGAAAGGCCTCACCTAATAATACACCTGGGGATGGATGACCTGGCTGATGGGACAAGTAGGTGAGGTAAAGAGGAGGTCTGAGGAACTGGGACCTCTGTGTGAGGGATCGAGCAGATCTGCCACCTTCTCAGAGGTACTTCCCTTCCCCAGGGCAAGCATGGCAAGAAAAGTGAGAATTCAAGAGTTTAGAAGCCAGGACACAAAAGATAGACTGCACCTAAATGAGGAGGAAAAAAATATACTGAAGGCAAGGATAGGAAGTTCATTGAGGAGCATTTAAACTAGAAGGGGAGGTTAGGAAGATGGATAGAGGAGTTCAGAGGCCTAGTGATGTGAAACAAAATATGCTTACCCCCGTGATAGAAAGGTAAAGAGGAAAGCAAATATTAAGGGAGTGACAATAAGGGGAGAGAGGCAGGGTGGGGAGGGTAGAGAGAAGGGTTGAAGGGCGGTAACATTAAATGCTAAGAGTATGGGGAATAAAGGGGTGGAAAGTACAGTTACGTAAGAGCTTACCATAACAGTAGATCTTCGAGAAGAGTTCTTGCAGCATGTAAAACCGTTAGGACTAAGGCCACCAGGTGTTAGGACCCCATGAAAAATTTTCTAGCTAGCAGTCTATGGCAGGGGACAACCCCCAACATCGGCTCTGCCCGACGTCAGACGTGATATAACGGGGCAGTCCCCCAGCACCATGTGAGTTCTCCTGTCGGAGACCCGGCTGAAGACAAAATGATGGGAGAACTGAGAGGGTCTCCTAATTCCAAAGAGAAATAAATATTTTGTCCCGGGGAAGGAAGGTGGGAAAGCCACCTGCTGCAAGAACTCCTCTTGAAGATCTACTGTTCTTACATAACTGTACTATCTCGCCTCAAGGGGGAGCTCATGCAGCAGGTAATATCATTAGGACAGAGTCCCAAGCAGTACCCTTAGAAAGACCCAGGTCAGAAGGGTGGAGGATAAAAACTAACAGAAGTACGCAGTTAGGAGTGGAGGCCTTGCAGGACTGCTAGTCCATAACCTGCTCTCCTCCTGGAGGCAATGTCCAGACTGTAGTGCCTAATGAATGTGTGTACTGAACTTCAGGCAGCAGCTGCACAGAGGTCTGCTGATGACACATTCTTCAGGGAGGCAAAGGAGGTAGCTACTCCCCTAGTGGAGTGTCCCTTTATTGGTCCTGGCAAAGGTTTGTTGTGGTGCTGATAAAATGAAATGCAATGTACTAACCACTTGGTTAATGTTTGCTTGGTCACAGGGGGCCCCGCCTTCCTGTGTGCAGAAGAGACAAACAACTGGCCCGTCTTTCTAACAGAACTGGTTCTCGAAAGGTAATAAAGCAGAATGCTGTATATATTCCAGGGATTTATTTAACTCTAAAAATTGATTAGCGTTTTGCTCATAAAAGTGCTAAATCTTTGTGAAAATGCATAGCTCTTGCCTCACTGTGTTTGACAAACACAGCACTTCTAGAAAATCTATATGAATACTTTCTGTACAGTTAGTATCATGCCAAGAAAAAAGCCACATGAATGGCTAGGAGATCCGCCTCCAGGCTGTGCACGAGTGACCAAATGCGGAGAGCTTCCTGCATAGAAGCATGGAGCGCGCCCCGCCTCTGGCGGTTTAGATAGTACATGGTCGTGGTATTGTCCGCCTGACTCGGACCACTTGACCCCGGAGAAACGGAGCAAAGGCGGTGAGAGCTAAGGGACCGCCGGATCTAGCAGGTTGATGTGGCATCGACTCCTGCGGGGACCAGAGGCCATGAGCCTGGTGTTCCCCCAGATGGGCACCCCAACCCATCAGAGAGGCATCGGTCGATAGATAGACCGTCGGCTCGGGGCGGACAAATGGGATGCCCTCCTGCAGATGAACTGGAATGGTCCACCACCGGAGAGCGTTCCACATCCCCTGGGTCATCGTCACTAGCTGGTCCAATGGATCGCAGCGTTCAGACCACTGGCTGGCCAGTCCCCACTGAAGAGGGTGCATGTACCAGCGTGCCCAACGGACCACATTGGTGCAGGCCGCCATGAGACCCAGGAGGCGCAGGAAGTCCCAGGCAGGGCACGATTGCCCAACCAGAAATGATTGGGCAAAGGAGGAAAGAACCTCGGCCCTGTCCGCCGGGAGCCTTGCTCTGGCTCGAAGAGAGTCGAGCTCTGCCCCGATGAACAGAATCACCTGCTTCGGCTCGAGTTCCGACTTGGCCTCGCTGATAAGAAGGCCGATTTGAGAGCAAACCTGGAGGGCCAGATCTCTGGACCGCTCCACCTCCTGTCTGGAGGGGGCTGCTATCAGCCAATCGTCCAGGTAAGGGTACACCCGGACCCCTTGGTGCCGCAGGAAAGCTGTCACCACTGCTATGCATTTGGTGAAGACCCTGGGAGCTGGAGACAGGCCAAAGGGCATGGCTCAGAACTCGAAAAGGGATCCCTCCGCTCGAAAGCGAAGGAACCTCTGATGTGATGGACGGATAGGGACATGAAAGAACATGTACTGCAGGTCCAGACAGCAGAACCACATGCCGGGTTCCAGGGATGGTATTATCTGAGCCAGAGTGACCATCCTGAAGGTTCGAGACCTTAGGAACTTGTTTAGGTCGTGTAGGTTGAGAATGGGGCGCCAGCCCCCCGTCCATTTTGGAACCAGGAAGTACCTGGACACAAACCCCGGGTCTGAGGGAGGGTCCGCCACCTCCCTGATCACCTCCTTTTGGAGGAGGAGAGCGATGTCGGCTCGGCGAGCCGACAGTGAGGCTGCGGATCCCGATGCCCCACGAGGTGCGATGGCTCTGAAAGGCAGGGCCTGCTTGAATTCCAAGGGCAGACCTTTTCCCACCACCTCCAACACCCACCTGTCCATGGTAATAACGGACCAGGCGGAAAGGAAGTGACGGAGCCGTCCCCCACGGGGGGAACCTGGGGTGAGGTGACGGGGTTGGGGCGACACCCCTCAACCCGTCACTGGGCAGACTTGGAGGAGGGACCGGCCGAGGGACCTCCTGGCCTTTACCTCCCTGCTTCCTGTTGAGGAAGCTGATGGCTTGGGCTTGGGATGCCAAGCTCATGCCTGCTGGCCCTGATGTTGCTGGGCGGACGTGTACAAGTGGGCGGAGGGACCGAAAGGGCTTAGGCTGTGGTTTGCGGCCTTGTCCTTCTGAGCGGATGAGACCGAGTCCAAGGTAGCATTGGACTTCTCGATCCTCTGCCGGTGACCTTCCACCCCAGGGCCGAAGAGGTTGGTCCTTAAAAAAGGGACATCCGCCAACTTGTGCTGGGTATCCGAAGTGAAGGTGGATATCCTCAGCCAAGCCCGATGACGCATAGCCACTGCGGCCGCCACAGATCTGGCACATGAGTCCCCGATGTCCAAAGCAGTCTGAAGCTGCTGTTTGGCCACTGCCCTGCCCTGGTCCCGCACCTGCCTAACCGTGGTCTGCAGATCCGCGGGAAGATGAGGGACGACCTCGTCCAGAGAGTCCAACAGGGCATGAGAGAAATGTGCCATAAGGACAGCCGAACTGGCCTGGCGAAGGCCGAGGGAGGATGCAGCGTAGACTTTTCGCCCGGCATAGTCCAATTTCTTGGAATCCTTGTCGGGAGGTTTGTCCACATCCCTAGCATTCCCGGCATGCTGGAAAACACTGTCGGTAACTAACCTCTCGGCCGAGGGGTGTTCCGAAAAACCGGACAAGGAACCGGTAGGGACCGCATACTTCCTGGCCGAAGGCGCAGAGCTGGAAGCAGGACGCTGCCAGAGCTCCAAGGCCGGGCCCACTATGGCCTCGGCCACCGGAAAGGCCTCCGTAGGGGAATCCCCTCGGTCCAGAATCTCCATGAGGGATACCTGGCCCGCTTAGGAACGGTTCAAGCTTCATCCCGTGGACCGAGATGAGCCGGCAATCCCAGGAAGGACGGAGGGCTATCGCCCACCCACTGTCCTCCTGAGGACTCCAAGTCCATTCGCTTGGAGAAAAGGGGAAATCGCCTTCGACTCGAAGAGCCTCAAGAGCTGTCTGGCCTGAGCCACCCTCCACCTGCCGAGGTCGATCGGGAGTGAGGGTGACAGACAGCCTATGGGGCAGTCCCTGAGCCGACCGAGAATTCTTGGTCGGAACCCCAAATAACGGCTGTGGAGGTGGAGGTTCCACCGGAATCGGTTGGGCAGCTGGTTTTGGCCGAACAACCGGCCTGGGAACAGGCTCCTCGGATAAAATGAGGGGTTGTTTCGCCGCCGTGACAGCCACTTAATGGGCGAAGGCGACGGTGCTGGCTTGTTCCCGGTCAGAAGGAGCTGCTGCCACATGAGGTCCCTCATATCATCGACGCACTTACGCTTGAAGCCTCCTCGTCCGAGAAGGAGGAAGAGGATGAGCGCGGTGCCGAGACTGGACCGCCTATGACGTATGGATCGGCTGAATCATGGAGGGAAGTCCGAGTCCGAGACCGAGAACCCGGCTTTCCGAGGGACGGTGCAGGAGGTGTCGGGGAACCGCACTCCCTCGGTTCGGAGGGTTCAACCAAGGTCCGGAACCGGAGGCACAGACAAGCCAACGGGTCCTCAACTCCCACCGGGGAACGGGAAGAGGGATTTTCGGCTTCTCCTGCCGACAACCCGTCAACGGGTCGAGAAAAATCTCTCGACCGATCGACGGGAGTCTCGGTCAACTGGCCTGACGGGACACCGCGGAGACCAGTGGCCGAGTCGAACGTCGGATCAAGTCGACGGCCGACAACCTGGAGAGGGATCTTCCTGCTCCCAAGAGCCGATGGTGGGATTCCCCTTGCTCTTTTTTGACCGAGAAAACGGTCCAGCAGAAGTTGGACCCTCACCTTTGGTAGAGAGGGTCAGACAAAGCTCCTTAAAAGAAGCTGAATAAGAGGCACCGAGAGATAGCAGGACAAATGCCGCAGCCGAGGTAGAAGCGGCCCGTGCCGCCTCCTCTTCGAGGGCGATCATCTGCTCAAGCTGATCCGCTGAGCCCGCTGACACAGAAACCGCCGACCGGGCCTCTTTTGACTTCACTGGAGGAAAAAGCTGCTCGGGACGCCCCAGTTGTAGACGGGCAGCACAGTCTTCGAGGACGTAGGCCGACAAAGAAGAGCACAGGTCGCAGGCCTGCGGGTCATGCTCAAGGCACAAGCAGTAGATGCACGTGGAGTGCGGATCCGTCCGAGACATCTTCTGCCTGCAAGGGCATCTCCAGAAACCGGGAGTCGATTTGTCCATCGCAGCTGCGAGGGAGAGAAGACCGAAGTCTTTTAAGCAAAAAACTTTTGAATTCGAAATTTCGAAGAGTTAGGAACCAGTCTTATATGCAGAGCGTTAAGGAGGGAACCTGAGCTTCCAAGCGGTAAGGAAGATCTGGCGTCATGGGGCAGAGCCGAGAGTTTTACCACCTGGGTGGGTGGGAGGAGCCAGCTTGAAGACCTTCCGGCAAGATTTAAAGCGGCAAGGATACCTGCCAGACAGTGTGGATGAACAACATATCCATGTCCCTAGAACTTAGGGTTTGTTCGTAGGGCCACCCCGTCCCTATGGAAAATAAGATAAGGCTCTTTACACACCAAGGCCTGTAGTTCAGAAATTCTCTGAGCCGAAGTAATGGCAACTAAAAATAACACCTTCCAAGAAAGGAGGTGAAGCTCGTAAGTCACAGCTAGCTCAAGGTGGGGATGGGATAGCTTTTCTAATATGAACAGGAGATCCCATGGCGGCATGAGCTCTCTCCTGGGTGGCTTGATATGCAAGATCCCCCATAAGAAGGTCTTGCAAACCTCCAGCTGTGCTAGAGTCTTCCCATTCAGTGATGCATGGTAAGCTGATATAGCACAGATGTGCACCTTGATGGACGAGTAGCTAAGGCCCAAATCAGAAAAATGGAGAATATACTCAAGTACAGATTCCGCCAGACAGCCCAAAGGGTCCAGAGAGCATGGAGCTGTCCATAAACAGAATCTCTTCCATTTCATGGTGTAGGTCACCCTAACCGAGGGTATTCTTGCTGCCACAAGGACCTCTGCTACTCTCTGAGACACCCCAAATCTGTTCTGGGCTAGGACTGCAGGAGCCAGGCATGCAGGTGCAGGGACTGAAGCATTGGATGGACTAAAGTCCCTTGGTCCTGGGATAGCAAGTGCATGGAGAGAGGCAATAGTAGAGATGGTTCTGATGCTAGCTGCTGCAGCAAAGGGAACCAGATCTGTCTGGGCTAGAATGGCACTATCAGAATCATTCTGGCCTCCTCCACCTACAGCTCGAGAAGAACCCTCTGAATCAGTGGGAAGAGAGGGAAGGTATAACGGAACCTCCCTGTCCAAGAGAAGGACAATGCCTCTCACAAAAAAAAACACCAGGCCTTGGACCTAGCGAGCCAAAATTGGACAGTTTGACATTGTGTGGGGATGCAAAAAATCCAGTTCTGGCTGCCCCCACCTGCTGAAGAGGTGCTCTACCACTTCTTGCTGCAACTCCCACTCATGGTTGAGAGACTGCCACTCACTTCCCCTTCCCCAACTCACAGTCCTGTGAGTTTCCCAGTCACTACTAATGCTGGCTGCCTGACCATACCTCCTCACACCCCACTATTTTAATCTAACATGTCCTCTCCACTCCGTCTCCCCTCACCCCACCATTTCTACCTATACCTTATTGTCCCTCTTCCCCCACCCTCTCACCTCCACTGCAGTACTTGCATCTCTCTCTCTCTCATACCTCCCTTCTTCACCCCTCTGCCAGCTATCCCTATCCCTCTGAACTACTGACAAGGCACTTTGTGGCTGCTTATCCCCCACCCTCATAAAGTGTGTTTTTCTTGTTTAACTTGTACCTATGTTTTGAGTTATTCAGTAAGTTCTGAATCCAAGCTATATCGTTCATTGTAATGTACCTTTACTTTCTCCTACTGTACTTTGTTTTGCAATCTATGACATGGAATCTTTGTAAAAGAGCTTGTGCTCAAAGATTTTTTTTTGAATAACTAAATAAATAAAAAGACTTAGGCTGTCGGCAAGGTCATTTTGAACTCCTGGAATGTGTACAGCTGTGAGCTCCAGGTTGTGTTCCACTCCCCAAGACCAAACCTCAAGACCTCCCTGCATAGGGGATGGGAGTGAGTCCCCCCCTGTTTGCTGATATGGAATAACACTGGGATATTATCTGACTGTACCGAGAAAGCCCAGACTGAACAAGCCCTGAAAGGCCTGTAGGGCTTACAGCACCTCTCTCACCTTGAGAACGCTGATGTGTAGAGTACTCTCTATGGCATCCCAGGATCCTCTGGTCTGATGGGTACCTAGGTGTGCTCCCGACCCTAGGCCCAAGGCATCCGTAGTCTCAGGCTGGGTCGCTGGAAGGTCGTTCCGATGCTTAAGTGAGCTGGGTACAGCCACCATGTCGGCAACTGATGAACCACTGGTGAAACTCTAATGAGCTGATCCAGTTCATCTGTGCCCACTCTCTACTGAACCTTGAGATGCCACTGGAGGATCCTCCTGTTTAGGTTCACCAGCGGGACTGTGGCAATGACTGCAGCTATAAGGCCCAGTAGCTGAAGCACTAGCCTTGCTGAAACCAGGTTGGAGTTCTGAATTCTGCACAAAATCTCTCTCTTAGCCTCTGTGCTCAATCTGTAGGCAAGAAGGCTATCCACTGTGCCGAATTCAGGACCTCTCCTATGTACTGCATTTTCTGAGTGGGCCTTGGGTGTGACTTGGGCAAGTTCAAGGTCACTCCCAGGGACTGGAACATCCTGATTGTCTCTTCCAAAGACTTTGCTACATGGACCTCTGACTGGACAGTGAGGAGTCAATCATACAGGTAGGGGTAAGTGAAATGACTCTTCTTCTGAGGGCTGCCGCCACAACTGCCAGGCACTTAGTAAAACACTTGGCGCGTATGAGAAGCCAAAAGTCAGAACCCTGAACTAGTAGTGTTCGTCTTGGAAGGTGAAACATAAGAACTGTGGGACAGCAGAATCTTGATGTGCATGCATGTGTCCTGCATGTCCAGGGAACAAAGTCAGACCCTTGATATAGCATGGGCAACAGGTTTGTCAGTGTCACCAGCCTGAATCTCTTGTACTCTATGTACTCATTCAGCTGACTGAGGTCCAGAATGGGGTGGAAGTTTCCTGTTTTCTTTGGAACCAGGAAGAAATGCATCTCTGGGCAAAGGTGCTTCCTGGATGGCTAGTTTTGTGACCAGGGTCTGGACCTCTGCTCATAGGAGCAAGGACTGGGAGGTGAACAGTGGGAGGGGATCAGGGGGCTGTCTGGTAGAATACAGGCAAATTTGAGAGAGTATCCTCTCTCCACCACCTGCAGGACCCGTTGGTCTGATGTTATACTGGACCATCCTTCCAGGTTGAGGGAGAACCTCTCTCCTACTGCTTCCCCCTGCATTTGCTGCAGGAGGGGAAGGGTTGGCAGGTAGCCATGCCATTGAAGGGGGTTGGGTAGGGGAGCTTGGGGTGCTTTGGGGTGTTTGGGACCCTGTGCGCAAGGGACAGGGTGGCTATGCCTCTTGAAGACTTTCTTTTGCTGATTTTGCTATTTCCTTTGTCCATGTCTGCAAAAAGGATGACAGCGCGCAGTCTGAGGCTCAGATCTATACATCTTCTGGACCTTGGAGGCCGCCATTCTTGAGTCCTGTAGGCCTACAATGACCTTTTCTGCCTCTTGCCCAAAGAGGACAAGACCCTGGAAGGGAACATCCAAGATGGTGTCTTTGAGGTCTGGGTGGAACCCTGAGGCTCTGAGCCAAGCATGCCTATACCAGTGGCGCCTGCTCTGGCTGCTGTATCTGCTGAGTTGTATGAGTATCTGAGGACATGCTTCTCCATGTCCATCCCAGATTGCAGAATGACTAAGAGTTCAGCTTGGCTCTTTCAGACTTCAGTTGAGCCTTGGCTAGGTTCATGACTTTTGCCCATACAGAGTTTTGATAGGCCAACATGTGAGCCAAGAAGTTCAGTGAACGAAGTGCTCTAGTGGCTGATGCATAGACCTTAATTCCCATATGGTCAAGTTTCTTGGATTCTGGGCCAGGAGGCTGAACACTCATGTGCCTTGGCTGTTGGGCCCTGCCATGGGCAGTCATCAGCACCATTGAATCCGCCTTCAGATTCTTTCCCAGAAATGGCTCATCCTTTGGAGAATGATAAAGCTTGTCTGCCTTTCTTGGCACCACTGGTGTAGTAGCCAGGTGCTGCCAAGTAAGCCTGGTGATGTTACAAAAAGGTTCCACCAAGGGGGGGGAATGACCAGAGGCTTCAGGTCAGTAAATCCTAACATTTTAACCAGGTGTCGCCCTTTCCAGGTCCAACTCCTCCTTGTCCCATTGGTACAAAACCTGGATGTACCACATGATATCTAGGAAAGATGGATCATCCAGCGGAGATCGTTAGGCTCCTCATCTGAAGTGTAGTCCGATGAGGATTCTCTGGGGTCATCACTGGAGGATGTATGCAGACCTCTGCTACAGGGGACGGATGACAAATGATATTTTCTGCCCCTAGGGCCTGACGGCTGAGGATTGTCGCCCCTTTGCAGTCTGTGCCTCCCTTGGGAAGGAGGAGGAAGGGCAGCTTGGGAGAAGTGCCCATAAATATTGGTCCTACTGGGAACAGATCTCTGGGCCTGTAGAGCAGGGTCTCCTTCACCGTATTCCACCCTGAGGTGAACAGGGCCCAGACGTCCACTAATGGGATAACCGAGGGCGGAGGTGCAGGGTTCAATGGACCTGGCATCACGTCTGGTGTTCCCTCAAGAACTGGCACCTCCTCTATAGTCACCTCTTCGACAAACATCAAAGGCAAGGGGTCTGGTTCAACCCCTTGGGCCAATTCTTCCTCCGCTCAGTCATCTGGTTTGTTGGGCGGAGGTGGTCTTGTGTCTTTGGGTGGCTTTCCTGTCATCTGGATCTTTGGAGCCAATAGCCGCTTGTCCACCGGTGGTGTCTGATCATGATCCAGGGTGGAGTCGGATAGACCAGAGGTACATCTGCAGTCTCAGGCAGACATCTCCTCATCTGGATGGGGAGGCATTCAGTGCCTGATAGCCTCCTGGTGTCTGGCGGGATTGTCGTGCTTCTTTGGCTTTTCTGACAAACCACTATGCTTTCGGGCAGCATCTCAATACTTGCTCAAGGCAGACAACTGTTCCTCTTGGGTTGACCCATGGGAGGACTTTTGGGGTTGGAGGGCCAAGCGGACCTGGGTGGACGAATCACCTGAAGCTGAAGATCCCCTACTTTTCTCATGGGACAAGGAGGAAGTCTTAATTGAGGTAGGCCCAGAAGTAGTCCTGGCATCCATGGGAGCCGACTCTTACCTCCTGCTGGAGCTATAAGATGCAGAAGCACACTGCGGAGATTTTGGGTGGGATTCTGACCTGGTCCTTTCTTTTTCTCTTGGTGATGTTTCCCTCCCAATTATTTCTCCTTGGGAGGAGACTCCCTTGGTAAAGAAGAACAACAACTAAGCCCTGCATGGGACTTCTGTATAGTGGCCATTTTTTGTTCAAGAAGGTATGCCTTTAAATGCGTTGGCCCTTTGAATTCTTGTCTTGTTTTTGAACTTCTGATAGTGTGGACAATCATCGGGCCAGTAGTCTGGGCCTAGGCAGATCAAGCTGGCTGAGTGGCCATCTCTCATCGGGATCTGCTTGCTACACTGACACTCTGACTTTCCTCAAATGGTAGACGAAGACATGCAATAATGTTGAACGATACTCTTGAAAAATATTTAATGAACTGCACTAAGGCACAAAAACTAGTGATCGACTACGACACTGAGATGTCCAAGGATCCGCTGTAAGTGGGTCGATGGTGGGAAAAGAACTGAGATGGTGTTAGGGACTGCCCCTTTATACCACGTCTGACATCAGGTGGAGCTGACATTCAGGGCATTTCCCCACCGTAGACTGCTAGCTAGAAAATGTTTCCGTGGGGTCCTAACATCTGGCAGCCTTAATCCTAATGGCATTACCTGCTGCAAGAGCTCCCCCTAAGCTCCCCCTCGAAGTGAGATCTACAGGATCTCCTGGAGGAGGGGGAGTGGACTTGGCTATAACTGAGACATGGGTCTCCCAAATCCACGACTGTGACATGATGGTTCTGGGGTACAGATTACACTAGAAGGATAGGGGAAAAGGGGAAGGGGATAGGCACTGTATGGAAAGGAGGGATTAAAATGTGTAAGGGAGATGGGAAATACAGAAGCACTGTGGGTACAACTACAGGATCCCAAAAATAGATCACTAAAACTGGGGGTGGTGTACAGACCACCTTCTCAGTCTGAAGGGTTGGACAGGGTACTGGCAGAACAGATCAGGAGAAATCACAGGAAGGGAGGATGGTGATAGTAGGGGATTTCAACCTGCAGGGGTAGAGTGGTACACACTTAAAGAACAGAAGGGAACAAGTAATGCTGTACGCCTTTTAGGAAAGCTTTCTAGTACAGTTGGTCAAGGAACCGACTAGGGAAAGCCACACCCTTGACCTCATACTTACGAACAGGGAGTGGGTGAGGGATGTGAGGGTGGAGGAACCACTGGGGGGTGACCACTGAACAGTATGATTCCAGTTACAGATAGCTAAAGAGAGAGGGCATCTGGCACAAGGCTGCTGGATTTCAGTAACACTAACTTTAAGATGGCGACGGAAGTGCTACAGGGGTTCCTGTGCAAATTTAAACTGGGTAGGGCATTATTATAAAAAGTGATATTATAAGCCTTTGTTCTGAAAGGGTGCTCATCACAGGAGCAGTGAACAATTCTGTGCAATGCAAAAAGGCAGCAGCAATGGCCAAAAAATGCTGGGGTGTATTGCAAGGAGTATTACCTCAAGAAGAAGGGAGGTTATTCTACCATTATACAGATCTTTCATTAGACCCCTCCTGGAATACTGCGTGCAGTAATGGTGCGTATACTGTACCTACAAAAGGACATTAGGTTGCTGGAGAGGGTGCAGTGTAGGGCAATGAATATGATTCATGGCCTAGGGGAATTGCCATATGAGGTCAGACTAAGAAAGTTAAACATGTACACACTGGAGAAAAGGGAGGACATGAGTGAGACCTTCAAATACATGAAGGGGATAATCAAAACAGACATGGAGCGTATATTCAGTAGGAAGCAGGAGTGAGACACTAGTGGCCATGACATGAGATTGGGGGGGTAAATTCAAAAGGGAGATGAGGAGGCATTTCTTTACAGAGAAGGTGGTGGCAAAATGGAACACACTGCTGGCTGTGGTGGTGGCATGTAACTCAGAGGACTGCTTCAAAAAGGGGTGGGACAGGGCAAAGGGAAGGGTAAAGGGAGAGGGGTGGGGCACCTGCCAAATAGGGGGCTAGATGCAATCTCAAGCAATCTCTCCCTCATTGGTAACACCCTTGTCTCAGACCTGCACACGATCACCTTGGCCCTAAATATTTTATCATCTATGCAATACACTCCACCCCTGCCCACTTCTGCACTCTGCAGCCCAGTTCACCAACTCCAAACTCCCCTGCAGCCCCCTCCACACCTCCACAATCTCCTTCAACTCCAAATAGTGGCCATCTCTCCCCTGTCACTGCCCAGGAGGTGCTTCATGTCCTTCTGTCTCTGAAACCACACAAATCCAGCCCCGACAGACTCGACCCTCACCTTGTACAGGTCACTGGTAAGACCACATCTAGAATATGGAGTTCAGTACTGGTGCCCGCACCTCAAAAAGGACAGTAACCTGCTGAAGAAGGTTCAGAAGAGGGCTACAAAGCTGGTAGCTGGGCAGTAGGGCGAAGCATATGAGGAGAGGTAGAGGGCACTGAACATGTACTCCCTGGAAGACAGGCGAGAGAGAGAGGGGACATGATTGGGACCTTCAAGTACATGAAAGGAATAAATAAGGTGGAAAAGAAGAGTCTCTTTAAGTTGAGTTGCAACCATAACACAAGGGGCACAGGCTTAAGCTGGAGAGTGGGAGGTTTAGGAGGGAGGACAGGAAGCACTTCTTCATACAGAGGGTTTTGGACACTTCGAATGCACTATCGGAAGAGGTCTTCTGGTTGAAGACAGTGGGCAGCTTGAAGAAAGCCTGGGATAGGAATAGGGGAAGGGAAGGATCATGGGTAGTGAGGGTGGGAGGAGTGGGGAGGAAGGGAGGGCAGGGACATTAGCTTAAGCTGTGGACCCTGCAGTACGAACAGACTACATAGATCAAATAGCATTCTTCTACTAACTTCTTTGTATGTACTTCAGATGTCAGCTCCAGCCATTGCCCATCTCCTGGCCCATCTGCCAAATCTCTCCTTTGCCTTTGGCACAGTCCTGCAGGCCTGGAAATCTATAAGAATGATACCCCTCCATAAAGGTGGTTTCTGCTCTACTCCAGGTAATTAGTGCCCCATTTCAGCCAGGCTCCAAGAATTCCTTGTCCTAACCAGATTCACCAATTTCCTCACCTCCTTGAACTTCCTGTCCACATATCAATCAAGCTTCAGAAAAAAGTTACTCTACCATCTCTTTTGTACTCTGGGTGACAGATGCCATTCTTACTAACATGTACATAGGCCACCTTACCTCAGCTATATTCATAGATCAAGACAAGGCCTTTGACTTCATCTCCCATCCTCTCCTGCTCTCTAAACTATAGCTCACTGGCCTCCCCCATCAATTGGTTGAGATCCAACCTCACTGGTAGCTCCCAATGTGTCCAGGCCAGTGATGCACTTACCCCCACCACCACCACCCTAGCAGGTGTATTGCAAGGCTCTACCCTTGGTCCCATCCCTTTCTTCATCTTTCTTAATGATCTCTCTCTCTCTCTCTCTCTCGTGCTTATCCTCCCACATCCACTTATATGCTGACACCATCTTCTGCAGTTCTAGTCCTTCAACCTCTGAGTTGTCCTCTCAGCAACAGCCTGATTTCACTCGTGTCTTGAATGAGTTTCAGGCCAACCAACTAAAAGTAAATACATCACAGTCTCCATAAAATGTAGCACTCCCAAAAAAGAGCCAAACTCCCCACTCCCCACCCTCGATGGCTCTACCTTGGACATAGGCTCATCCTACAAGTACCTCAGAGTCTGGTTTGACAGCCATTTGGACTTCACAACACATGTCCATTAGATTCATTCCAAACTCCACCCCAAATTTGGTGCTCTGTACAAAAATAAAGATGCCCTCGCCCTTCCTGTCCATCGGACTCCCATCACCAAGAAAATCCTACCACTCTTTGGCTACACAGACATTGTGTACAGGTCCACTTCCATATCCACCCTCTCCAGGCTGATATTCTTTTCAATGTCTTTTGCCAGTTCACCTTAAATGCCCCTCCCAGAATTCATCACTAGAGATGCAGAAAATTTAAATTTTGCTGGCGAAGTGCCCGTGAAGTGAACACTTCACACTGTCACTCCGCTATGCTGAGTGGCCAATATGAAAGGCTCACTTCGCCTTGTAATTATTACTTTGCGTTGTCATTCCACCTTAACGTGAAGTGACAACACTACTGACAGCCCCACACACACACAGTCACCAGAATTAATGTGCATCCCCAAAATTCTACTGTCTTGAGTCCAGAAAATTCCCCAGTGCTGCCAAAATGAAATGAGAGCGTAACAAGACATGCAAACTCTCCCAGAATTAATGGTGCACTCAGTCATGTGCGCAGTGGTCACACACAGTCACCAGAATTAATGTACATCCTCAAATTGCTACTGGCTTGTGTCCAGAAAATCCCCCAGTGCTGATGAAGTGAAATGAGAGAGTAACAAGAAATGCAAAGTCTCTCAGAATTAATGGTGCACTGCAAATGCACAGATTAAGATTGTGCTGCGTACTCAAGAGATACAGATGCAAAAGAAACATAGAAACATAGAATTTGATGGCAGATAAGGACCGCTTGGCCCACCCAGTCTGCCCATTTCCCTACCTGATGGATAAGCTGCAGATCCTAGTTAACCAGCAGCCTACTTCTTCCTACCCCCACCCCCTAGGATTGCCTTATAACTGTCCCATGCATGCTTGAATTCCACCACTGTTTTTGACTCCACAACCTCCTCTGGAAGGCTGTTCCATACATCCACAACCCTCTCTGTGAAAAAATACTTCCTTAAATTACCTCTGAGCCGCCCCTTCTATCTTCAAATTGTGCCCCCTTGTTCTTGCACACCTCTTTTTTTGAAAGATGCTACCCTCTTGGACTTTGTTGATTCCCTTGAGGTACTTGAAAGTTTCTATCATGTCCCCCCTCTCCCTCCTTTCCTCGAGGCTATACATATTAAGCTCCTTAAGTCTCTCTTCATATGTCTTCCGGTGCAGACCCTGCACCATTTTAGTTGCCCTCCTGGACAGCTTCCATCCTGTCTATGTCTTTGTGGAGATGTGGTCTCCAGAACTGCACACAGTACTCCAGATGTGGTCTTACCAGCTGTCTGTACAGAGGGATAATAACTTCTTGTTTTCTACTGGTGATGCCTCTCCCTATGCATCCCAGTATCCCCCCAGCCCTCCTTGCTGCCCTCTCACATTGCTTTCCCACCTTTAGGTCATCTGATATGACTACCCCCAGGTTCCTTTCCATTTTTGTTGTTGTTAGTATCTCACCCCCCATTGTGTACTCTTCCCCTGGGTATTTGTTTCCCAGGTGCATTACCTTGCACTTCTTAGCATTGAATCTAAGCTGCCATACATTTGACCATTCCTCTAACCTTGCCAAGTCCCTTCTCATCCTTTCCTCCCCACCTTGGGCATCAACTCTGTTGCAGATCTTTGTGTCATCTGCAAAGAGACATACTTTTCCTTCCAGTCCCTCTGCAATGTCGCTTATAAAGACATTGAAGAGGACCGGTCCTAATACTGAACCCTGCAGTACCCCACTGCTAACCCCCCTTTTTTCAGAGTGAACTCCATTTACTATTACTCTCTGTGTCCCATTCTCCAGCCAATTCTTTACCCAGGCTGTCATCTTGGGACCCACTCCCAGGCTGGCTAACTTGTATATTAATCTTTTGTGTGGACTGTGTCAAATGCCTTGCTAAAGTCTAGGTAGGCCATGTCCACAGCCCCTCCCTGATCAACTACTTTGGTCACCCAGTCAAAGAAATCTATCAGATTTGTCTGGCATGACCTTCCCGCTGTGAATCCATGCTGCCTTGGGTCCTGTGCCCCTCTGGCCTCTAGATACGCAACAATTCTTTCCTTCAGAAGTGATTCCATCATTTTCCCTACCACTGCACAACACCTAACCAGTGCTCACAATTCACCAATCCAAATCTGGAAAAGAATACCTTTTGCCGGTTGTGTGTGTGGGGGGGGGGTTAGTGCACAGCAGTAACAGCCCACTACCAGTAAAGATACCACAAAGCAGTATAAAAAATTAATGCAGGTGCGGTATATAGCAGGTTCACACTGCTGCAATTACTCTGTGACACAATAAAAGGTGTCTGATTTCATGGCTCGCATTGTGCATGCACACACACACACTACAAGTAATGTGTAATAAACTGAAAACCTTTAGTCATATAACCAAATGTTTTAAACAAACTGAAATTATACACTGCTGCGCCATAACAATCAGCCAAAAAAGTGAAGAATTACATAGAAACATAGAAACATAGAAGTTGACGGCAGATAAGGACTGCAAGGCCCATCCAGTCTGCCCATTTCTTTTTCTACCTTATAAATTTGCCATCGGCCTTTGCTCTGTCAGTGGCCTATCTATTCATAGTCATTTGTATTGCTCCCTTATGCCTATCCCATGCCTGTTTGAAGCCCTGCACTGTATTCATAGCCACCACTTTGTGGTAAGCCAGTCCATGCATCCACCAACCTTTCTGTGAAAAGAATTTCCCACATTCCCCTTAATCGGCCTCCTCTAATCTCATGCTGTGTCCTCTTGTCCTGCTTATTTTTCTTATATTTAAACATGTTAGACTCTTTCACCTTGTTTATGCCCTTAAGGTGTTTGAATGCCTCGATCATATCACCTCTTCCTCCTTTTGCTCAAGGGTATACATATTGAGCTCCGCTTAATCTGTCCTCATATGTCTTCTGATGCAGTCCCTGCACCATTTTGGTTGCCCTCTCTGGACTGCCTCAATTTGGTTAATGTCCTTGTGAAGGTGTGGCCTCCAATACTGCATGCAGTACTCCAGATGGGGGCTCTAACAGTGTCTTGTACAGAGGGATTATTACTCTCTCTTACGACTTGTGATACCCCTACTAATACACCCTAACACCCCTAGCCTTACCTACTGCTTTAGAGGTCTGCTTTGATGATTTAGGTCATCAGTGATGATGATGCCCAAGTCTCTTTCTTCCTTTGTGACTGCTAGCAACTCCTCCCAGCCTATAGGTGGCTTCAGGTTTCTCTTCCCTATGTGCATGATTTTGCACTCTTTGCATTAAATCCAGTTGCCACTCTTCTGACCATTCTGCTAGTTTATCCAGATCTCTTCTCATTCTGCCCACCCCATCTGGATCATCTACTCTGTTGCAGATCTTGGTGTCATCTGCAAACAGACAAGCCTTACCCTCTAGTCCATCTGCAAGGTCACTAATGAAGATGACTGGCCCCAGGACTGATCCCTGAGGTACTCCACTTGTGACTTGCATCTCTTCTGACTGTATACCATTTATCACCACTCTCTGTTTTCTGCCCGTCAACCAGTTTGCCACCCAGTTGACCAACTTCTGACCCACCCCGAGCCTACCCAGCTTATTTATCAATCTTCTATGTAGAACAATGTCAAAAGCTTTGCTGAAATCAAGGTAGGCGACATCAACTGCTCCCCCTTGGTCCACCACTCTGGTTACCCAGTCAAAGAAATCTATGAGATTAGTTTTGACAGACCTTCCTTTGTAAACCCATGCTGTCTTGGATCCTGTGCCCCCATGGATTCCAGGTGTTACACTATCCTTTCCTTCAAGGAGTGCCTCCATAATCTTGCCCACTACTGAGGTAAGACTGACCAGTCTGTAGTTCCTCGCCTCCTCCCTGCTACCACTCTTGTGGAGCGGGATCACATGAGCCCTTCTCCAGTCTTCTGGGACCTCTCCTGTGCTCAGAGACTCACTAAACAATTCTGCTAATGGCTCTGCTAGTTCCTCCTTTAGCTCCTTAAGTACCCTGGGATGTATGCCATCAGGTCCCATTGCCATATCCACCCTGAGCTTAGCAAGCTCTTGTAGGACCCTTTCTTTTGTGAAGGGAGTAGTGCTCACCTCCCTCCCCTGTGTCCATGATGCTGAGCTGTGGGCCTGCCCTACCTTCTCTTCAAGTAAATACTGAGCAAAAGTATCTATTTAGGATAGATGCCTTTACAGGGTCCTCCTCCTCACATGCTCCCTTTTCTCCATTAAGCTTAGCACACCTCTGGACTTTCTCCTTTCACTAATGTATCTATAGAAAGTCTTGTCACCTTCTTTTACTGTTCGTGCTAGTGTTTCCTCAGTTTGGGACTTTGCCTGCCTTACTGCCTTACCTGCTTCCTTAGGCAGTTTGGTATGCCTCCTATCTTCATCCCGCTGTGTTCCCTTTATATTTCCTGAAGGCCAGCCTTTTGGCTCTGACCTTTTCTGCTACTGTATTTGAGAACCAAAGTGGTTCTCTTCTTTTGCACTTCCTTTTCTGTCTAACGCAATGGGATGTTGCTTCAAGTATTGCATCCTTAATGCTTGCCCACTTTGCCTGTACCC
Organism: Neoceratodus forsteri; assembly: GCA_016271365.2. Lineage (NCBI taxonomy): Eukaryota > Metazoa > Chordata > Ceratodontiformes > Ceratodontidae > Neoceratodus > Neoceratodus forsteri. Next base: position 431,073,405 of record CM057457.1, on the reverse strand, counting down.
CTCACCTGTGTTTCTTTTGCCAGGGCTAGCTTAACTCTGTTGGCCATCTTATCAAAGTCAGCCCTCTGAAGTCCCATATTTTTGCCTTGGAATGGGATGATTTAGATGTAGTAGCCAAATTGAACCATACCATGTGATGTCACTGGCCCCAGGTGACCTTCTACCTGGAGATCTGTGATCCCTTCTTTGTTAGTCAGTACTAGATCTAGGATAGCCCTGTCTCTTGTGGGTTGCTGTACCAGTTGTTTGAGGCCCTCCCTGCAGGGAATCCACTATGAGTCTAGTTCTGGCAGATGTTCCTGCTGGTATTGACCAATCTGTATCCGGCATGTTGAAGTCTCCCATTATCAGAACCTCCCCTTTAGCTGTCATGTTTTGTATATCTTCTAACAGTAATGTGTCTATGTCCTCCCTCTGGTCTGGGGGCCTGTAGACAACCCCAGTTCTTATGGCTGTCCCATTTCCTGTTTCCAGGGTGACCCACAGTTCTTCTGGCTCCTTATGTGTATTCTGAATTTCTGTAGCTTTGATATTTTCATTAACATACTTACTCAGTAATTACTGAAAATATTACTGTGTGTACATTAACACAGTTATTCAAGAAAAATATAACCAAAACAGAAAGACTGCCTTTTTCTCCCAGTTAATCTACCTACACCGCAGAAATGCCCCTCCCCCAAAGCAGACTTCACAGTACACAGACTGTTCTAAATTAACATTCATCCACACACAAACAATAAACCCTCAATGCTATGAGCGCAAAAGGGTTTCTTACAATCGATGTATTAAAATTTGAGCAAAACAATTACTCAAAAAGGCTTAACAGCTTTTAGAGGTTTTGAATCGCAGAGCTCTGAGACCAAACTGTCTCCAGCTACCACTACACATACACATATACACACACACACACACACACACACACACACACACACACACACACACACTACTCAGAACTGAGGCAGTGCAGAACAATCTAGAGTCCATGTGACCTGCAATCCCATGAATTACTGCAGAATTTGCCTTGGAGCTCAATTACAAGGCAAAGTGATGCTTTAAAACTGGTGGAGAAGTGGTTTGGGGAAACATAGAATAATGCAGTCTCATTTGTTTTAATGGATTTCACGTTCTTCATTGTGACACTAAGTACTCCCAGGCCCTTGTGCTCCCAGGTCGCTCCTGTAAAAAAGCTTTCAGCTTAGTGTGCTATACCTGGTTAAACAACTAAATAAAAAAGTACTCAGCTTCACGGATTACTTTGCGAATTCCACATTACTCAGTGAGTCACTTCACAGAGCGAATTTTAGCCACTTCACCCACCACTACTCATCACTGTACCCTCTACTCATCTCTGTCACTCCCCTTCCTTATCTCCCACTGCAAACAAAACAACCTCATCATCTCAGCCAAATCACCTTACTAATTGCCAGCAGATTAGGCCCTATGGTCTACTGAGTTTGCTCGAACCTCAGATCCCTAGTTGGGTGCCGAGGCCCTTCCCCCCCACTTGTGTTCCAGAAACCCCTATCATCAATCCCCACCCCCCCGGCCAGGCCATCATCTGACACTTCCACTTTCTGTGTTTGTCCCACCCTCTTGAAGCCCTCCACTGTGGAACTCTGAACCAACTCGCCAGGCAGTGCATTCCAAGGGTCCACCACCCTCTCAGTGAAAACCTCCTCCTCGTCCCCCCCTCACCCTTCCACCCTCTAACTTCAAACCATGCCCTCTGGTGATACCTCCCTGCTTTAGTCTAAAGATCCCCTCCATGTTTACCCTATTTATTCCCTTGAGGTACTTGAAGACCTCAATCATGTCCCCCGCCTCCTCCTCTCCTCCAATGAAAACAGGCAGAGCTCCTCAAGACTGTCCTCGACGACAAACCCCTGGTCCTCGTATCATCTTAGTTGCCTCCTCTGTAACTTCTTCAAGAGCTGCACGTCATCCAGTTGGTCTCCAGTACTGTACACAGTACTCAAGGTGTGGCTCAACCAGTCCATTGTACAACGGCAGAATCACTTCCCTGCTCCTAGAGGTGATCCTCACGATGCATCCCAACTTCCTGTTTGCCTTGCTAGCCGCCTCCTGCACTGCTCAGAGTTATTCATACATGCATCCACCTTGACCCCTAGGTCTTTTTCCCCGTTGAGGGCTCCAGCACCTTCCCTCCCAGGGTGTACCTGTGTTTAGGGTTTCCCTGCTTAAGATGCAACACCTTGCACTTGGTGATATTGAAATTTAATTTCCATGTGTGAGCCCATCTTTCCAGGGTGTCCAGGTCCCCTTACAGGGCCAACCTTCCCTCTTCCCCCTCAACTACTGCTCCCATCTTGAAGACATCCGTGAAGAGACTCATTTCACACCGTATACCCTCCCTGATGTCCGATATGTATGCATTAAACAATATCGGACCCAGGACCGAGCCCTGCGGTACCCCACTACTGACCTCTCTAGGGTTCAAGAGCTCCCCACTGACCACTACTCTCTGGGTGTGTCCAGCTAGCCAGTTTTCAATCCATCTGACCATCAAAGGGCCTACTCCCAACCCCATCAGTTTCTTCACCAGACCATTGTGGGACAGAGTCAAACGCCTTACTGAAGTCCAAGAATAAGATATCCACAGGCTTTCCCCTGTCCAGTTCTGAAGTTATCCATTCGTAGAACTCAACAAGATTGGTTTGACATGATCTACCTGGCACAAACTCATGTTACCGACTGTCCAGACCTCCCACCTCCTCCAAGTACACCCCTAATCGTTCCTTTAGTATACTCTCCATTAATTTTCCCACCACCGAGGTCAAACTGATGGATCTATAGTTACCTGGTACATCCCTCGACCCCCCCCTTTATGGATTGGCACCATGTGCCTCTCGCCAATTCCTAGGCACCCTCCCTGTCTCAACCGACCTGCTGAAGAGCTCCACCATGGGTGCAGCCAGTATGTCCTCCAATTCCCATCGTACTCTTGGATGAATGCCATCCGGCCCAGGAGATTTGTCTTTCTTTAGGGCCTTGAGGGCTAACCACACCTTTTCGGTGGAGATAGCATCATCTGTCCCCTCCACCTTACTGGCCTTTTTATCCTTATCCTGATGTGACACCCCGGGGTACCTCTCCCACCCTCTTGCTCCATTTCTGTTACTCCCCTGGTCCCACTCACTGCCACTTCAATCCCCATCGTGCCTTGCTTTCTAGATATCCCATCCTTATACCTCACCTCCCTTCCATTTCCTCCACACTTCTTACCACCTCTGCACCTGTGACTCATGTTCTTTCTCCCTCCCATGTCCTCATTCTAAGTCTGGCAAAGCTGCTTTCTCTTTCCACTTCCGCCATTTATGGAACTCCCTTCCCTCTTTGTTCCAAATGCTGGCATTGCTAAACCTGTTAAAACATACCTTTACCACTGTCCGCATCTGCCCTGTTGGTGCTAGAACTCTGACTAATCCCCTTGCCCATGTTAAAACATAAATCCTACTCTGATTTGTGTCCTAGTCTGTGTCACCCACTAATTGTTCTCCTTGCTCTCAGCACTGCCTATTATCTGCTGCAACACTCTGCACCTACATATTGCCTCATTACCCTATTAATGACATTCTGTACTTGTATATTGCCTCCTTACCCTATTAATGACACTATGTACCTATATATTGCCTCCTTACCCTATTAATGATACTCAGTACCTGTATTTTGCCTCCTTACCCTATTAATGTCACTCTGTACCTATATGTCTCCTTACCCTATTAATGACACTCTGTACCTGTAATTTGCCTCCTTACCTATTAATGACACTCTGTACCGGTATATTGTCTCCTTACCCTATTAATGACACTCTGTACCTGTATATTGCCTCCTTACCCTATTAATCACACTCTGTACCTGTATATTGCCTCCTTACCCTATTAATGACACTCTGTACCTATATATTGTCTCCTTACCCTATTAATGACACTCTGTACCTGTAAATTGTCTCCTTACCCTATTAATGACACTTTGTACCTGTATATTGTCTCCTTACCCTATTAATCACACTCTGTACCTGTATATTGTCTCCTTACCCTATTAATGACACTTTGTACGTATGAATTGTCTCCTTACCCAATTAATGACACTCTGTACTTGTATATTGTCTCCGTACCCTATTAATGACACACTGTACCTGTGTATTGCCTCCTAACCCTATTAATGACACTCTGTACCTGTGTATTGCCTCCTAACCCTATTAATGACACTCTGTACCTCTATATTGCCTCCTTACTCTATTAATGACACTCTGTACATAATTATTGTCTCCTTACCCTATTAATGATACTCTATACCTGTGTATTGTCTCCTTACCCTATTAATGACACTCTGTACCTATATATTGCCTCCTTACCCTACTAATGACACTCTGTACCTGTATATTGCCTCCTTACCCTATTAATGACACTCTGGGCTGGATATTCAAACTGCGCCATTCAAAGGCGCAAGTCCTTGCGTTGCGCAAAATAGATGCGCAGGGGTGTGTCCCGGGCGATATTCAAAGGAGTTGAGCTATTGAGCAACTCCTTTGAATATCGCCCCCTGCCACAGCACTGTGCATGGCGAGTGGAACTTCGCATGGCGCAAGTTGACAAAAGTGGAGCAGTCAACTTCGCGGTAGCAAAATACCGAGTGCGCCCATCGCCAAATCCACGATATTCAAAAGGTGACACAAATGGGCTATAATACATGCAAGGCAGGGCCATTTGCATGTCATTATAGCCCCATTTGCATGCCATTAGCATCTAGGTGCGCCGATCCCCGAGGACTTGCGCCTGGCCCCCTGCCAGGCCGCAGCCGTCGGGGACCGACGCCTCCTGCAGCCTGATCGCGGGCATAGTGTCCCCCCCACCAGCCCGATCACGGGCATCAATGTGGCTCCCCCTTCATATTCCCTGGTGGTTCAGTGGACCCAATGCTCGATCGTGGGTGTATGTTTAAAACACCCCCCTGCTCATATTCCCTGGTGGTCCAGTGGACTGAGTTGCGACGTCAGAAGCTGATCTTCAAACACCCCCGAACATAGCCCTGGTGGCTGTTAACCCACTTCACTTCACTGACGAGCCCCACCACCTCGGCTTCCTCGGCCGGGGCGGCGGCACTGTCTGACCTGCCGCGCCGCTCCCCCGACTGACAGCCCGGTATGGCTGCACGCCCATTGGTGCAGAGCATGAGCCAGTAGTGTGCAGCCCATACAGACAAGGTAGTCTAATATTGAATGAAACATTCATTCACATATCTAGACTGCTTGAACTGTATGGGCTGAATGCCAATGGCTCATGCTCTGCACCAATGGGCGTGCCTTCACCAAGCTGTCAGTCTAGGCGGTGGGGGCATGCAGGTGGTTGCGCTGCCACCGCGCTGATGGGGGGAATGGGGTGGTGGGTTCTGGGTGGGTGGGTTCAGGGCCACTAGGACACCAGGGTAGGGAGGGTATGGATGCCGCCCGCGATCGGGCTTCCTCCGGTCCACTGGACCACCAGGGATATTGGACATTCAGGGGGGTACACCATGATGCCTGTGATTGGGCTTCCTGAGGTCCACTGGACCACCTGGGATATTGGACGTTCGGAGGGGGGTCCGATGCCCACGATCGGGATGCTGGGGTGGACACTGCAGCCCACTACTGGGGCATGGGGGGTGCCGCCAGGAACAGGTCGAGGGCCACCCACAGGAGGCACCTGCTGTGTTGTGCCCTGCTATGCGGCAGCTCACCTGTGAGTGGCCCTTAACTTGTGCCTTTTTTTTCTGGTGTAAATTTGTGCAGGCGCAGGTAGGGGTTGCGCATGCATAACTCTGCACAGCCTGGCTGAATATTGGGCTGTGCAGTTTATGCATGGTTCCTCCCCCTTCCATTGCGCATGCCTTCATTACCATTGCGCTGTTGCTCAGCATGTTTTCCGGGGCGCAACTGCCTCCTGTTGAATATCGCAGAATGGCACATTTCGGACTTCACTGGCGCAACCCGGTTGCGCATTGCGCAACTCTTTTGAATATCTGGCCCTCTGTACCTATGTATTGCCTCCTTACCCTATTAATGACACTCTGTACCTAAATATTGCTTCCTTACCCTATTAATGACACTCTGTACCTATATATTGCCTCCTTACAAAATTAATGGCACACTGTACCTACAGTATGTATTGTCTCCTTACCTTATTAATGACACTCTGTACCTGTATATTGCCTCCTTACCCTATTAATGACACTCTGTACCTATATATTGTCTCGTTACCCTACTAATGACACTCTGTACCTATATATTGTCTCGTTACCCTATTAATGACACTCTGTACCTATATAGTCTCCTTACCCTATTACTGACACTCTGTACCTATACAGTCGCCGACCGCGGACCCCCCCCCCCGAAGCGAACAGAAGCTGAGTTGGGGTCGAGAGGGCTCCAGGACACGCATCAAGCCCTCCCTGCAGTGTCGCCCGACCTGGACCCCAAGGCGAACAGAAGCTGAGTGGAGTCAGAGGCTCCAGGACACGCATCAAGCCCCCTGCAGTCACCGAACAAGGACCCCCAAGTTTAACAGGTTACGATACGGAACAGCAAGTGGCGTATTCAGGCGCCAAGTTCAAACTCCAGCAGCAGCTGCTTCCACTGCGCTTGCGTTGTTTTGTCCATGCTTATTAAGTATCGTCGTAGGAGTGCTGATAGTCTTTTTTTCTTAACTTTTACTGTTGTTGCTAGCCTGTTTCGATCTGCTTGCTGTGTTACCTTAATGTAAAGTCAGTTCTCCCCTGCAGAAAGCATCGCACTGCGCGGTGCTTTAAGACCAGGCAGTTGTCCTTCACAGTGTGCAGTCTAGGCATACGGGAGCTGTACTAGCAATCCCACAGCATCGGGGCTCCAAGCCCCAGCACGGCGGGAGCTACAATCTACCCGCAGGTCGGATGCACTCGGCGGCCATTAACCGCGTGGCCTCAGACCCCCCCTCCACCTGAAATAGCAAGTCAATCCTTGTTTGGTCTCCCTGCACCACATTGGAAACCCTCCTGTCCAGTTACTTACCGTCTAGGATTAACAGTAACTCCTCCCACAGTGCCTTTAAAACGTTCCTCCTTCTCCCTTTCCTTCACAGAAGCTGAGTTGGAATCGAGGGCTCCAGGACACCATCAAGCCCTCCTGCAGTCGCCGACCGCAGGACCACCCCCCACGGCGAACAGGTGCAGGATCTGGAACAGCAAGGGCGCAATTCAGGCGTCCAGTTCAAACTCCAGCAGCAGCTGCTTCCACTGTGCTTACGTGAGCCTTACCTCCCGCATGCACGGCTCCCTACCACCACCCTTGGTCGGCTCGTCTTTTATAAGCTGTGATTTCTGTAGTCACATGACTGAGTAAAACCTATCAGCCCACTTTTCCATTTGCAGCTTATCAGCTGTGTCACTAGAGGGCATCTACCATTTTTCTTCTAACCAACTTCTATAACCTGCCTAAACATGTTGTTTCTCACAGCGTTACTCTTCCTCTCCATGACTACACTAACCTGCTTACCACCCCGTCCTTCCCAATAAGGGAGCCCCCTCCGACCCTGCCCCCTCGTTGCATCCAGGTACCACACCTTAGTGCTTTCCCCCATGCACCGGTACTAGAATTGGCTCATGTCCACTATGGCATTATATATGCTGCTATCCTGCCACCCTCCTTTCACCCAGGGCTCTCAATCCTAAAATCCTCAACCCTCCGTCATCCAGCAGCTATCTCTCCTGGCTGCAACACCAGTGCAGGCAAAACCTATCTCAGGTCCAAAATTATGGATCTCTTCGCCCTTCTCCTGCTCCTGTCAGGGGACATAGAGGCTAACCCAGGCCCTAACCAAACAAACACCTCCACCACGTTCACTCTCCCCAAAGGCCTACGCATACTCCACCTAAATACCTGCAGCCTGCTATCTAAAATCTCGCTGCTACAACCAATAGTGTTAACACTACAACCTGATATACTGTCAATTTCAGAAACTTGGCTAAAACCTCATCATTCGGATGCAGAAGTCTCCATCCCTGGTTACACAATAAGAAGACACGATGGCGGGGAAAAAGAAGGAGGTGCACGGCCATATATCTCAAACAGACGTCAATTCACCCATGTGGTGATCCCTTCACTCCCCCCAAACATAGACTCCTCACTAATTAAACTCTCAATTCCATATACCTCCCCTATTTACGTGTCAAGCACATACTGCCCTCCATGCACACCCAATGATGATATCCTCTCCCATCTAACCATGCTTCAGTCCCTAGCCAAAGGAGGTGAACTCCATGCCACAGGGGATTATAATGCCAACTGGCTAGGAGCTGACAAAGCTCCCCTAAAGGCCAAAATAAAGGCCCAAAACCTCACGCAACTTATAAATGAGCCTACCAGACTAAACCTCAAGTCAAACAATCACTCCCTACTGGACTGGGCCCTCACCTCACACCCACATAGAATCCTTAAAGCAGGCTTACTTCCTGACTCTATCAGCGACCACCACATGGTTTACCTGATCAGGAAGGTTCATAGTCTCCAAAGACACTGGCGCACCAGGTCTTACAACTCCCTACACTTACAATCTCTCCTGGTGGATCTGGGAAGGATAAACTGGTCCTGTATCACTGAGGCACCCTCCACTGACGACGCCTTTAATGCTTTCAAACTCAGATTCCTAACGGTCTGGGACAAGCACGCTCCATTGCGCACAAAACGTGTTAGAGGAGCTCATCTCCCCTGGATCACGGCTGACTTAATTAGAAAGTGCCGCACCAGAGACCTTGCCTGGAAAGCTTATAAGAAACTGGGCTCCCAGGCCTCCCTTACTACCTATCGAGCCCTTCGAAATGCTTGCACAAATAGCATTCGCCAAGCAAAAAAATCCTACTTCCAAGCTACCCTCAATATAAATTCTAACCACCCTAAGGACTTCTGGAAATCCCTCAAGTCCTTGCTCTCCCCAACCCAACCACCCCTCCCTCACTTCTAATAAATGGCACCCTCGTCTCGAACCCCATCTGTGTCGCAAGAGAAGCTTTCAACACCCACTTCCAGCGGCACCAACACCACCCATCTCTCGCCGGAATACCACTCCCAGTCCACCCGAACAACACCCATACCCATCAAACTCACCCTCAATCCCTCCTTTCGTGTTCCAGCCAATTTCCCCACAAATGTCCTCCACTCCTCACGGCGCTAAACCCAAATAAAGGCAAATGCCCATTGTCTCTGGACGCTAAGATGCTATTCCTGTCTGCCCCTGCCATAGCCACGCCACTGGCGCACTCCTCAACCTCTCCTTCTCGGCAAGGTTCCAACGTCTTGAAACTGGCCACACGTCCTCCTCTACTAGCGGTGACCCTCCTCCCAGGCAACTATAGACCTATCTCCCTACTCCCGATCGTGGCTAAACTTCAGGAGCGACTGGTCCTGTCCCAACTCTCCCAGTTCCTGGACCGCCTCTTTCTTTTCTCCCTTCCAATCTGGCTTCCGCAAATCCCATTCTACCATCACCTCCCTACTACGCGTGACCGGTGACATCCTCACAGGTATGGACAACAGGCACATCACCTCAGCCATATTTATCGATTTAGCCAAGGCTTTTGATACGGTATCTCACCCCCTTCTCCTCTCAAAACTTAAAGATGCAGGTCTAGCCCACCCAGCTATAGACTGGTTCCAAGACTATCTTACGGATAGGATGCAAGCAGTCAGACTATCTTTTCACATCAATTCCCTTCCAGTCATTACTGGGGTCCCTCAAGGATCAGTATTAGGCCCAATACTTTTCTCCATTTTCATTAATGGCCTCCCCGGTGCATGCTCCCACTCTTCCATTCAAATGTATGCAGATGATACAGTTCTGTACACATCCGGCCCCTCAACAAGCAGCGTAGCACCTCTCCTTCAGGAGGACTTCACAGCCATCCAGCACTGGTTCAGGAAGAACCGACTATCTCTAAACCCTAAAAAAACAGTGTCGCTTACATTTGGCTCCCAGCAAAGACTCTCACGCCAAACCCTGTGTCTTCCATTCTCAACCCTGGAAGGAGCACCCATTGAGCAATGCACTAGCTTTAGATACCTAGGTGTCTGGCTCGACCAACATCTTGACTTTGCCTCCCACATAGATTCCATGCATAAAAGGCTGCTACCAAAACTAGGGCACTATATCGAATAAATCTCGCCTCCCAAGGAAACGAGGCTCACCATAGTCCAAAAATGATACTCCCGGTACTTGATTATGGTGACATAGTATACTTTATTGCCCCTCAGGCCCACCCTGGCTAGCCTAGATACCTCTATTCCACCCTTTGTCGCTCATCCCACTCCCCCACAATCCACTCACCATTGTACTTTATACAACCCCTAGCCCTACCATCTCCTTGACCGTGAGATTAATAAACTGCGCCAGGTTTGCCGCTAAATTCTAGACCCACCCTTCCCCTATCTTGAATCTACCCTATCCCAACAACCCCCTCTAGATTCCTAAGAGGCTCAGACCCCAGACTCCTACATATCCCATTTATGCGCACCTCAAAGGCCAGTTAGCTTTTAAATTCAGAATCCCACAGATCTTGAAGCGCCCTCCCGCCCCCATCAGACTTCACATAATCCCGGTCTCCGCTCCAGACTACTACAGGCACACTTCTCCCCAGCTGCTCCTGCTAATTGCTGCAAGCTCTGCCCCTATAAGAAACTAAACAATTGCACAGTAACTATTTCCTATTTTGTGCTTTTTCTGACTATAATCTACTATACTACTACACCTGCAGTACTTGTTATACATGTTACATTGTATCGTATTTGTACAAATCCTTTGCTATCATTTCTTTATTACGATATCTGTACTTGTATTTGTCCAATTATTTGCCATGTACTGGGTCTAGGCCCCCAGGTCGCATCTGGAATCGAGCATGTTGCTCAGTATGCCTTCCTGGTAAATCTCGTAAATAAATAAATAAATAATATATATTGCCTCCTTACCCTATTAATGACATGCTGTACCTATATAGTGTCTCCTTACCCTATTAATGACACTCTGTACCTATGTATTGCCTCCTTACCCTATTAATGACACTCTGTACCTATAGATTGCCTCCTTACCCTATTACTGACACTCTGCATCTATGTACTGTCTAGTTACCCTATTAATGACACTTTACCTATACATTGCGTCCTTACCCAATTAATGACACTCTGTACCTATACATTGCCTCCTTACTCTATTAATGACACTTAGTACCTATGTTTTACCTCCTTACCCTATTAACGACACTCTGTACCTTTATATTATCTCCTTACACTATTAATGACACTCTGTACCTATACATTGCCTCCCTACCCTGTTTATGACACGCTGTACCTATGTTTTGCCTCCTTACCCTATGAATGACACTCTGTACCTATGTATTGCCTCCTTACCCTATTACTGATATTCTGTACCTGTATATTGTCTCATTACCCTATTAATGATGCTCTGTACCTGTATATTGCATCCTTACCCTATTGTCACTCTGTACCTATATATTGCCTCCTTACCCTATTAATGAGGCTCTGTACCTATACATTGCCTACTTACCCTATTAATGACACTCTGTACCTATACATTGCCTCCTTACCCTATTAATGGCACTATGTACTGTATATTGCCTCCTTACCCTATTAATGACACTCTGTAGCTATATATTGCCTTCTTACCCTATTAATGACACTCTACACCTTTATATTGTCTCCTTACCCTATTAATGACACTATGTACCTATACATTGCCTCCTTACCCTATTAATGACACTCTGTACCTATGTTTTGCCCCCTTACCCTATTAATGGCACTCTGTACTTGTGTAATACCTCCTTACCAATTGACACTCTGTACCTGTATATTGCCTCCTTACCCTATTAATGAGGCTCTGTACCTATACATTGCCTACTTACCCTATTAATGACACTCTGTACCTATACATTGCCTCCTTACCCTATTAATGGCACTATGTACTGTATATTGCCTCCTTACCCTATTAATGACACTCTGTAGCTATATATTGCCTTCTTACCCTATTAATGACACTCTACACCTTTATATTGTCTCATTACCCTATTGTCACTCTGTACCTATATATTGCCTCCTTACCCTATTAATGACACTCTGTAGCTATGTATTGCCTCCTTACCCTATTAATGACACTCTGTAACTATGTATTGCCTCCTTACCCTATTAATGACACTCTGTACCTATATACTGTATCTTTACCCTATTAATGACACTCTGTACCTTTTATACTTTCTTCTTACCCTACTAACGACACTCTGTACCTATGTATTGCCTCCTTACCCTATTAATAACACTCTGTACCTATATACTGTCTCCTTACCCTATTAATGACACTCTGTACCTATATACTGTCGCCTTACCCTATTAATGACACTCTGTACCATTGCCTTCTTACCCTATTAATGACACTCTGTTTCTATATATTGCCTCCTTACCCAATTAATGACACTGTGTACCTGTGTATTGTCTTCTTACCCTATTAATGACACTATGCACCTATGTATTGCCTTCTTACCGTATTGACACTATGTACCTATATACTGTCTCCTTACCTTACTAGTAAAACTCTGTACCTATATCTTGCCTCCTTATCCTATTAATGACACTCTGTACCTATGTATTGTTTCCTTACCCTATTAATGACACTCTGTACCTATGTATTGTCTTCTTAACCTGGCAACTACTGGAACCTGCCTGACCCTATGTATTAATGTACTAGATCTTGCTTCAGTTATATTGTAACCTGCCCAACATTATGTACATGTGTATTTATACTTCTGTACCAATGTATTACCCTCCATTTCCAGGCATTTTATGTAACCTGCCTAACCCTTAGTGGTGATGTACTCGATTCTATACTACCTAGGTACTTATGTATTATGCCTCCTTAACCCCCCCCCCACCGGCACCTGGAAATGAGCCTCACCTCAGTGTGTCTCTCCCAGTTACCCAACTTTAAATAAATATAAGCAGAGCCATTGTCTGCAGATAAGGACAAAAGGTCCATCTAATCTGCCCATAAAGAGCATTCAACCTATGTCACTGACCTACCATGTGGAGGGACTTTAGCCATGAGGCCCATTCCCAGCTCTTTCCCTCATTCCACACCTCCTCCCCCAAAGCTTTTCCTCTTGGAAATATCATCCCTCAATACTGCATCATTCACAGCCATTCACAAACCTGTTTATAGTCCCTCCTCCACCACCAACACAGGCAGTCTGTTCCATGGGTACCCCACCCCCAAACCCTTCCCCTCGTTTCCTACCTCCACTTCCCTAGCTTCCCATCTTGGAAATATCAGCCCTCAATACTGTATCATTCACAGCCAATCATGAATCAGTTTATAGTTTCTCCTCCACCACTAACACAGGCAATCAGTTCCATGGGTACCTCACCCCCAAACCCTTTCCCTCAATCCCTACTTCCACATCCCTAGCTTCTCCTCTTGGAATTGTCAGCACTCTATACTGTAATGGTTCCAGTTATTCAAAAATGTATTTATAGTCCCTCCTCCACCTACAAGAGCAATCTGTTACAAGAAAACCCCACCCGTACCCCAACCTTGAACTCTCTCCATGTCACCCTACCACCACATCCCTAACTTATACTTCTGAAATTATCAGCCCTCTATACTGTACCTGTCCCAGCCATTCATGAAGCTGTTTCTAGCCCCTCCTTCACCACTTACACAAGCAATCAGTTCCATCGATACCCCCACTCCCAACCTCCCTCACTCCCTACCTCCACATCTTGAACTTCTCCTCTTGAAATTATTAACCTTCTCTACTGTCACAGTCACAGCCATTCATTCACCTATTTATAGTATCACAACCACTCTGTACTGTAATGGTACCATCTCGTCAGAAAAATTTTATTTTGTTTTACCAGAAGAGACACACTAAGCTAAAAGCTTATTTACAGGTGCAACCACGGAGCATAAGGAAGTTAAGTGACTTGCTCAGGGTCACACAGTATGCAAGTAGGAGCTGTGGGATTCAAACCCAGCTCTCCAGGTTTGCAGCTCAGAGTCTTAAACCACTGAGCTATACTGTCTCGAAAATGTGTTTATAGTCCATCCACCACAACCTAGCCTGGAAATCTGTTTCATGGGCACTCCACCTCTGAACCCTGTCCCTCTTACCCTACCGTCCAACATCCCTAGCTTCTCCTCTTGGAATTATCAGCCTTCTGTACTGTACCCACCCCAGTCAATCAAGAAACTGTTTCTAGTGTTTTACCCACCACTTACACAGGTAATCTATTCCATCAGTACCCCACTTCCGAACCCTCCCCCTTGCTACCTTCTCCCGCATCTTGAACGTTTCATCTTGGAATCGTTAGCCCTCTATACTGTATCTGTCCCAGCCATTGATTAACCAGTTTGTACTACTTTGCCCATCTCTTACACAGGCATTCTGTTCCATGTCTACACGATCCTCTTGGTAATGAACAGATTCGTGCTTCAAGACACAGCGCTTAAAACACAACCTCCACGCCACCTCTGACTTGAAGGTAAGCATGCCCAGACCCCTCAAACTACAGCCTGCAATGGAATAAAATCTCAAACCAGCACTTTCATTTATAGCTCTCACTGAACTTTATCTAGTCCTCTCCAAGTCACTTTGGATAGGCTGAATCCCCAAATAAGCCCTTCACAACCTGCCTAAACGTCCTGCCCATTCAGTTTCTCATGTGTGCTCCACAGTGAACAGTTATCCCTCTTCAAATGAGCTGCTGAAACACTCATACCCCTTACATATGGCAACTTTGTATACGAGGATCAGCAGTCAGACCCCACTATTCAAATGCAAGCTATAGTCAAGTTTGCGTAATGCAAGGTAACTCCAGCAGTTATTGCAGTGACAAAGTAATAAACCTGGCCATTTATCATGTCTGCTGCAGAATGCGGCAGGACAAACCATTTTTGCGATTGTTAAAAAAGCACATTTTATAAATGTCTTAAGCTGTGAGCCACTGATATAACAGGAAATGAGCCTATAGCCAGTGATGCTGGACCTTTTGGTTGATATCACAGGTGCTCAGCAAGTACGGTTTGCAGAGGAATAACACAGAACCATTCACTGTGCTGTCTTTTGCCATTCTGAATACTAATAACACTTTATTGTGCACCAATGTCTCACCTGATGATGTTCCTTGTCTTACCCTTTATACCCTCTCTCAATATCTTAGCAACTCAGTGACCATCACATAATCAACTTGGTCTGCAAACTCCACCACCCAAAAGCCTCACATGAAACATAAATCCTTAGACCTTACCCACCTCGTATATCACCTAGCCCTCACTGACTGGTCTATGTCTTCTGCTGCCACAGTTAAAGCCCTGGACTATTTCCAAGGCCACTTTCTTGACATCTGGAATGAGCATACACCCTTTAAGTGTGCTTGAGTATGTGGAAATCACCTCCCGTGGATCACATCGGAACTGGTGGCATGTATGACAGCTTGAGACTGGGCCTGGAAGGCTTACAAAGTCTCTAAATCAAATGCTGACCATGACATATATCAAGTCCTGAGAAATGCATGATCCAAAGGTACAAGGCTGGCTAAGTCTGAATACTTTACAGTAGATCCACCTTTGATGCTTATATATACAGATATACACCCAAGCAAAATTTTGGAAAGTTATTAACTCCCTCTTCTCAATCCCAAACTCCACTCATCTATGTCAATAATGTCCTTACATCTGCCCACCTCTCAGTTGCTACTGAATTTAACTCTTACTTTACCTCTTGTGTTGCTGTCCTAACTTCTCATCCTCCTACCCAACCAGTTACATCTGTCCGCAATAACTCACATCCAAGGACCCTCCCTAGTGATCTCTTCTCCTCTCCAGTTTCACCTCATGATACTCTAAATGCTCTCCTCACCCTTAACCCATCCAAGGGTTCCTTGCTTGATGGCCTTGACCCCAAACTTCTCTTCTTCTCTGCTCATCCTATTTGTTCACCACTTTCTGCCTTATTAAACCCTTCCTTCTCGCTGGCCTCGGTCTCTGACCCATGGCAGCATGCTGTAGTTCTCCCACTACCAAAGGGAGGTGATCCTTTTATGCCTGGGAACTATTTGCCCGTCTCTTTCTTACCTATTCTTGCTAAGTTTGAGGAGCACAAGGTCCTCTCCCAACTCTCCTCTTACCTCTCTGATTTGACCTTTTTCACTCCCTACTAATCTGGTTTTAGGAAAGATCGCTCCATTACCACTTCCTTATTTAGGCTCACCGATTCCATACTCTCAGGTATGGACAGTGGTCTAATCAAATCTACGATCTTTGTCAACCTTGCAAAGGCTTTTAACACTATCTCCCACCCCCTCCTCATAGGTAATCTGTGATCTGCTGGCCTGCTGGATTCAGCTACAAACTGGTTTAGCTCCTGCCTAACAGGCCAGATACAGTCAGTCAAAATTGCTTATTCTTCTTGCCCGCTACTTTAGATTAATACTGGCATACCCCAAGGCTCCGTCCTTTGCCTCATACTATTCTCCATATTCCTTAATCACTTCCTGTCAGTGTGCATTTCGTCCTCTATCCTTATGTATGCAGATGATACTGTCCTTTTCTACTTTGGATAATTACCAACTGATGTTGCTTCTACACTTTAGCAGGACTTTCAGAAAGTTCAGCAATGGCTAAGCTCCCATCAGCTTGTCTTTAATACTAAGAAAACAGTCTCCATGACCTTTGGCATTAGGCAGAGACTCTCTAGGCTAACTAAACTGCCCTTCTTCACACCATTGATGGCTCTACTCTGGAGGACACCTCTTCCTTTAGGTATCTTGGGGTCTGTCTAGACCAGCACCTAAACTTCACTGGGCACATAGACTCCATCCTAATAAAAGCTACACCACAAATTAGTTGCCCTTTACAGGAACTGAAGCTGCCTACCTTTACAGGCCTGGTGAAAAATTGCTCAGAAAATGATACTACCCATCTTTGACTACTGTGACACAGTCTACAGTGCTGCACCAGAGTCATCCTTAACCAGACTGAACATACTTTTCTATGCTTTCTGCCGCTTCACTCTGGATATCCCTTCCTTTACCCACTACTATGTTCTATACCACTCTCTAGCTTTTCCTTCCTTGGAAAACCACCATCTAGCCCACTGCATAAAATCTGCCTCTAAATTTTGCTTTGATACACTCCCCTGCTTACCTGGCCTCCTCACTGTCCTCCTACCCCACTGCCCCCTCTCCCTCAGATCCAATGACCCCCAAATCCTAGCTATACCATGGCACACCACCTCTATAGGCCAATCATCATTTCCCAAGCTCTAGAACTCAATGCCTCATCAAATCAACTCCTTCTCTCCATGGTCCATTTCGACCTCCTTACTCAACTTCCTCTTTCCATCCTGCAGCTGCCCTTAATTTCCCTTCTGGTTCCTCACTCCTAATTTCTTCTCTGGCTTCCCCTTCCCCTTTCCCAGCCAAGTACTTAACATGAGGAGAAACCGATGTGCCTTATTGCACTTCCTTGTCCACAATGTATGTATTAAGTCTGCAGTGGTGTTGATTTGCTCCTCTTGCATCAAATCCCAATGCTTATCCAATGCTACTAACCGATGTATTGTTTTTTACTCTGTTGCTTCTCTGTTTTAAATTACTTTTGGAAATGTGTTGCTGATTATTGTATACATAGACATACAAAATCACACATGCCCCCATAATGCAAAGCATCATTGACTGCATATGCAAATCACCACAGAATATTACACTGGTTCAACTTTAAGCAAAAATGCATGGTGCCGAAAGGCCACTAACACAGTCTGCTAAGGGTGCTAACAGAAGACATAGACACGTGTTTTGTCCTATCAGGACTCATCAGTATGCCTCATCTGTTTGACACCCCAGTGGAATGAACCAGCTACTCTAAGATGGTCTATCTGGGTTATGTTGTGGTGAACCCAATTAAAACAAAAAAGAAGTTAAAAGACAAAGAACCTCTGTGCCCAAGCACTGAGGCAATGGTTACCCCAAAGGGCATTGGCCGGGAAGTCAAGTTTCAAAGAAATACAAAATCAGATGGATCATCTTGGGGTAGCTGGTTCATACCACTGGGGTGTCAAACAAGCAAGGCATACTGATGAGTCCTGGTAGGACGAAACAAGTGTCTACGTCTTCTGTTGGCACTCTTTGCACACCGTGTGAGAGGCCTTTTGGCACCATGCATCATTTGTGTGTGTGTGTGTGTGTGTGTGTGTGTGTATATATATATCTACTGTATGTGTATGTGTATATATATATATATATATATATATATACACACACACACACACACACACACACCCACACACCCACACTTTTCTGTAATACTGCATGGAAATGTGCTTTTGGTTACTGTACTCTCATGTTCCCCTTCCTTCCGGACGCTCTGTGGGACAAGCAATGTTATATTGTTCAGTGTGCCTTTCCTGGTGAAACTTTTCAACAAATAAACAAATAAATATAAATGAAACCAGTAAGTTATTTCTGAAAGCCAGCTATTCATGTTAATGAAAAAAAAACAAACTCCATGCTCCCAGCTCACAACCCCCCAGCCCAATACTCATTTGTGAAAAATGTCTCCCAACTCACAAACCTCTCCTAGCATAATCCCCATTAGTGAAAACTACCTCCCTTCTCCCAAACCCCAGCTCTATCCCAGATTCTGAAAAACAGTTCACCAAACCCTTCCAGGCTGCTCCCCATCTATAAAGAATACCTTCCAGTCTGATCTCCATTTGTGACAAAAGAATACCTCCCTCACTGCTCACCAAACCTTACAAGCCTGATCTCCGGTTGTGACAAAAAAAAATAAAAATTCCCAGCTCAATAAACCCTGTCAGACTGATCCCCATTTCTGACAAAAATTCCTATCTGCTAACAGCTCACTAAGCCATTCGAGCCCAATCTTCATTTACAACTAAAATACTTCCCCATTTCCATCTTGCCAAACCCTTACAGCCAGATTCCAGTTTGTGAAAAATACTGCCTACACGAGCCCAGTTTTTGCTCTCATAGACTCTCCCCACTACCAAAGAACCCTTGAGAATCATGGCATACTGGATTCATCTTGCAAACTACTTGCACCCATCTGTTAAAGCGCAGTGCTCCACAAGTCATGACACATCATTTCTGGGCGATGCAGGGTTGGAATCATCCCCTGAACATCTTCGGCTTCAAATAATGTGAGGCTGTGCAAATCCCACCTCCCCCAAGAATGCATCGGAGCCCACTTCCTGGATGAAATTCATACAGCACAGTTTAGCTTTGAGTAAAATAAGCAGATGCTGAACAGATAAATACATTCCCAGATAATCAATCAAAATATTCATGCTCGCCAAAGATTAGTTCCACCTAGGCAAAGTTAATGTTTTGGGACATGCTAGAAATGTTTTAAAATGCCTTTGATCATGTGCAGTGTCCAGTGCCTGTTGTCTGGCCACTTCCATAGAAGGCAGACACAGAACCACCTCCCGGTCTGAAAGTGGAGTATAAGACAGTTCTTTTCTTGCTGCAAGACCTCACCACTAGGTCTGTTTATGGGGAGTATTCTCTTGTATTGCATGTCTGATTGATCTTCTACCACCAATGGCACAATTTGGTGCTGTCTGTATTGTGTACTCTGACTTTTGCCGGGAAAGGTGTCTGGAATTTAATACACACTTGTCTGATAGCACACAGATAGGGAGTAGCAGTGTAGTCCTGATCAACCTAAATCCTGTACTCACCCCACTGAACCATTTTCTTGCACCGTCTGCTAGCAACTTTTTCTTTAGTTGCACAGTGAAGGACCCTCAATTATTGAAAAATGTCTTCCTTCTGGTGTTATCTTGGGACAAGTCACTCTATGTAAGCATTCATCTGAGGGAAGGTCCTGCAAGTCAAAGATTGATTTGTCAACAAACTCTGAAGTGTGCCGCCTTTCCACTTCCTCAAGACAGTAGCATGCCCTGGGAGCTGAAGACATCCTGAAAAGGGCCAGGACTACCACCACTGATGGGGTAAAACCCACCAATGGAGGCTGCAGACTGTCCACAGTAGGTAGAGTAGAGCCAGTCCCTGCCCATGCTATCTTATCAATGATCGGTTGAGGCAATAGTGGTCACGGCCAGAGCATGAGATAATGGGGAATTACTCTCCTTTAAAGGAGGCCTCGACTTCACTGGCGAAGCAGGAGCCTTGTCTCTCTGCATGTGGTGATTCCTCAACTTTTCTTTGTGGTCTTTGACTTTGATGATTACATAGATGAAATGTTTGAAGAATGCTGGGAAGACTTCCTGGCAGCAGCTGTTAAGTGAGAAGCTGGATAGGAGACCACAGCCTTGGCAGCAGCTTCCATGGCTGTGACAGTGATGAAAGTTTTAAGAGCCTCCTTTTGGCATCTCCTTGTGGCCTGGTTAAATCTCTTGCAGATATCACAAATCCTCACATTGTGAGACAGACCCAAATGGCAAACACAAACCATGTGAATGTCGCTGTAAATCTTATAACTAGAGGTACAAAATCTAAACCAAGGTTCTTTCAACTTAACAAAAAGAAGTAAAACTAAGTTCAGAAAAAAATAAAGTCAAAAATTGGCAGTCCTTTTAACTGTTTAATGAGTGGTCAACAGCAGGAAAAACTGGGGACACGATAGATACGTATAAGTACAGTAGCTCCATGGGATTAATGGGGTAAACTGAAACAAACTGTTTACTTTAAACATCAACACAAGGAGAATCCTCTGAAGCTGGTTGGAGTAAAATTTAGGAGGGATGTCCAAAAATACTTTATCACTGAAGAGTGGTGAACAGATGGAAAAAATTCCCCAAAGTAGTAGTATGCAGAAAAACAGTGGGTGATTCAAACTGGGGAGGGGGACAGGTACAGTGTAAGATCAACAGATGGTAAGGATATTATTTGAAGAAAGGATGGATGGTCAATAGGGCCAACACTCAAGTACTAGGTAAGGTTCGGCAGACTGGACAGGCTGAATGGCCTTTTTCTGCAACCACATTCAATGCTTCTATATGTTACAGTAGTGTAGGGAGGAGGACACTGCTGGTAACAGACTGGACAGGCTGAATGGCCTTTTTCTGCCACCACATTCAATGCTTCTATATGTTACAGTAGCGTAGGGAGGGGGACATTGCTGGTAACAGACTGGACAGGCTGAATGGCCTTTTTCTGCCACCGCATTCAATGTTTCTATATGTTACAGTAGCGTAGGGAGGGGGACACTGCCGGTAACAGACTGGACAGGCTGAATAGCCTTTTTCTGCCACCGCATTCAATGCTTCTATATGTTACAATAGTGTAGGGAGGAGGACACTTCTGGTAAAAGACTGGACAGGCTGAATGGCCTTCTTCTGCCACCGCATTTAATGTTTCTATATGTTACAGTAGCGTAGGGAGGAGGACACTGCCGGTAACAGACTGGACAGGCTGAACAGCCTTTTTCTGCCACCACATTCAATGCTCCTATATGTTACAGTAGTGTAGGGAGGAGGACACTTCTGGTAACAGACTGGACAGGCTGAATAGCCTTTTTCTGCTGCCACATTCAATACTCATATATGTTACAGTGGTGTAGGGAGGAGGACAGTGCTGGTAACAGACTGGACAGGCTGAATGGCCTTTTTCTGCCACCACATTCAATGCTCCTATATGTTACAGTAGTGTAGGGAAGGGTACACTGCTGTTAACAGAGTGGACAGGCTGAATGGCCTTTTTCTGCCGCCACATTCAATGCTTCTATATGTTACAGTACTGTAGGGAGTAGGACACTGCTGGTAACAGACTGGACAGGCTGAATGGCCTTTTTCTGCTGCCCATTCAACGCTTCAATATGTTACAGTAGTGTAGGGAGGAAGACACTGCTAGTAACAGGCTGAATGGCCATTTTCTGCCACCACATTCAACGCTTCTATATGTTACAGTAGTGTAGGGAGTAGGACACTGCTGGTAACAGACTGAACAGGCTGAATGGCTTTTTTCTGTCACCACATTCAATGTTTCTATATGTTACAGTAGTGTAGGGAGGGGGACACTGCTGGTAACAGACTGGACAGCCTGAATGCCCTTTTCTGTCACTACATTTAATGCTTCTATATGTTATAGTACTGTAGGGAGGAGGACACTGCTGGTAGCAGACTGGACAGGTTGAATGGTCATTTTCTGCCATCGCAGTCAACACTTGTATATGTTTCATTAGCGTAGAGAAGAGGACACTGCTGGCAACAGACAGATAAGCTTCATAAGGTAAGATCTGAGCCTCTAGAGCACACTCAGTGTGCATCTAAAAGTGAGCGCTTGGTAAATCTAGACACCAAGGTACTTTACTGTGTTTACCATTTGCAACTAGGCACACACAAAGGAGATCTGCAAACATTTACTTCTCTCTCTGCCCAATGTTAATTTTCCTGGAAGAGACTGGACAGTAGGCAACATAGCTTCACATCAGGATGTTCTTCCAGACTAATCTGATTGAGTTTTTTTGACTCAGTTACTAAGACAGTGGACTGGGGAGAGCTGTGGATGTTATCTACCTCAACTTTACCAAAGCCTTTGACTCGGTCCCACACAGAAGGCTACTAAATAAGCTCAAGCACACAGGAG
Organism: Neoceratodus forsteri; assembly: GCA_016271365.2. Lineage (NCBI taxonomy): Eukaryota > Metazoa > Chordata > Ceratodontiformes > Ceratodontidae > Neoceratodus > Neoceratodus forsteri. The sequence goes on along the minus strand of CM057457.1, from coordinate 431,050,751 downwards.
TGGTACAGGAAGTGGTATCATGGGTTAGGAGGTGGCTTAGTGAGAGGAACCAGTTAGTGATGGTCAATGGGTCAGCATCAGAGGATGGGGGGGTGACCAGTGGGGTGCCACAGGGGTCTATCCTGAGTCCTTTATTCTTCAATATTTTTATAAGTAACATCACTGAGGGGCTGGGTGGGAAGGTGAATCTGTTTGCAGATGACACAAAGATCTGCAACAGAGTGGACACTGCTCATGCAGTGGAGCAAATGAAAAGTAACCTGCTCAAGCTAGAAAATGGCCCGACATGTGGCAGTCAAAATTTTATGCAAAAAAAATACAAAGTGATGTATCTGGGCAGGAGCAACCTAGAGATGATCTACTATCTGGAAGCAGAGCAGTCAACAGCCATCAAACAGGAGTAGAATCTTGGGGTAATCATCTCTAATGACTTTGGGCAGACAGAGTGAAAAAGTGGCCAAAAAGCCAGCAAAATGCTGGGATGCATAGGAATGGGCATCACAAGTAGAAAAAGGGAAGTGATCATGCCACTATACAAGTCCCTGGTAAGGCTCTACTTTAAAGAGCTTCACCAAGTTTCGGTATTGCACATGATATATGGGTGCCTTACCTCCAGAGGAATCTTTGTAGCTCCACATATCATTACATAATGCAATACTTTTCTGGAAAAAAACCTTGTAATTTAGGTAAACCATGTTCCGGAGGACTTCCCAGTCTCAAAGCCACCAAGTTCCTCCCCTGTTCTCAGCAATGTTATGACATGATGCCAGGGAGAGCGCGGGGGCGTGCTCCATTATAGTGAATGGGCGGCAGCTTTCTGAGTGTTTTTTTATGTTATAGTGGTCAGTTTGTAGTGAAACATGGGCACTGGTTGACTAACAAGGCCCTTGTTAGTCAACCAGTACTGATGTTTCACCACAAACTGACCTGCCCATTCACTATAATGGAGTGCGCCCCCACACTCTTCCTGGCATCATGTCATAATATTGCTGAGCGCGGAGGCAGAACTTGGGTGGCTGTTCAGACCAGGAAGTCCTCCTGGAATCAATTTACCTAAATTACGAGTGTTTTTTCCAGAAAAGTATTTCACCATGTAATGACATGTGGAGCTACAAAGATTCCCCTGCAGCTACGGCACCCATATATCAGGTGCAATACCATGCCTATGTAACTTGGTGAGTCTCTGTCAAGTACTGTGAACTGTTCTTTAGGCCTCATCTAAGGAAGAATGTGGATAGATTAGAGACAGTACAGAGGAGGGCAACAAAAGTGGAACAAGAGCTCCATGAACTGCCATATGAAAGCAGATTACAGCAACTCAACATGTACTCAGCACAGTGCAGAGATAGGGGTGACATGATAAGAGACAATAATGTTCCTGAAGGGCATAAATAGAGTCTCTACCCAGGAACTCTTTCTAATCAGTAGCTCCACAAGGAAAAGGGGTCGTGAAATGAAATTAAGGGGAGGGGGGGAGGTTCTGAGATAATGTGCGCAAGTTTTTCTTTATGGAAAGGGTGGTGGCTTCATGGAATACCCTACCTGCAGAAGTTATTGACTACAAAACAGTATGGCACTTAAAATCTGCTTGGGATAGGCATAAGTGGATTGTCTCTGAGGAATTCTAAGGGGGGGGGGCGGGTTGCAGTCATGGTAGACTACCTGGATCTCTAGTCCCTCATCTGCCATGACTTTCTGTTCATGTTTTTAATTTTCAGGGTCCAAATGGCACGGTATTAGTTTTTTACACTGAGATAAATTATTTATTGATTTACTAACATCTTTGGTACACCACATAGTTTGTCACTTCCTAGATTCCTCTGTAGCCAAAACATTTTTTCTGCCCGGCTTTGCCTCTCATTTTGACAGTATTTCAATGTAGACTTTTTCTGTAGTTTAAAATACCGCACTGTGCCCTGAACATTTTAATGGAATTGCACTATAATAAAATAAAGTGATTGAGTGATTTACTATCACATTTAAAACACCATTAAAGTCATCACCACTTCCACGGCTTAAATACAGCCCATTTCCTCCTTTGTGCACTCCTCACGTCCCTCCTCTCTGAATGACCAAACGGTTATAATGCAGACACTTGCCTGCTCACCCACACCTGGAATCAGTCCATTCCCTCCTCTGTGCACTTCTCATGAACTCCTCTCTAAATGACCAAATGGTTATAATGCAGACGCTTGCTCACCCATGCCTGGAATCAATCCATTCTCTCCTTTGTGCACTTCTCATGTTCCTCTTCTCCAAATAACCAAATGGTTATAATGCAGATGCTTGCTCACCTACACCTGGACTCAGTCCATTCCCTCCTCTGTGCACTTCTCATGTCCCTCCATTCTGAATGACCAAATGTTTATAATGCAGGACTTGCCTGCTCAAACCCATGCCTGGAATCAGTTCATTTCCTCCTCTGTGCATGACCAAATCTTTATAATGCAGACACTTGCCTGCTCACCTTCACCTGGAATCACTCTATTCCCTCCTCTGTGCACTCCTCATGTCCCTCCTCTCTAAATGACCAAATGTTTATAATGCAGACACTTGCCTGCTCAACCATGGCTGGAATCAGTATTTTCCGTCCTCTGTGCACTCCTCATGTCCCTCCTCTCTGAATGACCAAATGTTTATAATGCAGACACTTGCCTGTGCACCCTCACCTGGAATCAGTCCATTCCCTCCTCTATGCATCTCATGTCCCTCCGCTCTGAATGACCAGATCTTTATAATGCAGACACTTGCCTGGAATCAGTATATTCCCTCCTCTGTGCACTCCGCATGTCACTCCTCTCTAAATGACCAAATGTTTATTAAGCAGACATGTGCCTGCTCACCCATGCCTGGAATCAGTATATTCCCTCCTCTGTGCACTCCTCATGTCCCTCCTTCTCTCAATGACCAAATGTTTATTATGCAGACACTTGGCTACTCACCCATGCCTGGAATCAGTATATCCCCTCCTCTGTGCACTCATCATGTCCCTCCTCTCTGAATGACCAAATGTTTATTATGCAGACACTTGCCTGCTCACCCATGCCTGGAATCAGTATATCTCCTCCTCTGTGCAAACCTCATGTCCCTCCTCTCTGAATGACCAAATGTTTATAATGCAGACACTTGCCTGCTCACCCAAGCCTGGAATCAAGACCAATATCAATTATAACACTGACATATTTATGTCTAAAATACTCACTTGCTTTACTCTTTTCAAATTTTCTGACATTATAGCCTGCTTTCTAACTCTAGATTTTTCCTTTTCTTCCCAACTTCCTCTCAATTGTAGTTGAAAAACATCCCATACAAACACATTATCTAGCCATCTATGATACTCACTGGTGGGAATGACTTCAAAGTGATCCTTCTGCTCTGCAGTCTTTTCCACCTTCACATCAACAAAAGGTAGTTCGTCATTCCTCTCTTCCTCCTTCACAACAAAAGGGAGCTCCCCATCCCCCTCTTCCATCTTCACATCAACTAAAGGGACTTCCTCATCCCCCTCTTCCACCTTTACATCAACAATAGGGAGTTTGTCATTCCTCTCTTCCTCCTCCACGTCAACGAAAAGGAGTTCATCATTCCTCTCTTCCTCCTTCACAACAACAAAAGGGAGTTCATCATTCCTCTCTTCCTCCTCCACATCAACAAAAGGGACTTCCTCATCCCCCTCTTCCACCTTTACATCAACAATAGGGAGTTTGTCATTCCTCTCTTCCTCCTCCACGTCAACGAAAGGGGGTTCATCATTCCTCTCTTCCTCCTTCACAACAAAAGGGAGCTCCCCATCCCCCTCTTCCATCTTCACATCAACAAAAGGGAGTTCTTCATCCCTCTCACGCAGCAACAATAATTGCTCATTTGGGACATTGTAGACTGCACATTAAAAATCACAACACAATACAAAGGTTATTTATAATCAGAGCTACACAAAGGTAAAAAACATAACTTTTCTAATAATACACGCATTGTACCAATTGTGCTTATAGTTGAAAACTGACTGATGATGGTCCACAGCCACAACACTTTTCATCATAAAATTATGGATTAAAAAACAGGCATCTCTGAAGCCCAGTTACTAATTTCTATACGTATATTCCTGCACTCCAGGTTCTTTCCACACTTACAAATGCCTGTGCTCCTGTTCTCTCTAGTATGTACATTCCTGTACCCTGTTCTCTCCATAACATATTCCTACACCATGTTCTAGCCTTACTTACATATTCCTACACTCCCTATTCTCCATACTAACATATCCCTGCACTCCCTGTTCTTATACCTACATATTTCTTGCACCCCAAGTTCTCTCCATACTTACGTATACCTGCACTTCTGTACTCTCCATACCGACATATTCATACACACCAGTTCTATACATACTTACATATTCCTGCATTCCCTGTACTCTCCATACTTACATGTACCTGTACTTCAGTACTTTATACGAACACATTACTACACAGCAGTTCTATACATACTTACATATTACTGAACCCTCTACTATCTCCATCATTACATATTCCTGCGCCTCAGTTCTGTCTATACTTACATACTCATGCATTCCCTGTTCTCTCCACACTTACATATACCTATACTTCTGTACCTATACTAGTACTGTATATTCCTACACAGCAGTTCTATACATACTTACATATTCCTGAACCCTCTACTATCTCCATCATTACATATTCCTGCACCTCAGTTCTGTCTATACTTACATACTCCTGCATGCCCTGTTCTTGCCATACTTACATATTACTGCACTCCTTTTCTCTCCATATTTATTTATTTATTTGTAAAATCAGTTTACAACCTTTGAGCCAGAGGCTCGTTTCCAAAGGTACTTCATCACATAAAGACATACATTGTGTTTTTGGTTACATAGCGTAGGTTTGCAAAACAATAGGCGTTCAACAGAGGCGCCACGTCACACTGTGGTCAGACAAATACATTTGGGTTACAGGATACATGTAAGTTGAGAACAGGTGTTACACAAGTTGGTATCAATAGTGAGCAATCTAGTAGGTAAACACTGAAACAGCTGGTAGTGGCCAGGTTAAACATAGGCACGGTGTACAGGGAAGTGGTGGTAGGATAGCTGGGTGGAAGCCGCCGGGCTGATTGTCAAGAAAGTAGAGGTGGAGCTACTTTCAGAGACAGGAGCAGTTCACGAGTTTTGAAGATGTGGTTTCGAAGGGTGGTTTTGAACTTAGAGATGGTGGTGCCATTGGAGATGGGGGCAGGGAGAGAGTTAAACCAGGTTGGGGCTCTATAGCAGAAGGACCTCTGGCCACGGCTGGTTCTTGATCTGGGGACCATTAGAGTGGTCTTGTTGGAAGACCGTGTTGCAATAGTGGGAGGGCTCTGGTGGATGGATGCCGTTACCCCAGGGGGGGAGAGCCCGAGTAGGGTTTTTTTTGTGAGGAGACAGGTTTGGTATTGGAGCCGTTCATCCAGGGTAAGCAATTTAGCCTCAACATACAGCTGACAGGTGTGTGTGAGCCTGGGGGCACCAGTAATCAATCTACAGGCTTTGTTCAGGGTTAAGTGAATTTTTTTGAGTGCAGTGGTGTCGGCAGCCCCATAGACTGGTAGGCTATAGTCTACAAGGGACAGAACGGATGATGTAACAGCGAGCCGGAGAGCATTTGGGGGAAGGCAGGTTCTAAGAGGCGGAAGAGAATGCCCAAGCCATATGTTAGTGGTGGATGTTAGGCATCGATGTGGTTGTGAAATGTGAGGGCTGAGTCGAAGGTAACCCCAAGGTATTTGTAGGAGCAGACTTGTTCCAGTGGCTGATTGGTACTTGGAAGGATATAGAGTGGTGGTTGCTAGCTTTGTTTTGGGGAGTGGGAAAAGAGCATAGCTTTGGTCTTTTAAGATTGATGGCGAGTCTGCGATCCTTAAACCAGGCTTCGGCACTGTTGAAGACTGCTGTAGGGCGTCCTGGAGGGAGCGGGATTGCGGTGGGTGGCAAAAGGAGGCGTCATCTGCATACAATTAAGAATTGACGTGTCCTTTGAACCACCTAATCCTATACTAACATAGTCCTATGCCCCAGTTCTAGCCATACCACATATTCCTGTACCCCTGTTCTCTCTATACCTACATATTCCAACACTCCCTATTCTCCATAGTAACATATTCCTGAACTCTCTGTTCTTATACCCACGTATTTTTGCACCCCATGTTCTCTCCATACTTACATATACCTGCACTTCTGTACTCTCTGTATGAACACATTACTACACACCAGTTCTATCCACGATTACTTATCCTTGTACTCCCTTTTCTCTCTATACTTACAGTATGTATTCTTACGCACCCTGTTCTCTTCACATGTACATATTCCTACACCCCTGTTCTCACCATACTTCTATATTCTTCAACTCCTGTTCACTTCAAACTTACATATTCCTGTAACCCATTCTCTCCATACTTACATATTCCTGTACCCACTCTCCATACTTACGTATTCCTGTACCCCCTGTTCTTCCATACTTATGTATTCCCACGATCCTGTTCTCTTCACATGTACATATTCCTGCACCCCTGTCTCCACGCTACATATTCTTACACGCCTCCTCCATGCTGATATATTCTTGCATGCCCTGTTCCTCCGTGGCTTACATATGTTGCATGCCCTGCTCTCCTCATTGCTTACATAGTGTTGCACTCCTGCTTTTATACTTACATATTCCTGCACCCCCAGTTCTCTCCATACTTGTATATCCCTGCACTCCTGTTCTCTTCACATGTACATATTCCAGCACCCCTGTTCTCTCCATATTTACATATTCTAGTACTCCCTATTCTCTCCATACTTACATATTTCTGCACCTGCTGTTCTCTCCTTACTTTCATATCATGTCAGTCCTACATGGTCTTCACTGGCTGCCAGTGAGATAGTGGACTGCCTTCCTGGTTAGCTTACTGATCTCTAAAGTCCTGCATGGCCTGGGTCCTAGCTAACTGCCTGACCTACTGTCTCCCTACGAGCCCCCAGGCCCTTTCCATTCTTCTGAGCAGGGTCTCCTGGCAGTTCCCAGAACCAGACTGAAATCATCTGGTGAGCGTACATTTTCAGTTGTAGGTCCGGCCCTGTGGAACTTGCTTCCAAGTTCTTTGGGAGAGGCCCCCCCTCGGTGGAAGCCTTTCAAAGGGGTCCAAAATCCTACCTATTTAAAAAGGCATTTTCTTTGAACTACTGAATTGCTGAAATTCTTAATGAGTCTAAGTTAATTCAGTTGTTGTTAGAATGGATCATATGTTATGGAGTCCTACTTTGTTTTAACTTTGGGATGATGTATTTTATTCTATGTAATATTTTTGTACAGCACCAAGAGCCTCCAGGGGTAGTACACGTTATACTGCAACTAAAACTTTACTTACTTATACTAAAAATGTATTCTGGACTTCCTTGGATGAGAGTGTATTCATTTTTCTCAGATGTATTTGTAAAAGATTTTTATTGCTGATATGTGAAAAATGACTGCTTTCACTAGCAATATTTTAAAATCTCTTCTGCTTACGATATTTTAATTTATGAATCCTTGACTTGATTTAATAAAATGTTTGCGATACTACATTTACTGTCACTCCTTATTGATAGACCTCTCCTGCTGAAACCCTTTTTCTTGCCTTTATCTCATCTCGTGACGTCTACAGTAATTTACTCCTTTCAGGACAGGCAAAGTCCATCTTCTCTCAGTAACAAAGTATTTATGATGCAGACACATGGCTGCTCACTCACTGCTGGAATGATAACCCCAGGAATTCAAACCTGTGTCATGTGCTCCAGCTCAGAGTCCATCCCATATCCACTGTAACATTGAGCCATTTTGTTTAACAGTACATATTAGTGTTCTCCTCCTTATCCAGCAGTCATCCTTCCTGCTTATTTGTAATCTAATAATCTCAACCCATCCAGTTCATAACTGTTTCCCAATTCTTCCTAACCTCCTCAACAGCAAATGGCAACTTCCCATATAAACTTATTATCTAGACATCTACTTACTGCTGGGAGTACCTTCAATGAGATCCTTCTCTTGTGTTATCTCTTCCACCTTCACATCACCAGAAGGGCATTCCTCATCCCTCTCAATGAGCAGTAACAATTGTTCCTTTGGGATGTTGTAGCCTATACATTAATAAAAGAACCAAGGGAATACAGATGTCATTTATAGTCAGTGCTAGACAGCTTAGATACAATGAAAAGAAGTACAAAATAATGCACCTGAGAAACAAAAATCCAGGGGAGAGTACACAATGGGGGGGGGGGTATTAACAACACAAATGGAAGTGACCTGGGGTAGTCATATCAGATGACCTAAAGGTAAGCAAGCAATGCAAGAAGGCAGTAAGGATGGCTGGGGGATACTGGGATGTATAGGGAGTGGCATCGCCAGTAGAAAACAGGAAGCTGTCATCCCTACGTACACACAGTTAGTGAAATCCCATCTGGAGTTCTGCATGCATTTCTGGAGACCCCATCTCCACAAGGATATATACAAGTGGGAGGTAACTAAAATGGTGCAGGGTCTGCAACAGAAGCCATATGAAAAGAGACTAAAGGAACTTAATGTGTATACCTTCAAGGAAAGGAGAGAGAGGGGGGACATGATAGAAACTTTCAAGTTCTTCAAGGGAATCAACAAAGTCTACGAGGGTAGCATCTTTCATAAAAAGAGATTTGCAAGAACAAAAGGGCACAATTTGAAGATAGAGGGGGATGTCTCAGAGGTAATGTGAGGAAGTATTTTTTCATGGAAAGGGTTCTGGATGCATGGAACGGGGTTTCCTAATGAGGTTGTGGAGTCAAAAACAGTGGAGGAATTCAAGAATGCAAGAGACAGACATAAGGTAATTCTAGTGGGGGTGGGAGAAAGCAGGATGTTGGTTAACTAGGATTGGAAGCTTATCCATTAGGTAGGGAAATGGGCAGACTAGGTGGGCCAAGCGGTGCTTCTTTGCCATCATGTTCTGTTTCTATTATTAATTTTTCTGTTCCCAGGATGAAGACATCAATTGGTCAAAACACAGTTAATGTTCCCTCACCACTGTTACCAGTTGTGACAAAAACTGCTCCTTGGGCCTTTTGCTTACAGGGCAGTTCTCTGTCATGGACTTTTAACCCTTTTCCACCACCTATTTTCACTTGGAACCAGGAAACCACCTTTTTGGCCTCTTGTGCAAATTTAGAAAGGTCAACACAATAAAAGTTGATAGAGTGCCCTTTGGAGACAGACTGCTAACAGAGTTCAGCAAGATCAGAAAACTACCTTTAAAAAAAAAAGAAACCAAGCAGTCACTTTCTCTATCACAAATGGATTCTTTACTAAAAGAACTACATGTATTTGCAAACAGGATATATTTATATTCAGACAAAAAAGTTATCAAGTGTACTAGGAAATAAAAAATAAAGCAAGTTACTCAAACAGTTGATGTATAGAAAAATCTGAAAATTTTTTACACCTAAAACCTATTTACCTACTGACAGCTATAGTAGACACTTCCTAAGCCATACTTCTACTTGCCGTAGGGCCCCCTTGTGCAGATGTAGAGTGCCAGAGAGAGAGAGACAGAGACAGAGAGATGACCCTCAGCTCCCTTATTTATTTTCTTTGGCTGTGAGGAGTGTCCTTGCCCTGTGAATGAAAGTTTCCAACCACCCCCACCCCAAATGAGTGACAGAGAGAGTGTGTGTGATCTTCTGAGTCAACTGGCCTGTCTTCACACCTAGAACACCTTTTGTCAGGCTTTATATCCCTGTTTTTCAGGATGTTTGCGGTGTTTAAAACTGCACCCTCACATATGCCAGGGCCTGTAGCTCAAATGAGCTGAGGGGAAACCTACACTAAACATCTGGCAGTATTTCCCAAAAGACCTGCCTGGACATGTGATGAGGAAGCCATACTTTGCATCCACTTTCAAACAGCAGAACCTATAAAAGAAGCATAACTAATCTAACAAAATAAATTAATAGATCAATCCAATCATATGTCAATTACAGCATCAAATTGCCATCCTTTTGCAATCCTCTACCTCTGTCTTTATTTGAAACATGTAACAGTGAACAATTATAAACATTACTGTTAATTACTTCACTGTTAATTGTCAATATACCTGCTTTAATGGATAAACACATTTGGCTGTGTATCTGTATATTTATGGTTGTATTACTTGTATTATTTGTCACATGTACTACTACTACATGTATGTTTTGTACTCTATTATATGTTCTGGTTGTATTACTTGTATTATTTTTCACATGGGTGTGTGTTGTACTTTATTATATGTTCCAATTGTATTGCATTTGAGAGCATGGAGGGTGGACAAGGCGCCAGGCCCAGATGGCATCCACTCTAGGGTACTGAAGAAGCTGGCAGAGGTCCCTGCAAGACCTTTGGCAGACCTATTTAATGCCTCACTACACTCGGGGTGTGTACCTCAGGGTTGGAGGATGGCTCATGTGGTGCTCCTCCACAAGAGTGGCCCCAAGGATGAACTGGGTAACTATAGACCGTGTAGCATGGGACATCTGAGACTGTCATTTGGGAGGTGGTTGGTCCACTCCATGATATGCAAATTAGTCAGTCACATGACTTATTTGCTTAACAGGGCTGTGCCTTCCGGCTCCACCCACCATGGTCAGGACGGCCAAAGCAATGAATCTGAAGGCAGCTGTGCCAGGCAGAAGAAGTCAGGTCAGTGTATATAAAATCAAGATAATCTAAACTAACCAGCACCTGCTGCTGGCAGAACTTATAGGATACAATCAAGGCGTCACTTTTTACAATGAATCTCCCCAGGACCTCATCTGCTGATAAAGGGACATCGCGATGATCAGTAAGTAAAGCCGGGCCGTTCAGTCTATCTTCTCTGGTGCGATTTTTCCGCTTGGTCTTGATGCAATCAAGCATAGAAAAAGTACATTCAGCTTCTGAAGTAGTGACTGGGAGTGTCACAAGGATTATTAATTTGTGAATGTTTGGATATAAGTTTTGGTCACAGTTAGACATCAATAGCTGTAATCAGAATGGATTCTTTCTTGTCTTTTGCATCAATCCACCTGTTATGCCAACAAAGGAATTCACTCTGTATAACAAGAATATTATCAAGGCGATCATCACTGTAGAAATTTTTTAGTTCGGACAGAAATTCCACCTCCACAGTATCCAAGGAACGATCAGGGATGACTTTTTCAAGGTAAGTCCGCATTTTTCTGTGTGTGAGAAACTTGTCTGTCATTTGCTGTTCAAAGAAATCTAGGCATTGAATGAACACTGTTGTTCTGTAGTATTGTTCTGTTTCTTGCAAACTCAGTTCTGTTCATGAATTTCTTGGGACTGTAATTTCAAAGTTAAGCTCTTGAGCTAATGGTTTGGCTTTTGAAAAAAGTTCTGAAAATTGGGTTTCTGCATCATGACGCATGGCACGAATCTGTTTCACAGCAACATCAGCCATCTGAACACTCATGGAGAGATCTGTCTGAACCTTCTGCAGATTTATTGATAGTATGTACGTAACCGAGAGGAGTTTTTCCAAAACACCTGAAGCAACTAGGAAACATTCTTTCTCAATTGTGTTCTGGAGCTGCTCAGCCTTAGATGACACATCATCTCTCCAAGTATTAGATATCTCGTCAAGAGCTGCAACTACTGTAGGGAACAGATCTATGAAGGTGAACTCTGCTTCGTGACGTTCTGCCCATCGTGTTTCACAAAGACTGACTAGCTTTCTCTCTTTCTCAGTCGATAATAGGCTTGCTGTTTTGTGCCTAAGAACTTCGCTACATTTAGCAGAACTCTTAAAAAAATGTGCAGCAGTCAGATGTTGTAAAACACTTTCTGATGAAGTTCACTGAACAGGTTTTTGAAACCACCAGATTCAATGAGTGGTTTGCACAATGAACATACATAGCTATTGGATATTTCGCAGCCATTTTAGCTTACACCATTTAGTCTACCACTAAATGCAACAGCTCCATCATAGCCCTGCCACTGAGATCACTAAGATTTAATCCTAAGCCTGTTAAGCTTGACATGATGGTATTGGCCAGACTTTCACCAGTCAAGTTTGTGGCAGTGAGGAAAGTGAGGAAGTCTTCCCTGATATGTGGCTTTGACCCTTCAGTGTCAACATATCATACGCAGATACACAACTGTTCTCTATTGCGAACATCTATCCTTTCGTCAACTAAAATGGCAAAGGGACCGCAGTGTTTTACTCTTGTGACTATTTTCTCAACCATTATATCTCTAATAATCTCAATAATTTCATTTTGAATTTTAGGGCTAAGATACTTGGCATTACTGGAATTACTTTTTAATGTTTTTCGGAGTGCTTCATCTCCACAATTTGCTCTATACCAGATTAGAGTTCTGAAATTTCCATCTTTTTTTTTTTTTTTTTAAATCGGGTCTTCAAGTGTCAGTGGCCCTGAATCTTCATTTTCACGGAGTGCAATCTCCTGGTGACCACATAAAATTATTGTATCTATCACTGCAAGTATCTTAGTACGATTCCCTGTTGCTAGAGTTCGATAGGTGTCTATTTGTTCTGTAACACTATTGATTCACATCTTGAGATGTGACAACAATTCTCAGCTTTCAATGAACTGCTTTTATGATACTCAGTACGAGAATGAAAGTCAAAAAGCTCTTTAGCTTTTTTCCAGTTTATTAAAGGCTCACAGACAAGCTGTCCAAGACGCTGATGACTTCCTTTACCGGCTTCGTCACTGCGGAAAGCGAAACATATCTTACAGTAAGCACCATCTGTCATAGACGAATATGCAAGCCAACTGTACTGCGAAAACCAGTGGTGTTGGAAATGAAAATTTCTCTTGCCACTCGCAGGGAACTTGTAATCACTGTCAGGTTTATGCAATGTATTCATTATTTTGAACTGTTCCTCATCAGTAAGCCTCATCCCTATGCATTCACTTATATCGTTCCCAACCACAGCACTAGGTGGCATAGCCATAGCACGGCCGTGTCGTGGTGGTGGTCTGCAGCATGTGGTGGTTGTGGTGGTGGATGAAAGTGTAGCTTCAGTAGTGGTCACAGCCACTGACACTGCAACACAGCCAGACATGCTTGCAGATTCAGAATCACAATGTGAATGTACTACATTTACAGCTTCAGTGGAAACAGTCCTTTCCACATCCACACTTTCTGCTGCTTCGTTGACCACACTTTCAGTAATGGACTTAGCTTTCCTTCCACTTGCATTAAACTTATTAAGCAGAGATATTTGCCTTTCCATTTTTATTTTTTTTTTTGTTACTTTAATACTTAGACTCGGAGATTAACGGTCATCTGGGTGAGGTTCAGGGTCACTGACTGAGATTTATGTTACTAGTATGTTTCTTTTTGTACTGGATGGACACTACTGTACTACATTATTTAGTCCATCCTGTTTTGTACAGTGTGCACCGGCTGTGACACGACAGTCAGACTAGACTAGTGACAGTGCTAAGAAGATAATATAAACTCAAGTGTGGAACAAATAGAATAATATGTTTTTCTTACTTGAATAGTAACTATTTCTTTTCTTTTTATATCAGACAACTTTTAAAGAACATGAACCAGACACAGAAGGGCAGGCACAGAGCAGCATGCACCGATTGTCCAGATGGTAATGATGCGTAACAAGGTGCCAGCCAGCGGTGTGAGACTAGTCAATGACCAACCAGAAATCACCAACACTATCAGAGTTTTTAAAAGCCTGGGAGGGAAAAGGAAGTGAATGAATATAAATTGGGATTGGGATGCGAAACCAATTTAGGGTAATATGGACACTGGATGGAGCAAACTAATAATCAAGATTTAACAGTTGAGTACACTTACATTAACCAAAAGTTTGAAGGATTATACAACTTCTCTCTTTAATAAACTTGTTTTTTTTTTAAAAAAAAGGTAATCTGTCTCCTGTCTTGTCTGCTGACTCTTATTTTTCATTCCAGACAGGTCTCTCTTCCCTGAAGTTCCCCTCACTCTTTCTCGCTCAGTCTTAACTCTGACTGTAGTCCTACTATCTCTCTCTCCCTCTCTCTCTCTGAAGTCTCTTTACATGCACTACACACACTACTTAGTACATACACACATACACACACACACAGTCACAAACTGCAGCGCAGATAGTGCTTTGATCCCTCAGTTTAATCAGAAAAAAAATCTAGCAAGGGCTTGGTCAGTGATCTACTTAGTACACATAACCAGAGTAGCAGACAGTTGCAGTGCAGACAGAGGTCTGATCTTTCAGTTTAATCAGAAAAAAATCAGCATGGGCTTGGTCAGTGTCAGCAGTCTACTTAATAGTACACACACACAAACAAACACACAGACAGCTGCAGTGCAGACAGTGCTTTGATCTCTCAGTTTAATCAGAAAAAATCTAGCAAGGGCTAGGTCAGTGTCAGTGGTCTACTACTTAGTAATACACACACACACACACACACACACACATACACAGACAGTCACAGTGCAGATAGTACTCTGATCTCTCAGTTTAATCAGAAAAAAACTAGCAACAACTCCTTGGTCAGTGGTCTCCTTAGTACACATGGGTCACATTGCAGATAGTGCTCTGATCTCTCTGTTTAATCAGAAATAAATACAGCAAGGACTTGGTGCTCTACTTAGTCAACACACAGTCGCTGTACAGCCAGTGCTCTGATCTCTTTATGTGTAATCAGAAATAAATACAGCAAGGGCTTGGTGCTCTACTTAGTACACCACAGCCGCAGTGCAGATAGTGCTCTGATCTCTCTGTTTAATCAGAAATAAATATAGCAAGGGCTTGGTTCTCTACTTAGTACACACACACACACACACTGTGGCAGTGCAGATGGTGCTCTGATCTCTCTATTTAAAGGGGCACTGTCAGCTTTTTCCCTTCGTTTGGGGGCATACATATACAATGTAAGTTCTGGCACAAACCCATTCTACACTGTTGTAAAATACATCTAGCGATATGAAAAATGCAGTTTTGTACCAGTTTTGGTCATTTTCAACAAAAGTCAACATTCCCTCGGCCCGATCAAAAAGTACCCACCACCGGGAGCATCACTGCATTCAGAACGCGCATCAGGCATGAGCGCAGTTGCGAGGCTCAATTTTTTACCATGCCACTATTAATTATAGGATTCCCCAGTGAATTATTAAATGCTGAATTGGTGGTAGTATCTAAAAGCAAAAACCGAGCACTGAGAGCATCGCATTTTAAATTTTTAATCCTGACCCGAAATCCTAGCTGCATATTTGAGCAGACTTCATAGATCTCTAGGCCTTCATCTACTGGCAAATTTTGTATGTTTGTATGTTCATATTACTTGTATTTGTCACATGTATGTTTTGGATTCTGTTATATATTCTGGTTCTATTACATGTATTATCTGTCACATGCACGTTTTGTACTCTGTTATACGAATGTCTCCTGACATCCTATGCATGCATATCCGAATCCTGGCTAAAACCTGCCATCAAACAGCATGAGGTGTCCCTTCCAGGCTGTGGCAACTTTAGACATGATAGGATAGAGGAAAGGGGTGGAGGAGTAATGATCTACTACAGGACAGGCCTCAACATCACTGTCCTCCCCACTCCTGTCTCCTCACCTCCTCTCGTTGAGTCCCTGTACGTCACACTTATGCTTGGAAACATTAAAAAACTCATCATAGGGTGTATATATATGCCACCCAGCCTTGTCAACACTAACCTGCCTCCTCTCCTTGCATCCCTTGGGCAGCCTCTCAAAGCATGATCTCATCCTATGTGGGGACTTCAACACTGACTGGCTTCACCCCAATATTGGTAATATCCATGCATCACTTGCTGATGGTAACCTTACCCAGTTAATCCATGATCATAAACAAGTCAATCCAAAATCTGGCAACCATACCCTACTGGATTGGATGGTCACCAACTGCCCACTTAAAACCAAATCTGCTGGCACGCTCTCAGATTGCTTAAGCGATCACAATCCCACCTTCTATATGTGGAGAAACAACTATACCAACCCTCCACCCGAGATTTCCCTGGTCCGGGATATGACTAAGCTTGACGTCAACAGATTCCTGTCATCCATTAACACTACAGATTAGGGCCCCAATAATACACTTCCTGACATAAACCTAGCCCTGGACTTCCTAATCTCCACTCTCACCAAAGTAGATAACTAACATGCCCCTCAGAAGAAATGCAGATCCAAAGGTGTTAAAACCCGTGGCTCTCCAGTGACATCAGATCCCTTATGGCCCTCCGTGACAAAGCATGGCAAATGTATAAACACAGCGGACTCCACTCAGACTGAATTATTTACAGACAGCTCAGGAATAAACGTAAACATTCTATACAAAAATCTAAGAGATACCATCTCAAATCTCTCCAAACTGAGCATCTTTGTAATTCCAAGGAATTATGGAGAGAAATTAACTCTAGTAAAAGGAAAGATTGCAGAAAACCCAAGCTCTATTTCTGTCAATGACTCCACCCTTGATGATTCACTCTCCATAGCCACTGGATTTAACAATTTCTTCACCGACCTACAAAAATACACCTCAATCTTCCACAACTCTCCCTTTCTTCACACGACTCTCCCGCCCAACCTAGGGTGTCATCCTGAATTCCATTTGAAGCCAGGTGCAGCAACTTCTATACAACTTAAAACCGGAGGGCTCTCCAGGATACGACTCGCTGGAACCAAAATTTCTTAAGCTGGGTGTCCTTGCCCTAGCTTTCCCCATCTGCAACTTGTTTAACCGGTTCTTCTTCTCCAACACTGTGCCAGATATGTGGAAGGTAGCAGTAGTAGTCCCGGTCCACAAAGGGGGACCTAACTCCCAAATAAAAACTATCGCCCTATATCTCTGCTCTCACAACTGGCAAAATCCAAGAACGCATTGTGTATAATCATCTCCAAGATTACCTTGACTCCCACAATCTGCTATCACCCTGCCAGCACGGCTCTAGAAAGAATCACAGTACTCTCACTGCACTCATAAAAGTAACATCTGACATCTTCCATGCTACGGATAAGGGCCAGGCCACTGGAGCCATATTAGTGGATATCACAAAAGCATTTGATCTTGTGAATCATGGGCTTCTGCTTCACCAGCTGCATCTACTTGGCCTGGACCATAATACACTGTACTAGATCAAGAGCTACCCGTTTGATCCCAGAAAGTTAAGTGGGATGACCAGTTTCCCATGGTGTCCCATAAGGCTCCATTCTGGGCCCCATGTTATTCTCGCTCTTTATCAATGATCTCCCCAAATTCTGCAGGGGTGCCACAGTTCATCTATATGCAGACAATGCCATCATCTACCGTTCCTCTCCAGTTATAGACCAAATCAATCGGGACCTTGCCTCAGACTTCGCCTCCCTGGAAGCCTGGCTCCAGTGTAATCATCTTTTTCTCAACTCAAAAAAAAAAACAAAATGCATGGCCTTTGCTCATCGGCCTGCGCAAAAGCCTAATCCACCTACCATGAGCATCTCCACTATCAAGGGAGACTCACTGGAGGTGGTCCACTCCTACAAATTCCTGGGTGTTACCTTGGACACCACCCTCTCACTCAACTCCCAATCCTCGAACACTATCAAAAATCTCAACCAGAAACTCAGACTCCTCAATCGCATTCGCCCGCACCTCGCACTTGCCTCCTGCCAAAAAATAGCCTCCGCATCCTTCTTCCCCTCCTATCCTATGCTGCACCCCTCCTCCTCTTCACTAACTCCTCCTCCATGTCCCTCTTCTCTCAGGCATACCACAGGGTTGGTCACTTTGCCTTGGGGGCCCCTGCCCGCTCTCACCATTGTGATGCTCTCATCTCTATGGGGTGGCCCTCCTATGAAGCAAAATTGAAGTACTCCACCCTGAGCCTCATGTTCAAGCTTGTCCACAAATTCACCCCTCCTTGCCTCAGAGAACTTATTCACCTCAAACAAACATCACGCACACTTCACTCTGCCTCTCTCCCCCTTTTCATTGTTCCCCAAATACGTCTTGCTGTATACAGACGCTCCTTTTCTTATGCTGCTCTAGCTGACTGGAAATCCCTCTCTTCCTCCCTCCATTCTTTCCTGCTCCTCCCTCTCACAATTTCAGTCACATTTGTCTGGCTTTCTGTCTACCTCTGCTACCTACTCTTTCTTTTGCTGAAGGGTGCCTACCCAGAAACTCCTCCACCTTACCCACGGCTGCCTCCTCATGCCTTATCCTTCCTCCCACTCCTCTACTGCTTCTCCTAGCATAAAACAATATAAGAGTAGTACATGTAGAATCTCTGATCCTAGCCATTCCCATGTTATATTACTACTGTTCAATATAAAGTTTTGTACTATAACTGCCCTGTATATAGCTTCCTCCATCTAGGCTTGCATTGCTCGCCAAGAGAAAGTCTGTAGTCGATTGTTTGTGTACTTGCAATATTTTGTCTTGACATGTACTCTGCCTAATGCCAATTTTGTAACATGAGAAATGCATTGCTGATTACACCTGTAACTTCATGGTTGATTCTCAACCCCGGTTTGACTATGAAAAAGGGACTGTAATTGTCTCAGTGGACTTACTCGGTTACCAAAACTCAAACAAATAAATAAAATAAATATGTTCTGGTTGTACTACTTGTACTATTTATCACATGTATGTTTTGTACTCATATATTCTGGTTGTATTACTTGTATTATTTGTCACATGTATGTTTTGTACCCTGTTATACATTCTGGTTGTATTACTTGTATTATTTGTCACATGTATGTTTTGTACCATTTTACATTCTGGTTGTATTACTTGTATTATTTGTCACATGTATGTTTTGTACTTTGTTATATGTTCTGGTTGTATTACTGGTATTATTTGCCATGTGTGTTTTGTACTCTGTTATATTTTCTGATTACTCTTGTAAATGGGTCCTTTGCCCAAGGTCTTACAAACAAATGCATTCCAGCCCCCCCAGTTCTCTCCATATTTATGTATTCCTGAACCCCGTGTTCTCTCCACAGTAACATATTCCTGCACTCCTGTTCTCTCCATACTTACATATTCCTGCACTCCAGTTCGCTCCATACTTACACATTGCTGCACCCTGTGTTCTCTCCATAGTTACATGTTCCTGTACCCCTTGTTCTCTCCATAGTTACATATTCCTGCACCCCATGTTCTCTCCATAGTTACATATTCTTGCACCCCATGTTCTCTCCAGTTACATATTCCTGCACTCCTGTTCTCTCCATAGTTACATATTCCTGCACCCCATGTTCTCTCCATAGTTAAATATTCTTGCACCCCATGTTCTCTCCATAGTTACATATTCCTGCACTCCTGTTCTCTCCATAGTTACATATTCCTGCACCCCATGTTCTCTCCATAGTTACATATTCTTGCACCCCATGTTCTCTTTATAATTATATATTCCTGCACCCTCTTTCTCTCCATATTTACATATTCCTAAACCCTATTCTCTCCATACTTTCCCATACCTGCACCCCACGTTCTCTCTATACATCCATAGAAAGATAGACTTTGATGGCAGACAAGGACCACTTGGCCCACCTAGTCTGCCCATTTCCCTAATTACAGGATAAGCTGCAGATCCTAGTTAACCAACAGCCTATTTCTTCCTACCCACCACAAAACTTGCCTTATGCCAGTCCCATGCATTCTTGAATTCTCCCACAGTTTTAGACCTCACAACCTCCTCAGGAAGGCTATTCCATGCACTCACCACCCTCTCTGTGAAAAAAATACTTCCTCACATTGCCCCTGAGCCGTCCCCCCTCTATCTTCAAATTGTGTCCCCTTGTTCTTGCACAACTCTTTTTCTGAAAGATGCTACCCTCTTGTATTTTGTTGAGTCCACTGAGGTACTTAAAAGTTTCTATCATGTCCCCCCCTTCCTCAAGGCTATACATATTAAGCTCCTTAAGTCTCTCTTCATATGTCTTCCATTGCAGACCCTGCACCATTTTAGTTGCCCTCTTCTGGACAGCCTCCATCCAGTCTATGTCACTGCAGTGACGGGGTCTCCAGAATTGGACTCAGTACTCCAGATGGGGTCTCACCAACTGTCTGTACAGAGGGATAAAAACTTCCTGTTTTGTACTGGTGATGCCTCTCCCTGTATGGGATGATATTTTTTAATTGTATGTCTCGTTACAAATGTAATTGAATGTTTAATTTCTCAGATATGTTAAATGTTAAACTGTATCACTAATTCTTCATACAATTGTACCCCCCAGCATCCCTTGCTCTCTCCATACTTCCAATATTTCTGCATCCCATGCTCTCTCCAGATTTACATATTCCTACATCCCATGCCCTCTCCATCCAAAATTCTGCATCCCATGTTCTCTTCATACTTTCATATTCCTGCACCCCTTTTTATTTGTATTTATTTATTTATTGAAATGTTTCACCAGGGAGGCACACTGAACAACAAGTTGCTCATCTCCTAGTGTGACCTGGGCGGGGGGTACAATTGTATGAAGAATTAGACATGCACTTTAACATTTAACATATCTGATAAATTAAACATTCAATTACATTTGTAACAAGACATAAAGTTAAAAAAATCATAATCATACAGTCACATCTGTAATATAACATACAATTAAATATATCATACCTGTGAAATATCGATTTAATTGCAAGTGGCATATCTGAGGGACATGGTACATTGCGGTGACTAGAGAGGAGAGCACGCTGAGAAGCAGGCTGGGGAGGTGGAAGGTGTAGGTGATGTATGTCACGGAGAGGAGCTGAGCCACAGGAGGACAGTTAAGGAGGGGTAAAGCAGGAGCAGATAGATGAGAGAAAGTTATGTAAGGCAGAGGCAAGGGAGTAGGAGGAGTGCCATATTTGGATATTTTGGGGGGTGGGAAGTTCTAGATTGTGGGAAATGATGGGTAAAGCCTGACTGAGCAAACAGAGTGATATGCAGGAGACTGACAAAGTGTTAGTGTCAGAGGATCTGAGGGAGTGGGGGGGGGGAGGTGGGGAAGAGAGCGAGTATGAGAGGCAGGAGTGAAGTTCTCCTAACCAGAATTTAGAAGTGAGTTTGGCAAAATGAGTGAGGAGCCTGTTGGCAAGCAGGGGAAGGGAAATGGTGTGGTAGAGGTCACAGTGATGAGTGCATGATGGAGCATCAAGGGCAAATGGACAGAAGGAGTTAAATAGAGTGTCAAATCTGGTAAAGGAGGATTTGGGAGCGGCATCATAGACTACATCATAGTAGTCGAAAATGGGGAGGATCATCTTCTGGACCAGTTCACGCCTCCCTGTAGGAGGGCATGAACGACGAAGCACTGAGGGTTCCAGGTCTGATTTCTGGCTTATAATAAAGGCTATTACAGCATTTATTTTTTGAAATTCACCCCGTCTGAAGTGCTCTTATTTTGCTTTGCTCTGTGGACTCACACCTGCTGCCTCCTTTAGAAGCACCCTCCTCATTAGTGTTGTGCTGCTTAATACTTGGTTTTGGTGGTACCATTGGTTGGGTGGGATCGAGTGGGAGAGGTGACCAGTTGAGTAAGGTCAAGTGCTGCACAGGCATCTTTGGACTGCGAGGTGGAGCTGGTGAGCCAGTTGATGTTAAGGTCACCCATTATGATTTGTTCCATTTTGCTCGGTTGGTTTGAGAGGTGCTCTAGTAGCAACTGTAAAGTGAGATTCTGGTGGCGTGTGGGGATGTAGGTGCCCGTGATTATAAGGGGGGCTTATGAGATGCCCGTGGTGATTTTTAGGGAGACTGCCTGGGCATGATGTGCCAGTTTTGGGGGGGAGGACAAGACCTTGCAGGGAGTCACGGAGATATATGGGACAACCCCCTTCATGTTTACCAACTCTGTTTTCCCTGAAGAGAGTATACGCAGGTAGGGCAATACAGGAGTCAAGGGTGGACTTGGAGAGCCACATTTCAACAAGTCCCAGGATGTCTGGTTGGTGCTGTGCAATTCAGCCCTGGAGGCTTGCAAACTTCTTTAGGAGATGTGCTGATGTTTATGGAGGTAAGATGGAGTCCAGCTGTTGTTGGGTGGGGCCAAAAGTGGGGGACCTGGGTTGGGGTGGACATTATCTGACAGCAGGAGGAGTAGAAAGATCATTTTAAAGAGGGCCAAGCCCTGCCTATGGTGAGTGGAAATGTATCTTGGGTGGTGAGCACAGGTGTGAGACAGGAATGGGGCAAGAGATCGGGTGTGAGATGGTCCAGGAAAGGGGGCAGGGGATCAGGAGTTGGGGGGCAGGATAGGGTGCACCAGTAGGAACTGTATGGGTGAGGTCTGACGCTTGATTGGCAGTAGCAATAACAAGTGGGGCAGGAGTGGTGATGTATAGTGGGGAGTAATGGTTGTAGTGTGATAATAGTGGGCAGGTGTGGGCAAGTAGTAAGTGCAGGAGGATTAGAATGAGTGGTGCCATGAAGGCAGATGAGAAGAAGGCACTGGGGATGGTCTTGCAAGTGAGCCTGAAAGGGGAGGGAGTGGAGTGGTGTGTGAGATAGGAGAGAGGAGACAGAGAATTCAGTGAGGGAGATAGGGATGTGCTATGCTACCACCTAGTGGTGGAAGCGTATTGCATATTCCTACACCCCCATTCTCTCCATACTTACATATTCCTGCACCCCATTTTATCCATACTTGCATATTTCTGCACTCTTGTTCTCAACATACTTATATTATTACTGCACACCATGTTCTATCCACACTTATAGATTCCTGCACCCCTTGTTCACTTCATTCTAACATATTCCTGCACTCCATGTTCTCTTGACATTTACTATACATACTCCTGCACCCCCTCTTCTCTCTACATTTTCACATTCCTGCACCTGTTCTCTGCAGACGTATATATTCTTGAACCCATTTACTCCCTATTTACCTATTCCTGCACCCTCTGTTCTCTCCATATTTACATGTTCCTGCACCCCCATTCTCTCTACAATTACATATTCCTGCATCCCTGTTCTACCCATATGTACATATTCCTGCATCGCGTTCTCTCCGTACTTAAATATTCTTGCACTCCTGTGCTCTTCAAACTTAAATAGCCCTACTCCCCATTCTCTCAATTTTTTTCTGTATGATCTCCATCTCTTCAAATGCAGTCATGTTTATCTCTGTAGTAGAGTGGTGTAGAATGAGAAAATTCCAGATCTATGGAATTTGATGAAATGTGGTGAAATTCCACAGAAATTTGTCCAAACATCACATAATGTTTAAAATGTATTACTCTGGTTATAACTCAGACATCTAATGAGCTAGCGCTCTGAAATTTGGAATGTATCATGTTTGAGAGGAGTTCTAATGATGTGCATACCATGAAAATACAATGGATTGTCTCAAAATGATAAGTGCTTAGTCACTGTCATTTTTATTTTTTATGGGAAAAGTCATAATACATACAGTAGATACATAGACAGTGTCGGCAGATAAGGGCCTATGGCCCACCCAGTCTGCCCATTTGAGCTTGTAAGTTCAGTTTATGTTTGCCTAGAAGTCTGTAGTCTTACTCCGACCTCCAGAATTCCTTTATGTCTGTACCATGCATTCTTAAATCCCGTGATTGTTTCAGCCCCCACCACTTTCTCTGGCAGTGTGTTCCACTTGTCCACCACCCGTTCTGTGAAGAAATTCTTCCTCATGTTTCCTGTGAATCGTCCTCCCTCCAACTTCATCCCATGCCCTCTAGTCCTGGAACAACTTTTTCACTTAAAACTAGTGTATTCCTGCACCCTGTTCCTCCCTGTAAGATACTTGTATGTCTCTATCATATCCCCTCTCTCCCTCCTCTCCTCCAGGGAGTACATATTCAGTTCCTTCAACCTGTCCTCATAAGACTTGTGATGCAATCCATGTACCATTTTTATTGCCCTCCTCTGAACCTTCTCTATCCTTTCTATGTCCTTACGTAGGTAAGGTCTCCAGAACTGTACACTGTACTCCAGGTGGGGCCTCACTAGTGTCTTGTATAGTGAAATTGTGACCTCTCTTTTCCTGCTGGTGATGTCCCTGCCTATGCATCCCAGTATCCTATTTACTTTACCTGCTGCATTGTCACACTGTTTCCCCTACCTTAAGGACATCAGATATGATAACCTCAAGATCCCTTTCCTGCTTGGTGCATGCTATATCCTCACCCCCCAACTGATATACTGTGGCAGGGTTTTTGTGCCCCATATGCATTATCTTGCACTTCTTTGCATTGAATTGCAACTGCCAAACACCTGACCAGTCTTCAAGTTTCTGCAGGTCCCTTCTCATTGTGTCTACACCCTCTAGTGTGTCTACTCTGTTACAGAGCTTTGTGTCATCAGCAAACAGTGAAATTCTGCCTTCTAGGTCCTGCGCAATGTCACTGATGAAGATGTTGAATAGGACCGGTCCCAGCACTGATCCCTGTGGTACCCCACTGGTCACTCTTCCCTCTGTGGAGTGACAGTCATTTACCACCACCCTCTGTGTCCTGCCGCCCAGCCAGTTAGCTACCCACCACACTACTGTCCTGCCTACACCCATATTCCCCAGTCTGTGTAATAGTCTTCTGTGTGGCACAGTGTCAAAGGCCTTGCTGAAGTCCAGATAGGCGATGTCCACTTCCCTCCCCTGATCCACCTCCCTAGTCACCCAGTCAAAAAATTCAACGAGGTTGGTCTGACATGAGCTCCCCTGCTGAAACCATGCTGCCTTGGGTCCTGTAGTCCATTGACAACCAGATGTTCCACCAATCTCTCCTTCAGTAGTGCTTCCATTACCTTCCCACTACCGAGGTGAGGCTGACTGGTCTGTAGTTCCCCACTTCCTCTTTGTTCCCACTTTTGTATAAGGAGACTACATCTGCTGTCCTCCAGTCCTCCTGAATATTTTATCTGCATATACCTCAGCCATCTACTGGTCCAGAGATCTTAAATTTGGTATGAGTATGTGATGGCAGGTGTTCTAAAAATGTGCCAAATTTCCCAACAGTAGGATGGAATACCTCTAGATTATTGCTCAAAATCTGTCATTTTATTTTTGTGAGAAAATACAAGAAATCTTGTATCTGATACCTCAGTCCTATATTGGTCCATAGATCTTAAATTTAGCATGATTACTTGATGGTAGGTGTTCTAAAAATATGCCAAATGTCATGATATTAGGATGCATCATCTCAAAATTATATGTGCTTACCTTCTGTCATGTTATGTTCTACAGGAATTTTCATGAACATTATTATCTGCATAAACATCAGGCACCTTTGGAACTAGACGTGTAAATTAGCATGAATAGGCTTTTTGTAATGGTTATAGAACCATTTCAATATGGAACTAATTGGATTATAGATGCTTAAGTTATGCAGGTTCAAACCTTTACTATGTAAATATTTGCAAAATATTGTGTAAACTCTCAAAAATGTGGATGTTTGTAAATTATTTGCTCTTACAGGCACAGACCTAACATTGACATGCATAACTGATGTGTATCCAGGTGTCCAACACAACTGGATAAATTGGTTTAGCAGATTTAAATTTACAGTAAAAAAATACTGGTAACATTTTTTCTGAGATACTGTATTTATGGTAGCACACAGAAGAGCCATCCAGAATTCTTTCTGTCAAATTTAACATTCACAATTCACATATTACTACTTCATTTGATAAGCTGGGCTGAGCATTTTGCAGACCTAATGTTCCTCTATGGGCGATTACTTGCCCACCTTCTCTCCTAGCATAGCCAGATGGACTCAGTAGAAAGTACAGTTACATAAGAACTTACTGTGACAGCAGATCTTCAAGAGAGGTTCCTGCAGTAGGTCTAACATGTAGAACTGTATCACCTGATCTCAGGCCTGCATGGCAAACTTTTCCAGCAATGCCTGGTGGGGGATCACCCTCCCGTCACCTGACTGACATCGGCATGACCCTATATAGTTAACAGTCTTCACTCCCACCTTCCAGTTTTCCTGCCAGTGAACCAAGGAGGACAAGACAGGAGAAAGGATGAAATCCTATAGCCCAACCCAGAATAATCTGAAAGAAAAGCAGAAACTAGGGGAAGGAGGGCAGGAAAGTGGACCTACTGCAGGAATCTCTCTCTCTCTCACAAGGTCTACTGTTACAGTAAATTCTTATGTAACTGTACTATCTTACTTCAAGAGGATTCCTACAGTAGATCACAATATGAAGGACTAAATCCCAAGCAGTCACTCTCAGAGAGACTGTAAGAATCACGGGAGGAGAAGCAACTGAGAAACAGGTCAGAACCGGCCTAAGGCAATAGGCCCGGCAGAATGGCAAGACCAAACCTGGCCCTATGCCTAGAGGCAATGCCCAGACTGTAATGTTTAGTGAAGGTGTGGGACAAACTCCAGGTAGCTGCTGTACAAATCTCTGCCGCAGAAACATTCCTGGGGAATGCTGCAGAGGCAGCCATGCCTCTGGTGGAATGACTTCTGACCTCCCCCGGAAGAGGTTTGTTGTACTTCTTCTTGTAACAGTAGCGGATGCAGTGGGCAAGCTACTTGGACAGATGCTGCTTAAATATGGCCAACCTCAGGAATTTGGGGGGCAAAGGAGACAAAAAACTGATCAGACTTTCTGAAATCTTTGGTACGGTGGACGTAACACCTGAGGATCCTATGGACATCCAGTGTATGAAGGAGAGGCTCACCCTTGTTCGAGTAAGCAGGTTCGTATACTGGGAGTTTGACTAACTGATTTAGAGTGAACTCAGAAACCATCTTGGATTCATACACAGGACTACCTAGTCATTGTGGAAAATCAAATACTGTAAGACTCCTTATGCATGAGGGCCTGAAGCTTGGAAATTCTATGAGAAGTAATAGCAACCAAAAATAGCAACTTCCAAGAAAGGTAGTGCATGTCACTGCTCATAGTTGGGTCGAAGGGAGGAAGCATCAGCTTCTCTAACAAAAAATTTCAAATCCCAAGGTGGGGTGGGGTTGCGGATGGGTGGTTTGAGATGGAGGATCCCCTTCAAGAAAGTTTTAGACATCTCCAGCTATGCCACAGGTTTGTCCTCTTCAAACACATGGCAGGCTGAAATAGCCGGCAGGTGAACCATAAGGAATGAATAGTAGAGACCAGAATCAGACACAAGCAACAGATATTCCATACTCTGTGGTGCTGGGCAAGTGAAGGGGACCCAACCCTTAAACTCCATCCATATGGAGAAACGTTTCCATTCCATCGCATAAGTGGATCTGGTGGAGGGTCTTCTAGCCTCCACCAGTACCTGAGTGACTTTTTGGGAGACCTCAAAGTGGTACCTGATTAGGTCTGAAGAAGCCACACATGAAGTTGCAGGGTCTTGAGGCCCAGATGCACCAACCTGCCTTGATTCTGGGTCAACAGATCATGTTGGAGAGGGAGAGGAACTGGGGATTCTACTAGCATTTGCTGTAAGAGTGGAAACCAGATTTGCCTTGGCCAAAGGGGGACAATCAGGATCATCCTAGCACCTTCCACTTGGAGCTTGAGAAGAACCCTCTGTAGAATGGGAAAAGGAGGGAAATTGTAGAAGCACTTCCCTGTCCAGCAGAGCAAGAACGCATCATTCCAGAAAGCACCAAGTTCTGCAGTGAATGAGCAAAAGCTGGGAAGCTTTGCATTGGATGGGGAGGCAAAGAGATCCATAAACGTTTATGAGCAAAGGGGGAAATTTTGCCTTTATTGAGCTCGCCACCAGTCACTGGTGGAGATTTTTTTTTTCATTGCCCATGTAAGCATCCAGGTTATTTTTGAAAGTATCCATTGTTCCACTTTCGATGACACTTTCTGGAAAATTATTCCAAGCTGTTACAACTCTCTAAGTGAATCAATTATCCCTCTTTTTTGTATTATTTTTGGTACCCATAAGTTTTCTATCGTGCAATCTAGTATTTACATTTGAGTCATTTCTTGTCAATCCAACAGTTATAAAAGTTGCTTCATCGTGTATAGCTCTATACACCATGCATAGGTCACCCCCTAATCATCTATAATGTAATGAATAAAGATTTAATTTCTTCAGCCTGTTGACATAATCCAAATTCTGCGTAGTAATAATTTGTCTGGTAGCTTTGGGCTGCATGTTTTCAACTAGTTTGTTACTTCTTATAAGTGCAGGATTACATACTGCAGAGCAGTATTCCAGATGAGGGCAAACCAGACTGGAGTACAGAGGGACAATAACTTTTTCATGCCTGCTCTTAATGTTTCTTAAAATACATCCTAGTATCCGATTCCCTTTTTTGATGGTATTTCTAACATGTGCATCAAAAGAAAAGTTATTAGAAACCATTACTCCCAGATCCTTTTCATCATCAGTTGTTTGCAGATACATATTATTCAATTTGTAGGAGTAACAGGGATTATTTTTCCCCAAGTGCATAACTTTACATTTCTGTGTGTTAAAATGTAACTTATTTTTAATTGACCAAGCCTCAAGATGAAAAAGATTGTTTTGAATCTGAGCAGCCGAAGTACTGTTTGTCACTATACCTCAGAGTTTACAGTTATCAGCGTACTTGGCCATCAAGCAGTGTTTATTTAGGGGAAACATGGAAGTGATCAATATATTAAAAAGAACAGATCCCAGGACAGAGCCTTGAGGGACTCTGCTAGTTACGGGACCCCATGAAGACATGTAGCCTTTCATTGAAACATGTTGTAAGCAATTCGAGAGCCAAGAGATAATCCAGTTTATTATTTGGGGTTGTAAATTTATCGCTTTTAGTACCTCAATAAGGACATGGTAGGAAACAGAATCAAAGGCTTTTGAAAAGTCAAGAAAAATTATGTTGACTGACAGGCCCTTATCCAAATCCTCACTCACAGGTTCAAAAAAGTTTAATAAATTTGTTTGGCATGACCTGCCACTAGTGAACCCATGCCGAGTAATGTCGGTATATCCGATGTTATAAAGGTGCTTGGTGATTCTTTCTTTTAGTAATTGTCCCATAAGCTTACAGAAAACAGCTGTTAAACTTACTGTATACAGAGCTTCTGTTACCTTTTTTATATAGGGGGATTACAGTGGCCTGCCCCCATATTGGAGGAATTATTCCTGTTTTTAAGTGAGAGGTTGAAAAGGTAGGTTAAAGGACCTACAATATAGGACGCAGTATTTTTGATGAAAATAGGAGGTATAGCATCTGGGCCAGAGGACCCATCTGATTTAAGTGATATTATAAAGTTCAACACTTCTTCTTCGCTAATTTGTTTGCAACCAAAGTTTGGCTCCAAAGATAATGGTAAGAATTGAGTGTTTGGGCTAAATATGCTGATAAAATATTTATTAAATTAATTTGCCATTTCTTGCTCACTGGTTATAACTCTGTCGGGGGTAGTTAAATGCCCAATTTTGGGGCTAGAAGTTCTAATGGACCCAACGTAATTAAAAAAAAAATTGTTATTGTCTTTAGTGGATAGTACTATTTTCTCTTCAAGAATTTTTTTTTTTTGCTTTTCTAATCAAGTTCTTGCTTTTATTTACTGATACTTTATATTTTGTCCTGTTTGTAGATGTAGGTTGTTTCTTGTATTTTTTAAACAATCTGTATTTTCTATTTATACTCAGTTTTATATTTTTATTCCGCCAAGGAGGAATTTTCTTATTGTTACATTTTTTCCTAATGGGAACCCATAGATCAATGCAGAATTGTATTTTGCTGTGAAAAACAGACCATACCTCTTTCAGATTATGTCCTATAAGGTCCTTTTCCCATTCCCACTCTTTCAAATAGTCCTTTATTAGTTTATAATCAGCAGAATAAAAAATTTTAATTGATGTGCAACCGGAAGTAATAACATGTTGTTGCACATTAATGACTGCTAAAACCATATTATGGTTGCTGTTTGACAGAGGATGAAGTACTTTGACTTGTTGAATGTTGTCCTGAATATCCGTTAAGAATAAATATAAGATGTTGTTGCCCCGGTGGGGCTTGTAACTAGTTGGTCCATGTTGTTTTGGAGCAACACATCTATAAATCTGTTTTCTATCGAAGAAATATGTTTGCCAGATTCCCATTTAATATGAGGGAAATTAAAATCACCCATAAGTATGTAATTTGTATCCATTCCCATTTTGTCTAGATTTTCTAAGAATATCTCATTTTCATAACAAGTCAAGTTAGGGGCTCTGTATCCTAATCCTATGGTAATGCTGTAATTATTAGACAAGAACACTTTTGTCAATCATTCCGATGAGCACACTTCATTATCAATTACAGTAATTTTGTATATTTCAAAAAAAAAAAAAGTATTAAGCCACCACCTCTAGAGCCCGACTGATTTTTGTCTAGTTTCCTATACCCAATAATATCTGTTTGCCAATCAGAGTCTCTTAGCCAAGTTTCAGTAATGCCGCATATATCGATATCATTTGTAATCATGTAGACCATTAGTTCATCTATCTTGTTTAGAAGGCTCCAAGCATTCAGCAATAAGATTTTCAGGTAGGATTTATGATGTATATTTGAATTTTTGTTTGTTACCTCAGAATCGCAGTAAGTTTCGTTGTTTATAAAGGTGTTCAAGGTGTTCTGGCTTAGAGACGTCTCTGCCGCCCCCCAGTTGTTAGTTTAAAATGCTTTCTATATAAGAGTTAAACCTTTTACCAAGGGCAAGGTTTTCCTGTTGACTGAGATGGAGTCCATCCCAAGAAAAGAGGTTATATCTCCCATAAAAGTCTTACCAATTAAATATGCAATCTATGCTTTGTTGAAGACATCAATGACATAACCAATTGTTTGCTTTATTTTTAGTTCAGAGTAGTGATGGGTTTTAGGGATCAGAAGAATTTCTGAGAAAGTAAATTTACAACCTAAATCCACTAGCTTGTTAGTCATGGCCACATAGTCTTGTTTTATTTTGGTAACAATGTCTCTGAAAATATTATTAGCTCCGACATGTATGAAGACCACTGATTCTTCAGGGATGGTAATATCTCCCAGCATTCTAGTTATATCTGAAATTTTTGCTCCCTGAAAAGAGGACAAAGTACAAAATTCTTTATTGTTATTACATATTAGTCTATTGAGATGTTTTACTATAGAATCCACTAGTACGTAAATGGATGTGTGGTCGGTTTCTGATTGGAAATCCATTAAGCTTACATTGCCTGATTCAGGGGAATTAATCTCTTGCCTGATCCCCATTTGCCTTAGTAGTACTAGAAGAAGTAAGGGAGATAATCATAGGTTGTATTAAAAAAGCATTTGGTAGAAGGGGTGGAGCCACTTTGCCCACATCTGTGTTAGGGCTCTGTGCTTATACGCTAAGGTTGCACACTGCCAAATCAGTGGAAGAAATGTTAACATTGTTAAATATGGCATAGTGATTACTTAGTGGGAGTGTAAAGGAGCCCGCCTTGTGGCCTTTTTTCAGGGCCTTGGCGCTTTGAACGAAATACCATTCATCATCATTATT
This sequence comes from Neoceratodus forsteri, assembly GCA_016271365.2. Lineage (NCBI taxonomy): Eukaryota > Metazoa > Chordata > Ceratodontiformes > Ceratodontidae > Neoceratodus > Neoceratodus forsteri. Next base: position 431,019,333 of record CM057457.1, on the reverse strand, counting down.
TATAACAGAGCCAGTTCCTCTGTTCCTTTTCTTATTTGATTTCTTACAGGAGTCAGAAATGGTCATAGTTTCAACATGCTTAAGTTGTGGAATACCAGGAAGCACTTTGTTTAATACAGGTATAGGTCTAGGTAAGTTGTCAGAGGAAAATGCTAGCATTCATTCGTGCAGCCATACACTGCTGATTATATTCGAGGCTTGCTAGCCTGTTTGTAAATGAGACTATTTCTTTCTCCATGTCTTCCACCCTCTGACATTTAAAACATTTAAAGGCATTCGCATTTTCAAGTCCCTGAACCGAAAAGTCATACATAAGACAGATAAAACATTTAACCCCTTTGCAGCTGTCTGTAGTCTCAATAACAGACATTTTGTAGCAGGGAAAGTGTAATGCCTTTTGGGAGACAGCTAAAAGCAATTTTTACCTTAGGTCGGTGCTGAGATTTTAGTTAACTTGCTTGTTCTAACTTCTCCAGTGAAATGCTGTTCAACACACTGAAAACATGCAAAACACGCGGGGCCGCGTGTGACTTTGTGTGTGGCTTCATGCGAGGCAACTTGGGCTTGCCCTGCTCACCTCAGAGCTGTATTAAACAGTCCCCGTAACCAGGAAGAAACTGCAGAATGTCATGTGCAGCTTGTTTGGTTTCTATAGCAACCCCTGAATTGTTTAGACAGTTAAAGGTACCGCTAATGCTAAGAAAACCTAATGATTCATAGTCTCCAGTGTGTTCACTTATGGAGACCACAAACCCTCTGCCAAAGTCCTATTCAGGAACTAAGGGTTTAGCACTCTAAAAATGAGTAATAGCTAAGTTCAAGCTACACAAACTGGTACTATGCATTAACGATGTAGGCAAGTTTCACTTACTTAATAAATGTAACTCCTGCTCTCACAATCATGTAAAAATGAGCAAGCTAAAGCTCAAAGAGAGCAGTAACTCAAATCTATGAGACCTATGTCTGGGTGACCCCATTTCAGAAAGAGAGAATCTGCTACCTGCTGGCTTAGTTCCCACTCATGAGCGAGGGACGAGGTTCAACTGAGTCAGTCTGCCAGGATGTTGTGCACACTGGGGATGTGTATGGCTGTGAGAAACAGATCATGCTGGATTGCCCAGTTCCACACCTGCATCACCTCCCTGCATGGGGGTATGATTGAGTTTCTCCTGCTTGTTGATATACCAGATCACCAACGCACTGTCTGTCTGGATCAGCAGTGCTACTCTTGAAAGAATGGTCCGGAAGGCCTGGAGGGCAAAAAGAACTACCCTCATCTCCAGGATATTTATGTGAAGAGGCATCTCCAATTGGGACCACCAGCCCTGAATCTGGTGATTCCCCAAGTGAACTTCCCAACCAAGACAGGAAGCTTCTGTGGTGAGGGTCCAGAGAGGAGAGGGACTTCTAAACAAAAGACCATGTGACAGATTTGGAGGATCTAACCACCAAAGTAGAACCTTCTTGAGGGCACTGGAGATTAGGATCCGATGGTCCAGGTCATCCAAATGTTGGTCTCACTGGATGCGCAACATCCACTGGATGATCTTCATATGCAACCTGGCAAAAGGGATTGTGGGGTTGGATGCCGCCATCAGACCCAAAAGGTGTAACAACACCCTGGCGGGAAGGGATCTGGAAGAGGCCACTAGGTTGATCTGCTCTCGCAGAACCTCTGCCCTGTCCAGAGGAAGGAAGGAAGGCTCTGACCTAGACCATGTCCTGGACTGCTCCAATGAACTGGAGGTTCTCGGAGGGGGTAAGAGTCAACTTGGGGAGGATGACCGTAATCCCCAGTCATGAAAAAAGGTCCAGAGTTGATGAGCGAGAACCCAGAAGCCTGTCCTTGGATGGTGCTGGGAGAAGCCAATTGTCCAAATATGGAAACACTGCTATGTCCCAATGGCGTAAGGCCACTACCACTGCTAGCCACTTGGTAAAGACCCTGGGTGCTGAGGACATTCCAAAGGATAGGGCTGTGAACTGAAAATATTTCCCCCAAGGGCAGAAATGCAGGAATCGGCAGTGGCCCAGGAACACCGGTATATGCAGGTAAGCATCCTGCATGTCCAGTGTACAGAGCCAATGGTTCTGCTGCAGAAGAGGTAGGAGGCTCTGCAAGGTCAGCATGCAGAACCTTTTGTACTTGACAAACAGGTTTGGCCTGCTGAGATCCAGTATGGGTCTGAGGTCACCCATCTTTTTTGGGGCCAGGAAAAAGTGGGAGTAAAGCCCTTTTTCTTTCTGTGATAGAGGGACTGGCTCTATGGCCACCTTCTGACTTTAAGCACAAATTTCCTCTTTGATGAGAGGAGCCTGGAGTGTGGAGTAACACAAGTGACTTGGAGGAGACTCTGGAGGGAAGTCAAGGAATTCCAGTGTGTGCCTTTAGAGGCGGAAATGTCGTGGCCAGAAGGATAGGCACCAGAGCCAGCTCACACACACAGGGGCCGGTATTTTTTTTGTTGTTATTTTCCCCTGGAGCTGAGGGATGTGTAATGATGCTGACGGAGATGAGAGCACAAATGTTTCCGTGCGTGCTCTCCTCCAAGCACCTGTCCCCAGCATCTCCCTACTGCAACATGGCACCCTGTACCCCAGCTTCTACCAGGGGGTGACCAGGTGCTGACACTGTGAGCCCCCCTCCCCTGCAAGACAGCAGTCCTTTGGATGATCAATACTTCTCCTCCCCTGCCGACCTCCGGCCGGCGGCCCATGCCTGTTCCTGAACACGGGTCACTGGCATGGTGCAAGCTGTGGTGCCCAGCACCTCAACCCTCAGTGCTATCAGGCAGGCGAGTGTGCCCTTTTGAGATGGTGATGGCCCTCCAATCCTACATGTACAGAGTGAACTTTCCTTACACTGGCTCCTCACAAGGTGACAGAGGAGGGGGAGGAGGTTGTGAGTCAGGAAGAGGAGAGGCAAGGAGATGGGAGTCCCCAGGCTGCTCTCTATGATTTTGAGACAGGTGGGGAGGGGAAGGAGGAACCTGCAGCCTTTCTTTTGCCCTGGCACCTAATAAAGGGCTGTTTACTCTGCCTCTTGGTCTGCCTCTGAAAGAGCTGCTTCCTCTGAAGCCCCGATCAGTACATAAACCTCACAGTCCTCAGTGCCTGACTGCTGTCCTGGAGGCCCATAATAACGTCTTTGGTGTCCCCTCTAAAAAGGACTGAGCCCCGGAACTGGGCATCTTGAATCACAACCTGGATGTCATTAGATAGTCCAGAGACATGTAGCCAAGCATGCCACCTAAGGGAGATGGTGGTAGTGGAGGAGAGGGCTACAGCATCCACCAAATCATGTGGCCCAAAGCGTGTGACTGCAGGAGATCTTTGACAGGTGCAGGTCTTTGATAAGCTCCTTCCTAAGGTCTGAAGCTTCTAAGGCTTGGATACAGGTCTCAAGCTTAGCCATGGTCACTTTCCTGAAGGAGACCGTATTTGCCATGTAGTTAAGGGAGCAGAGCGCACACGTAGCAGAAGAACAGACCTTTTTCCCAAATTGGTCCAGCTGCCAGGATTCCTTGTCTGGAGGGGAAGTGCTCACAAGCTTAGGGGTAGCCAAGCAGTCATGAGCGGCTGCTATAACATGGAATCCACCTTGGGGTGAGCATTCAAAACTGAGACACCCTCAGGTGCATAGTATATCCAGTCTGCCTTTTTAGGGACAGCAGGGATGGAGTGTATCAGCTGCCAAATAGTGGTGGTAAGGTTTTCATGAGGGTCTTCCAAGGAGGAACCGGAATAGGAGAAACAGTCTCCAGATCTACAGCAAGTGTTCCATGAGACATTTCCTTTTCGGATCCTGCTCCTCGGAACTCCAGACATTGGACTGCAGGATGATACATAGCAATTCTGTGAAAGAAAGATTCTCTGGAGGAGGTTTGGGCGATTCCTTGCCTCTAGCTACCAAGGAATGCCGACCAATGAAATCATCCGAGGAATACTCCTCAGAGTCTGGAGTGCCTCAATCTTCAGGGGTCCCCAGGTCTGAAAGGGTGACCTCCTGAAGTGTGGTCCTTGATATGTGTACTGTCCAGTGACTAGAGCCGACAGAAAATGAGGAGGGGTGACCACCGGGGGTAGGAGATGCCGCTCCAAATCAGAGACCAGCTCCGACCTAGCCTCCTTCCACGAGAACTGGATTAAGGACCGAAAATACTGTTGTGGGTCTGGAGGAGGTAAGGACATGTGGGTGAGTAATGATAAAAAGGAGTGCTCAACCTCTAGAAAGGATGATGATGAGGGTAACTCTGATGATTGGGGTAACCTGAAGGGTGATACCCCGAATAAACAGAGTGGGTTCCAGAACCTAATGCCAGGTCAGATGGAAGGTAGGCTGATGTTTGTCCCGGATGGGGCAGATAACCCTGGTGTATGATGTGTGGCAGATATATGCCAGGGACAATATCTGGCATCAGAATACCTGATGTCAGAGGCACATATGTCAGAGGGGCTGTCATCAGGACTGTCGTCTGAATGGGTGGCGTCAGACCCAGCGCCACTAACCTGCATCGGGGTTGGATGCGTTAGACCTGATGGTAGCTTGGGCCTTGTATCCAATGTCACCCCTAGCGGGCAAACATTTGCATCTGACGGAGGAAGTCCTCATGGCGGCACCATCGGTAGCTCCAGCGTCAGCAGAATATGATCAGGCACCCAGTGAAAGATGGTATCTGGTGCAGGAGCCCTAGGTCTGATGTCCCTAGGGGGGACCTGGGACGTCATCACTGGAGTGGGAGAAAAATGTACCACCTTCAGGGGGCCTGCTTCCTCCTCTGTGCCTGCCACAGTAAAGGGTTTTGGAGGGTCCACCGGGGAGGTGGACAGGAAGGTTCCCGCCAAGTGGGGGCCTGGGGGAGGATTGATTGGTGGCCAACAGTGTGCTCGACTGGATGTCGGATGAGATGGCGTCAGCCCCCGATGGGTGAGCAGCCTCCAGGTGGTAGTCGGCTGAAGCAGCAACCAGCTTACCAGAAGGAAAAGGGACTGGGCGGAGCACAGTAGGACCCTCGACTGGCTTATCGGTCAGCGTCACACAGGCCTCAACCTCACCATGGGACCCAACTCACAGATTGCCAGGTGAGCCCCAGAGGAGCCAGAGGTTGACTTATCGGTGGTGACTGGGCACTCGCCAGAGGAGCCAGTGGATGGCTTACCAGTAGAGATTGGAATAAAAGCAGGTGTGGGGCCTAGAGACGTCCTGGTCATGGTCTGAACAACCACAAGGGCAGGTGGTGGGGGAATGGCCTTATTGATTGAGGGCTTACTGGGACCCACTCGGTGCTGATCCTCCAGGCGCTCCCACTCTAGGTACTTTTCCTTGTGTTTCTTTTTTTTCTTTGACTCAGAAGAAGGGGAAGAAATGGTGTCCCTCAATTTCTGCATCTCCTTCTCTAGGGTGGCATTTCTGGTCTTGAGAAGAAGGGCCTCTAAACTTTGCTGTCTCCATCTGTGAGTGGCCTGATTAAAGGGCTTGCAGTCAGGACAGTGTCATGGTTTGGGCCCAGGCAGAATACACATTGACAGTGACCGTCCTCACGAGGGATGGGTGGCCCCCCTTTGCCCGACACCCTGATGGCGAAACACGGAAAATGACCACTACAGCGACAGTCGCTGTAATGGTTCATTTCCATGTTTCGCTTTTCCTCAGTGTCCTGTCCCTTCCCCAGACCAACTCCAACCTGAAGTTGAGAATCCTAAAGTCCGGGAAGTGTGGGGGGCAGAACCCCTGCACCCCACACAGAAAACACTGGGGGCTTAGGCGGCACAATACCTGCATCAGTATTGTACCGTTGCTTTGTGGGTTGTCTGACAGTTTTACTGTCGACCAAACTTGGTGCTTCCATGAGGGATCTATGTGCCGCACTTCTCGGACTTCTTTGCTGATGTTGGTGGAGAAGACATAAATGAAACAGAATGAAAGAAAAACTTTGAGAAAGAAAGCAAAAATGATCGACTGAGCAATGTTTACCATGAGGAACTATGCGCAGGTCAACTTCGGGAAAGAACTGGAAGGCGGGCATGGGGACTGCCCACTATATAAGGTCACACTGACGTCAGTCAGGTGATGTCAGGTGGGCAGTCCCCACCAGGCTCTGCTGCAAAAGTTTGCTGTGCTGTTCTAAAGTCAGGGGGGGCAGTTCTACATGTCATGACCTACTGCAGGAACCCTCTTGAAGTAAGATCTGCTGGGCTGGCAGTATAGCCTAGAGGTTAGAGGAACAAGGTATGAACAAGCTTGATACATCCAGCAGACCAGACCCGAGTTTGATTCTCACAGCCTCCACTTGCATACTGTGTGACTCTAAGCAAGTTACTTAACCGCCCAGTGCTCCCAGGTCGCCCCTGAAAACAGGCACTTGCGTCTAGTGTGCCTTACCCGGTTACCAAAGACTAAAATAAAATAAATAAATAAAAGATCTACTGATCCCACTGATATCCTTTGTTCTTTTCAGTGACAACATTCCTTAAACAAGAGTCACCTACTCATTTTCCTATCAACCTATCCTGTTGGAACAGCCAGAATTCTACCTTCCTGGTGTCCCAGACACTGTCTTCCCCACTATATCTTTTTTGAGTACCTCTCAGTCCCAGACTTGCATGTACATCAGGCTCCCTGGATCATCAATTTACTGGGTGTAATCCTTATATATCTTGCATTCAGGTTGGAACTGTTGACACTCGGTGCTTCCTTGCTCCAACTCGGAGGCCTGCCACTGCTGTGCTATGAAACTATGCATCTAACTCCAGAACCTGGTGACCCCCCCCCTGCATTACCTGCTTCTCAGGCCCCCATCCTTTAATTTGAATCCCCTAATAAGGCAGAGGAAAGTTAGCAAATTCCAATGTTATGGAATTTTTATGAAATTCTGCAGTTTTCACAAAGACACATGGATTTCGAGTTTAAATGCAGATGTTAATTTACAATTTAGGGCAGCAAGTAATTAATAAAATTGGCACACACAGTCTCCTTATATGGTTCAAAAACCTGCCAAATTTAATAGAATTCTATGCTCTAGTTTTTAAGTATCAGGGTTTAAAAATCTGCAGTTTACATTCTTGCAAAATTTAATTTTAAAGTGTGAACAATTGACTACTTTTATTTGTCTCTTAAAGCTGTAAGTATGAACTTTGTCAGAAATGAGTATGTGGAATAGCTGTTTTAATGTTTGAAATCTGGTCACATTTAGATCTGTTTTAAATTTAGAGGGAAATAACTTAAATGTATATTTTGGCAACATGTTTGGCAGGCTACGGCTCAGTCCCAGTAGAAGCTAGAAATGTGAAACTATGTACATATATAAATGAAGTGACAACCTGTATACCTGTCAATTTGTATAACCTTTCAATGAATACTATCAAAAGTATACTAAAATAACAGAAATCTAAATTTTGGCAAATGTTGGCTACCTATAAGTCAGACCCTGTTGAAGTGTGAGACTTAAACAATGGTGCACATTCTCATGTAATACATTCTTTAAATCCTGAAACACTGGATATGTTGGGATCTGAAATTTTTAAATGATGTCAAAATAACTAAAAATTAAATTCTGATTAAAATGTTTGCCCTCCTGTAACTCCTCCCTCTTTCAGTCTACGACCCTGAAATGTGGTACACAGATGTAAGCCATTACTGTTTACGCACTAATTATGGTGCCACTTGGATGCATCCTGTTAAAAGAGCAACAGAACTGCAATTAAAAAATTTGTAAAATTCCACAGAATGTTTGCAAGATACCATAAAATATTACTGAATTGGAATGGTAATTCTGTAGGCATTCCATGAACATAATGCTATATTCCTTACAGCTCTACTCTGTACAAATACTGTACTTCCCATAGTCTTTACTGTGTATTTTCCTGTAACAGACATAAATATCATGGAATACTAAATGTTATTGTTGTATACTTCATGCCTTCTGTGACTGAGTTATTTCAGCTACAGATATGGATATTGATGGCAGTATAGCCTAGAGGTTAGAGTAATGAGCTGTGAACGAGCTTGGTACATCCAGCAGACCAGACCTTGGTTTGATTCTCACGACCTCCACTTGCATACTGTGCGACTCTGAGCAAGTCACTTAACCACCCAGTGCTCCCAGGTCACCCCTGAAAACAGGCACTTGTGCCTAGTGGGCCTTACCTGGTTACCAAAGAATAACCAAAAAGAGGTACAGGTATCTAGGGGTTAACTGGCAAGTCGGTAATCTGTTTCCAAAGAGAGAGGCTACAGTTACCATATCTAATATAAAGTGTTCTCAGCTGTGGGAAAAAGGATAAGTCACACACACCTTTTTGGAAAGACCAGTTACTGTGTGAGCAATGGCTATAGCGGGATTCGGATCTCCAGATACCCAGAGTGAGAGTCGTTCTGCGTATATCACAGCATACCACAGTAACAGTTTCAGGTGTCTGAAGGATTGTGAAAATTGGTAGCAGTGTACACAGAGTTCTGAGTGAGAACAAGTCTGTGACAATTGTGCATTATCCTGTAACACGTAAATATTGTGAGGTATTAAATTATATTTTTAGATATTTCATGCTTTCTGTGACTGAGTCTTTTTAAGGATAGATAAGTGGTGTAAACTGGCAATTCTATGATCCATTTCCAAAGAGATATACTGTCCTCAGCTGTCTTATGGTTACCCTAATTGCTTTATTTTACATCCTTATTATGATCTATGCCTAAAATGTACCCTTATGTAACTATTACTGTGCTACCCAATGTATATCTTGTTTTGCTCCTGTAAGACCTATATTATGTCTGTGCATTTCTGCATATTGTAACCAACGTCCTGTGCTCTCCCGGGTCGTGCCTGAAAATAGGCAGGTCTGTTGCCTAGCGCACTTACCCGGTTACCAAAAGCTAATAAATAAATAAATAAATAAACAGTTACCACATGTAATTCAAAGTTCTCAGTTGTGATGAAAGGGATGAGTTGCATGCCTTTTGGGAAAGAGCACTGTGCTATAGCATAGTGGATCTGAACCTAGAGATACCCCAAGTGATACTGCAGCTGGGTGGTAGCAGAATACCAAGTTAACCCATTCAGGCGTCTGAAGTGTTGTGAAATGTGGTAGCAGTGCCGAATGAACTCCGCAAGAGAATCAGTCTGCGACAGTGACCTAGAGTACTGCGTGCTGTTCCGCTATCATTACATGAGGACGAGTAGGGATGGGATGGAGTCAGTCCCCTGGAGTGCACCAAGATGATTCAGGCACATCAAGATACATCCTACAAAAAAGCGGATGGACTTTCAGATGTACTTGCAGCAAACCGGTGGGGAGGGGGAGAGAGACAGAGACAGACAGATAGACAGAGACAGATAGCCAGAGAGAAAGGACATGATAAAAACATTCACATTTCTACAGGGGATATAAAAGTTAATAGTAGTGAATGATTCCGCTTCAACATAAACACATTCACTAGCAGTAATAGATGAAGCTGGTATGGGGCAAGTTAAATAAGAACATCAGGAAGTACTTGTTGTATGCAGAGGGTGGTGGACAGCTGGAACAGATTGCCCAATGAAGATGTCTGTGCAAAATCAGTAACATAACAAGCATGTGTCAATGCCGAATGTCTGCTTGCTGGCATTGGCACTGGTAGTGTAGGAGTTACAGAGCTGCATAATAGGAATGGCAGTTAAGTATTGAACCAAAGCCAACCCCATCACCACCCTGCAGACAGTGACAGGCATTGGGGTGTGCCTTTGGGTCATCAGGCATAACGGCCACGCCAATTCACAACACCTACCGTGCAGACACCGACAAGTGTCACGGTGTGCCTTGGGGTCTTTGGCCCTTATGCGCACCCCATTCCATCAGGAAATATTGTGAGATGGGTGCAGTATAGGAGTATGGGGTGAACTTTGGGGCCGAAGAGTCCAAAGCACACCTCGATGCCTCTCAGTGGCTGCAGGGTGTGGGTGGGGGTGGAATGGTATGAGCATTGCAGGTGACAATCCCAAGTCACAGCCCTGATGCCTGTCATTCTCTACAGGGTGAATTGTTATAGTCGGAAACCCTAACGCCTCAGGCGTTCGTTGGTATTTTCACTCCAAATTTTCAACACGGGTTTTTTGTGACCCCCACCTCATGAACAGTGGCAATATCAGTTTGTTAGCTGAAAGCTGCTTTTGCACAGCGACTACGGCATTTGTCACCGCAGGTGTAAAAACACATTCTGAACAGGATGTGAAAAAAGACAGCTGTACTGTTCATGGGGAGGTGTAAAAATGGCAATGTTGAAAATCTGCAGTGAAAATATTAAAAAAACTGGTGAAGTCACGAGCGTGCGTAGAAACTGTGCAACGTGCACTCATAATGTAATTAGTTTGGGAATTGTTTACAGCAGATTGTCAACACAGGCATTTTGGGACCTCCAGTAAAGAACAGTGTCACTGTGATTTTCTTTATCTGTCCCGAACAATGATTTCCCACAGCGACCACACATTTCTGTGCTGAAAGTGTGAAAACACATTTTGGCCATGTTGTACAAAAAATGACAGCTGTACTGTTCATAAGGAAGTGTGGAAAAATGCCACTAGTGAAAATCTGGACTGACAATATTACAAATTCATGAACTTACGAGGGTGCGTGGAAACTGTGCAATGCTCACTCGTAACAAAGTCATTTTTAGGAATTGTTTACCAAATTTTCAAAACAGCCATTTTAAGACCTCTGCTCATTAACAGTGTCACTGTGATTTTCTTAATGTGTACTATACATTGATTTTGCACACCGACTTCGCCATTGTCTACTACATGTGCGGAAACACATTTTGAGTGAGAAATGAGAAACGACAGCTGTACTGCTCATAAGGAGGTGTGGTAAAATGGCAATGTTGAAAATCTGGAGTGAAAATATTGAAAATTCGCAAACTTACGAGCGTGTGTAGGAACAGCGCAACGCATGCTCGTAAAATAGTCATTTTTGAGAATTTTTTCACCAAATTTTTAACATAGCCATTTTAACACCTCTGCTCATGAACAGTGTCACTGTGATTTTCTTAATGTGTCCCGAACATTGATTTCGCACACCAACTGCACCATTGTGTGCTACATGCGCGGAAACACATTTTGGGTGAGATGTCAAAATGACAGCTGTACTACTCATAAGGAAATGTGGTCAAACGGCAATGTTGAAAATCTGGAGTGAAAATACTGAAAATTTGCGAACCTACGTGCGTGCATAGGAACAGCGCAATGCAGGCTCGTAAAACAGTCATTTTTAGGAATTTTTTCACCAAATTTTCAACATAGGCTTTTTGAGAGCCCACCTTACGAACACTGGCACTGTCATTTCATTAATCAGTCCCGATAGGCGATTTTGTGCAGTGACAGCGAAATCACCCTTTGTGCCCGATTAATGCCATGACAGTGACAGAATTCATGAGGAAGGGTCCCAAAAATCCCATGTTGAAAATTCGGTGCCAAAATTCCAAAAAATGCCTGAGATATGCAGCAAAGTTGAAAAAAACCCTATTCATTACATTATACAGCTTACCGGCATTTCCTCAGTTCGCGGTTGGCTTTGAAGAGTGCAGACGTGTTCCTGGTCCACGCAAGATCGTCGAACTCTGGAGGTAAGTATGTGGTGAGGTGGGGGTGTGGGAGGCAGGGGTGCAGTGGGTGGGCGAGGTGGAGAGGGGGTGAAGACAGCAGCAAGGAAGGTTTTTTCTTTCAGGTTTTTTTTTTTATTTGGACTACGTGGGATGTTTGCACGCTGGGGTGGGCTTCAGTGTGGCAGCTGGAAGGCTGTTGGGGGCAGTGGAGCCAATGGGGATTGGGCACCCCGTTGGCCACCAGACTGTGTTGGGGGAACAGTAGAGCTGGCGGGGTTGGGCACCCCGTCCAGCCATACAGTGTGTGCGTGGGGGAGGTAGGAGCACATGAGCACGAATGCATGCATGCTGCCACGGTGTGTGGGGAGGGAGGTTGTCACTCATGCGGTGCTTCCTTTCAACTGTATGGCACTGCATTTTGGATCGTCGCACTATGTTTCTTGCACATGCGTGCAAGCAAACATAAAAACATAGAAACACAGAGACTGTTGGCAGATAAGGTCCTTTGGTCCACCTTGTCTGCCATGACCCCTAATCCTTAATGCACTGCTGAAACTAGGCTGTACCCCTCTCCTGAGTACCAATACATCTCTATGCCTATCCCAAGCATTTCTTAAACCCATAATCATTTCTACCTTCGCCACCTCAGCTGGCAGGGTGTTCCACTTGTCTGCCACCTCTCTGTAAAGAATAGGTATAAATAAAGGTATACATTTTTTTTTTGTTTGGGTCTTTTCTATTCTGACTGCCTTCCCTGCTTCCTTCTGCTTTAACTGGTACACTCTGTCTGGCTCCTTCTGCGTTTCCTTATATTTCTTGAATGCTATCTTTTTCTCCCTATCCATCCCCACCACCTCTTTTGAGAATTACAGTGTTTTTTTTCCTTCATTTTGTTTTGTTTATTTGCTTCACACAAAGGATTGTTGCCTCTGTGATGGCAGTTTTGATTTTTCTCCATTGTTCTACCTCCCCACCTTTTTGACTGCTTGCTAGTGCTTTTCTGAGGCACTTTCCCCATTTTGCCAAAGTCAGCCATCCTAAAGTCCAATACATTCACTTTTGGGTCATTTAACTCAATGGCTGCATTTATCATGAACCACACTGATTGGTGATAGCTTGTTATTTATTTATTTTTTGAAATAGTTTCACCAGGAAAGGCACACTGAGCAACAAGATGCTCGTCTCCCGGTGTGACCTGGGGGGTAGGGGTTAAAAGGGGGTTGGATAACACGCAGGTTATCAACTGAGCAAATAACAGAGGCAAGTAACAGCATATGGATACAACTGCATTAAATGATAAGCAACAACACATGGAGTATATTGGATAGTGAATGGAGCATATAACAATTACTTGACATATAGCAACAATACAAGGGAAAATTTAGCACACAGTAATATGCAGATATAAGCAACAGGAGACATAGAACACATGATGGTGCAGGACAAAAAGGCACAGGACAAAAGTGCATAGGTTGGGGCTATATGTCAGTGTTTATAGCAAAGCTAAGGCTGCTGGTCGGGCAGTGGGGAAGGGAGCAATTGGTGCATGGCCGAGTCAGGTACATGAGCAATTAGTGGTGAGGAAGTTAGCTAGGGTGGTAGAAAGAGAGTGGGCAGAGGAGGAATGTCGAATTTGAGGTGGGAGATCATTCCATAGCTTGGGTAGCCGGTGTGAGAGGGCGGCTTGCCTGGCAGTAGCCTTCCACCTAGGGATTGATAGTTGGCGGTATTGATAGTTGGTGGTAGTCGCAGGATCTAAGATAATGGGCGGGGGAAGGGGCAGCTGAGAGCATGGAGGAGAGGTAGGAAGGGATGGTGCCAAACCATAGATTAGATACATATTTAGCACAGTGTGAAATGCCGCGGTTTCCAAGGGACGGTAGTGCCAGGGAATGATAAAGGTTGCAGTGGTGGGTAACGGGTGAGGCATAGAGAGCAAAGCGGCAGAAGGCATTAAAAAGTGTGTCCAGCTTAGATAGGGTGGGCTTAGGGGCTGCACTGTAAACAATGTAACAGTAATCAAAGGAGGGAAGTATCATCTTCTGGACCAGTTCACGTCGGATGGGGGGGGAGAGAGGCTACTGCGGTTCCTATAAAGTACACCGAGCATGAGGCGCAGTTTTTTTGAAATAGCATCAATGTGGTCTCAGAAGGAAAGATGGCAGTCGAGCCATACCCCCAAGTAGTGGAATGAGGAGACATCTTTGAGTTTTTGACCATCCAGGGTGTGGAAATAGGGAAGGGATGGGAGTCTGGACAGGCGTTGTGTGCCAGAAGTCATTGTGACAGTTTTTTTTTACATTTAGGGAGAGCTGGTATGAGCTGAACCATTGCTGTACTTTGTTGAAGTCGGCTTGTAGGTTAGTTTGTACCACTTTAGGGTTGGAGCCTGAGGAGAAGTGTACAGTGTCATCTGCATACATGTGGATTGAGGTAGTAGAGCAAATGAGCGGTAAGTCATTTAGGAATATAAAAAACAGTATGGGTCCCAGAACCGACCCCTGGGGGACACCGGTAGTTAAGGGAAGAGGGGAGGAGCTGGCATTTGCGACTCTAACGGACTGGGTTCTGCCAGAGAGGTAAGATCTGAACCAGTTGGTGGCAGCAACAGAGAGGCCCGATCCAGCAAGACAATAGAGCAATATGGGGTGGGAGACAGTGTTGAAGGCTTTCGCAAGGTCGACGAAGATGGCTGAGGTGATCAGCCCACTGTCCATACCAGTCAAGATGGAGTCGGTAAGCCTTATCAGGGAGGATGCAGTGGAGTGTCCCTTTCCGAAACCTGACTGGTAGGGTGTGAAGAAATTAGAGTCGGTGAGGAAGGAAGTTGGGTGAGCACAAGGTGCTCTTGTAGTTTTGCTAGTACTGGGAGGAGGGAAGTGGGGCAGTAGTTGGAGGGGGAGGTGGGGTACCTCCTTTTGGGAGGGGGTGACAGTGGCATGCTTCCATGCTTGGGGGGATGGCAGCAGTGTCAAAGGATTGGTTTAAGAGTTTGGCAGGCAAAGTTGCTATGGCAGTGGCAGAGAAGTAGAGGAGTTTAGGGTCCAAGCCATCTGGGGATATGCCTTTTGAAGGGTTGAGAGAAAGTAGTACATCCGCTGCAGAGATGTCATTGAAGGAAGATGAGTGAGGCCTAGCCAGGTTCGTTACATCTGTAGAGGGTGCGATAGGTGCAGGGTTTGGCCGGGCAGTGAGGAGAGTGGCAGCACAAGTGGAGAAATGTATGTTGAACTCAGTAGTGACTGCTGTTGGTTCAGCGAGAATGGAGCTGTTAATATTTAGAATTGGAGTGGGATTGGCAGCTGGTGGGGTGAAGAGGGAGTGAATGACCTTCCAGAATTTTTAAGGGGTTATTTAGGTTGAACTGTAGGGAGCTGCTGAAGTACTCTGCTTTAGCAAGGTGAGTGGCTCTAGTACACTTGTTTAGGAGCATGCGGTATACGGAGAGATGTTGAGGGCGGCATGAGGATTTATGCGTTTTCCAGGCTTTGTCATGGGTGGTTTGACATGCAATCAGTTCTTGGGTGATCCATGGTAGATGGTTGCCGCGTAACCTTGTACGTCACAGCGGGGCATGTTTGTCCCAGACGCTGAGGAAAGTGTCTTTAAAGTGGAGAAGGGCATCGTCAATGGAGTCCATAATAGGGGCCGGGCCCAGTTTGCTAATGCAAGGTCGTCTAAAACCGGGGCGAGACTGAGGGATTTGAAAGAGCGTTGGACTAGAAATTTAGAGGGGGATTTTGAGATATGGATTTTGTGCACTAAGAAAGTAACGTGGTGGTCAATGAGGGAGTCAGAAAGAATACCAGCATTTTTGACCCAGTGAGGGTGTGTGGTAAGAGCCCAATCAAGGAGTGAGTGGTTACCAGATTTTAGGTTAAGCCAGGTGGGATCGGTAATGATTTGAGAGAAGTTTAGAGCAGCAATTTCAGTTCTGATTTTGTTGCGGGCAGAAGCTAGCCAGTTGTGGTTTAGATCGCCCATAATATAAAGTTCCCCTGTCGGGGTTAGGTAGGAGACTTGATTGAGGAGGTTGGTGACAGCAGAGGATGGTGTGCCAGGTCGGCATTATATTCCTGCAATGTAGATTAGTAGCGTGAAGGGGGGTGTCAGCTGAAGTAAAATTAATTCATAGATTTTAGGTTCATACTTGGCTAGGATAACTGAATAGTGCAAGTCTGAGCTGACGTAGATGGCAACTCCACCGCCTCTTGTGGCTCTGCCCTGGTGGGCCAAAGTGTAGCCTGGGATGGCGACAGAGGAGTCACTAATGTTTTTTGTGAGCCAGGTTTCGGACAAGGTGAGGATATGTTACTATGACACTTGAGGCTCAGACTGCAAATATTTGGAATAATATTCCCCCTAAATTAAGGAAAGCAACTAAACTATCCTGGTTTAAATCAGGATTGAGCACTGTATTTTATGATGAATGTACTTGTTTTTAAAATGTGAAAAATGTGTTAGTTGATGCTATTGAAGATTTTTGTCTTGTATAATGTCAAAAATTGTTTCTTAGTAGTTTTATGTAGTTTGAATCTTTGTATGTTATATTGAATGTAATTTGTTCTTGACACAGGACAACTTTGAAAATAGGTCTTACGACCTAAAGTTTGCTATCCTGTATAAAAATAAACATTTTTACTACTACTGCTACTACTACATCTGGAGCATAGTGGGCAGCAAGTACCTGGAGGGAGTCAAGTTTATGGAATAGGCTTCTTATATTTAGGTGCAGGAGGTGCAGGCCACATGAGAGAGGGTCTCCAGGGAGAAGTGAGGAAGTGTCCGATGTAGGAGGGGGGCTTGCAGCGATTGGGGGGGTGTGGTTTGGTGGCTGGGGTTTGGGTGGATGTCACCTGTGGCAAGGAGCAGGAGCACAAGAGATAGGTAGTGGGCGAATAGCTGTATGTGACTGAAGGTGAGCAGACGTCTATTAGTTAGAAGGCTTGGGTGATTATTTGGAGCTGGGAAAGGGGGGAGTAGTTGAAAAGTAAACCAGGAAAGTGATGGGACGAAGAGAAAAGGGCTGGGACATGTGGCTGCGTGAGTCCAGGCTTGGGTGAAAGGAAGAGTAGGCAGCTGGAGTGGAGGAGTGGGGAAGCCCGTGAGGTTGGGCAGGAAAAGGGGGATGGGAGAGGTGGGTGGCATGTTGGAGAGGAGGGAAGGGAGGGAGGGAGGGAGTTACCAGATGGCTACCCACTTCTAAATCAAAGATCCTCCCTCTGTCCCCATTTGAGAGTACCAGGTCTAAGATTGCTCCCTCCTGAGTAGGTTCCAATACTAGCTGTCTGAGGCATGCCCCCTGTATTGCATCGAGAATTACCCTGCTCTTGGATGTGCCAGCAACAAAGGTGCTTCAGTTAACATCTGGCATAATCAGGTCCTCCATCAACAATATCTCCCCCTTTTCTGCCATTCTAAGGATGCCTTCTATCATTTCCTTGTCCATTTCCTCCCCCTGAGTTGGGGGTCTGTATACAACCCCTATATGGATTGTGGTGGCATTTCCTATCTCCAGGATAACCAACTCTTCTCCTCCCTGTTTACACTTTAGTTCCATTGCTTTGACTCCCTCCCTTACATAGAGAGCTACTTCTTGTCTTTTACCCTCTCTGCCCCTCCTATAGATTGTGCACCCTTGTATGCTGACATCCCAGTCATGGTTCTCTATGTACCATGTTTCTGTGACTGACATTATATCCAGGTATCTCTCATCCATTAAGGCCACTAGTTCAGGGAGCTTGTTACCTAGACTACGGGCATTGGTACTCATTACCCTCCATTTTTTGATGACCTTACCCCTTTTAGCACCATCTCTGTCCTTACTGCCTTTGCCTTTTTCTCCACTGACCCGTATCCTTCTCCCTATCAACTTCTCTACATTAGTGTTTACCTCACAATACTCCATTTTGTGAGGGGGATGGGATTTCCATTCTTCATTTCAGTGCCTCCCCGCTTGACTAGTTTAAATGCTTGCCAATGAAACATTTAAACCTATCACATAGGATCCTGGTTCCCCTCCTGGACATATGCAGACCATTGCACCAGTATAGGCCTGCATCCCTCCAGGTGGACCCCTAGTTCCTAATGAAGTCAAAACCTTGAGCTCCATGCCAGTTTTTCAACCATTCATTGAATCATACGATGCTGAGTATCCTAACCTCACCCATGCCATAGACAGGCAGCACCTCCAAGAAGTTTACCATGTGTGCTACTTGTCTAACGCCCCTCCCTAACTCTACAAACTCCTCCTGCACTGCTCTGATCCCTTCACCAGTTAGGTAATTTAAGTAATGTCTAGCACCCTATCCCATGCAGCTGTTCCTGCAATCCTCAGGATTCACTTCCTGTCCCTTCCAGCCATGGCACCAGGTAGGCACCTTACTTCCCTTCCCCCCAGTTCTACCCTCTTAATGACCGAGTCCCCCACCAGGAGTTGTTTCCTTCTCCTGTGGGGTCTCGTGCCACCCTCCTCTGGGTCTCATTTGTGGAAGTTCCCAGCATCCTCCTTGGTCTCCACTGCAGGTGCCTCCATAGAGGAACCACATTCTGCCAGAATGGTGTATCAACTGTGGAGAGGTACAACTGGAAGGATGCACGTCTTATCACCACCCTCACTCTCCCCGAGCCCACCATGGTCCAACCACTCCTCATTCTTGTCAACCTCTGAGGCAGTGGCAGTGGCAGTGGTTCTGGTGGTCCCTGGCTGGGGGAGGAGGTTTCATGAATTCTCGCCTGGTCAGCCTGGAGATGGGAAATCTCTTCTCTCGGACCAGAGAGGTACCTTCAAATAGGACAGCCTCACAGCCTACTAAACATCTCCTGAAAGACTGTTGCCCCACAGCCAGTGCCTTACTCCACTCCCCACATATCAGTCTCCCTTCCTGTGTAGTTTTTTCCTTTTTTGTTAGTGTGTGCATGCATCTTCCCACTATGCAATGTGCTGGGCTGTTAAGGTTAAGGTTATGGCAAGTGTATGTCCTTTATCCTCTCGAGGGCGTGATGTCAGAACCTCTGACATAAAGGAAATAATGCACTTGGGTGGGAGGGGTGAGGGGCAATGGTGGGTGGGACCAAGCTTATTTCTGGGCAGGACCAATCCTCCTGGTGAGCTTTATGACACTGAAATTCCTGTGGGCAGGGAGAGGGAGGCTCTGAAGTCCCTGAAAATGGATAAGGTGTTGGGTCCAGATGGGATTCATCCCATGGTGCTGAAGGAGGTGGTGGATGTCCTTGCTACACCATTGGTGGACATTTTTATCATCTCCCTTCAGATGGGTTTGGTGCGTCAGGACTGCAGGATGGCTCATGTCATGCCTATCCAAAAATGCGGCTCACAGAAGGAGCTGGGTAACTACAGGCCTGTCATCCTGACATCAGTGGTGGGCAAGATGATGGAGGCCATCTTCTATTTTTTTTTTTTACACTCTGTTTTATACGCCTCCTATGTTGGGCTTCCTTCCGGGATGCTCACATGGCTAGGACTACTACTCCCAGCCTGAAACCCTAGACCCCAGTGAACTCCCCCGTCGACCAGGCAGACCCTAGCACCTCAGGCCAGGCCCGCTCTCCCCTAGCAGCCTGTCTGAATTTAGAGAGAGCCTTACCTGGATCAATGGGTTGGCCAGGAGATCACAGGAGGAAGTGGGCCAGCATGGGGATGTGCATCCTGCCCCTGGACCCCCATCATCTCCACGAACACAGGGAGGGCTTTTCCTTTTTTTGCAGTTCCCCGGGGAGTGCAGCAAGCAATGATGTCCACGCACGGCTGCCCTGCTGATGTCTGCTGCACTCCCTCCCCTCTTATGTATGTCTGGCATGCTTGTAGTACCCCTGGTCTCTACTGGGAGTCACCAGGCAGCCGAGCTGGCCCCAAAACCCTCCACAGAGAGAGAACAGCAGCCCTCCAGATGCTCATTCCTCTCTCTCCTCTGCCAACCCCCGATGGCCCGGGCTCATTCACGAACCCGGGTCACTGGCGCGGCGCGAGGTGTGACGTGCAGCACCTCAACCCTCAGAGCCACCGGGCCAGCTTGATGGAGGCCATCTTGAAAGACAGACTGGAGGTGTTCATGGGGACACATGGCCATCTGGATGACCAGCAACATGGTTTTGTTCAGGGTAGGTCATGTTAGACAAACCTTGTAGAGTTCTATGACTGGGTGACAAAGGCACAGGACCTGGGAAGGCCAGTGGAATGTTCTCTTTCTGGACTTCGGCAAGGCGTTTGACTTGGTACCACACTCAGGGTTGTTGGATATGCTGGGGTGAATGGGAGTGAGGGAAAAGATGGTGTGGTGGATAGGGAGATGGCTAATTGGGCTGATTCAGAGGGTAGTGGTCGGTGTTGTGGCATCTTCTCCTTGGAGAGTCATTAGAGGGATCCCACAGGGGTCAGTGTTGGGCCCATTCCTGTTTAATGCTTACATCCTGGACATCAGGGATGTATCAGGAAGTGAAATTAACCTCTTTGCTGATGACTCGAAGCTGAGGGCGGTGGTAGATGGAGTGGGAGTAGAAGGGCCCTATAGGCAGATCTGGAGTCTGAGAGGTAGTCACACACTTGGAAGCTGAGAATTTTTTTAAAAACTTTATTTTTTAGGTTACAGAGTAAAATTCACTTCAGTTTACAGAAGGTTACACCATGTTTGTCATACATTAGATCCAGTACAACATTATATCATTTAGAAAATAACTTGATTACATGGGGTAGGGGATGAATCCTTCTTAATATATGACCTGGAAATTTCCGGGTTGCCAGGTCTTTTCCCTGCCCTTGATCATCTAAAACATTGGAAACCAATCCTGTTGCACAGCCCACTCCATCTGTCCCCATACTTTCATGTACTTGTCCATGTGATCATTTACTTTATATTGAAGTCTTTCCAGCTTCATACATTCCATAAGTGAATTTATCCAACATGTAATCGTAGGAACTTCACTGGACATCCACTACATCAATATGCATCTAAGGGCTACAACTACCCCCATTCTCTGGGGTTCTACATTGGTTCGACTTGGGCTGCCTCTGCCCATTGGGAGACCCAAAAGATTTTCTATGGGGTCTATTCCCAGGGGATACCCCAGAATATTTGTTAATAAATATAATATACCCCCCCCCCCAGAATCTTTGAATCTGTTGACAATTCCATATCATATGAAAAAAAGACCCAGTATGAGTTTTACACTTAGGGCATAAGTCTGAGGCTTGAGGGTCTATTTTTTTGGCTAGTTCCGGGGTGAAATAGGCTCGAGCAAATATATTGTATTGGATAGTCCAAAGTTTATTATTAACTGAAGATTTCAGTAGATTTTCATAATCATCCCCCAGTCTCCCCCTGTAAGCCCATCTGGTAATAAATCTTGTTCCTATTTAGATCTGAGGTTCTCCAATGGGTCTTGGGTAGCCCACATCAATAGCCTATAACAACTTCATAGGGGTTAAAGGTTCTATCTTCCTTCCTTCCTATGAATAGTTCCTCTAATGGGGAACATATAAATCATTCCCCCACTAAGCCATCCAGATCGAATTTCTCCCCCAAGTCTCACCCACAGTAAGTATTGTGAGACCCCCAATTTAAATTTGCTAACTAGTGTTTTAAGTGGGATAGCTTCTTCCTCTTGCCATATTTAACCCACTCTAAATAGCCCTTGTTTTTCCAGTTTTTAAGAAGTTGGTAATCCCCTACACAGGTATCAGGACCTCCCTTTGATATAGTAACTATCTCCAAATCTGGAGAAAAAGTATGGGAATGTTGAAAAATGTCTTGAGCTTCTCTCCATGCCCTAAATGTCGTATTCGAACAGGGGTTGGACAGTTCATCATGCTCACCATCATACAAATATCTCACCATGGTGCCGTAGTATAATGATCCTACCCCCCCCCGAAGTTTACCCAACCCAGACATGTCGACTTCTCCCTAATCAGATCTTGAATATGGGCTAATTGTGCTGCAAGGTAATAATGTTTAACACTAGGTAACCCCAAGCCCCCTCTAACTACAGGAAGCCACAGAATTTCCTTTTTTATTCTTGCCCTTTTACCCTGCCATAACAGTTGTGGGATGGCCCCTTCTATTGATTTAATGCACTTATTAGGTATCCCAATTGGGCGTGTCTGAAACATATATAAAAACTGTGGGAGAACACTCATTTTAACTAGGTTTACCTGCCCAGTAAGGTAATAGGTAGAGCTCTCCAACTATTACAGTACATTGTTTTACTTTTTGCATTACCGGGAGGATATTGGCCTTTGCCATGATGGACATCTTGGCCATCAATTTTATCCCTAAATATTTTACTGAGGTTAAGGGTGGCACTATCACATCCCCTAGAGACAGAGGAGTCTTTATCTTTCCCATGGGCATCCATTCACACTTGGACCAGTTTATTCTGTGTTCAGAGATAGGGCCATATCGACGAAAAATATTAAGTAGGGCTGGCATCGCTTTGGATGGGTTCTTAAGGAACAAAAGGACATCGTCCACAAATAGAGATATCACATTCTTTTCTCCTGTCCAATTTAAACCTTCAATCTGATCCTCTCTTCGAATTGCCTTAGCTATCGCTTCAATTGTAAGAACGTAAATTAGGGGAGAGAGAGGGCACCCTGTCTTGTACCTCGGGTTAGTACAAATGGGGATGAGATCATATTATTTGTTAATATTTGGGCTTTAGGATTTCTATATAATGCTTGGATCCAACCCATAATCCCCTTCCCGAATCCAAATTTTCACAGAACTGACATCATAAATGGCCACTCTACACAGTCGAAGGCTTTTTCTGCGTCAAGGGCCAATAGGCCCTCTTTTCCCTTTCCTTTCCACCTATGCATGATATTTAATGTTCTTCTCAAATTGTGTTTCACCTGTTGACTCTTCACAAAACTCCCCTGATCTATATGTATTAATTTCAGAAGAAATTGTTCCATTCTGGAAGCTAAGATCTTTGCTATAACTTATAATCAGAGTTGAGCAGAGAGACTGGATGATAATATCCACATTTATTAGGATCTTTCCCCGGATTTGGTAAAACCGTAATTGTGGTTAATAAAAGAGAGGGGGAAGCACTCCTCAACCATTCAGTACATCAAGGGGCCTATCAGATCCCACAAATGTTTGTACAATTCCACAGGGATACCATCCAGTCCCGGTGCCTTTCCCCCACTGGCCTTCCATACCGCCCATTTGATCTCCTCAGTAGAGAGCGGTGAGTCCAATACAGCTATTTCTCGAGGCCCCAGAGAGGGCAATTGGATTTTATCCAAAAATATATCCATATTGGCCCCCAGGGGAATTCAGTTGTGTAAAGGGAGGAGTAAAATGATCTAAAAGCGCTATTTCTTGTTGGTTATATGTAATTTTCCCTGGGATATTTTCTATTGAGAGGATCAATCTATCCACTCTCCTACCCTTAACCAGACTAGCTAGCCACTTCCCCCCCTTTGTCCCCATCAAAACAGTTCTGTGACTCAGTTAAAATTAAATTACGTTCTAGCCTCCTTGAGGTCATTTGTGATAGCTTTCCCTTAAGAGTTCTTAATCTTTTGGATGTTTGTGGTGATTGAGCTTTCATATTTCTCTATTCCAGCACTTTTATGCTATTCTCTATTTGTCCTTCCTCCCTAAGCATAGTCTTATTTGTAAAGGCAGCATATGAAATGGATTCACCTCGAATAAAAACCTTAAGACATTCCCAAACATTCCCTACACTTGTATCGTCCAGGGGATTATATCTTATAAATTCCTCTATTTCATCCTTAATTTGGGCAACGTATTGAAGGTCTAACAGCAAGGCCGGGTCCAGACACCATTGGGCCTTCACGGGTCGGTCTTCCTACAGGGAGACAACAACTCTCAGCGGTGCATGATCCAAAACAATCATTTGGCCATAAGAGGCCTCATTGACCTCTCCCATGAGCTCTGTGGGTAGGAACATATAATCCAATCTGGTATATACCCCATGGGCATGCGAATAGAATGAATATTCCCTCTCCCCTGGGTGATTATGTCTCCACACCTCACTCAAGGCTCTATTATGTATTAAGACCCTGAGAGCTGCTGTACTCCTTGAAGGGGGGGGTCCAAATTTTCCCTTTGAATTATCCCATCTTGGGTCCAAGTACGTGTTGAAATCCCCTGCCAAGATCATTCTATCTGGATATGGGCCCAGCATTACCCCCAACTGGGTGAAAAAATCCAGGGAGTCAAAGTTTGGTCCATATATGGAATCCAATGTGAGTTTAATTGATCCCACCTCCACCTCTGCCAACACGTAGCTACCTTGAGGGTCAGAGAGGGTCAAAAGTACCCTGTAAGAAACACCTGAGCGGATCCATATGGCCATCCCTCTAAATTTAGACGTAAAGGGGGACACCAAAAAAGAACCTCGCATGAATCTGCCAGCCGAGAGGTCTCTTGCTTATCCATATATATTTCTTGTAGAAAGATAACATCTCCTTTCATTTTTTTAATGGGTTGACCACACTTTTTTCCTTTTGACCACTGTTTTCAGACCATTAACATTCCATGACAAAAAATGTCACTGATTCATAGTTTTTTCATATGAGATATATCATTTTCTTTCTGCTGAATAACGATTTCATAATTGTTAACTCTGTATAAGCCTAAAATAATATACCAAACAGACCACAAACTTTCCCCCCAATAACCAAACTTTAAAAGCATAGTTAACATGGTGTCTCTCCAATGGAAGATAATTTACTACCCAAAGAACTGCCCTCTCTCCCCTCCTCCCTTTCTTCCCAAATATGTACATGCCACTAATCTTCATGGATTGAGCTATTTAAACCACCTAAATCATTATTTTCCGTTGCCAAGCAACTCGAGAGAGATTACCATTAATCTCCCTCTATATTCCCCCCTCCTCCATCCCTTATATCCTCCACAGTACTGGTACTAAGGAGGGAGTGCACCCGAAGGAGAGCAAGGTACCCCGAAAAACAGCTGATCCCATCCATGACACACAGGATATAGGGAGACCCTTCTAAGGGAAGGGAAGGAAAAAAACGTTGCCCTCCTTCCATCCATAATTTACCACAGGTCACTGCTTTAGATTTCTCTCCAAGCTGCCCCCATCCCATCTGAGAGATCCAAGGGTTGGGGGACTAGCTTGTTAAAGGCTTAAAACAGGTTAACCCGACAGTGCTCCAATGCCCAAGTGCCCGCTGCAAGAGAAAAATCATTAGGTCCCCCAGAACCCTCCCCCTCTCCTCCCTAATCTCCTGAGAGGGGAAAGGCCTACATGAGGGTCTAGAATTTAAACCTTCGTCGCTTCCTGCACATCTTGTCCTCCTTCGGCGCAACCCCCCACTCCCCAGCTATTCTAACTTATTTGAGACCTCTTGACCCACAGTCCCTATCAGGCCATATACAAACCTAAATGAATATATGAAGGTCAACAGCAAAAAAAATAAAAAATAAAAAAAAAAAAAGTACAAATAATGTGCAAACAAGTACAAACAGTATAAAACCCTGCATATTGATTATTCTTGTAGGATCCGCTAGTTAATCAAGGGTCTTATCTTAACATTAACCCACTTACTGATCTTTATGTTCTGGTAGAAAAAAGCTAGAACTCCGGTTCACTCAGACACATTTTATGCCTCCCCACGTATGCCAGCATTTTTTACTCTTTATGATGCCTTTTTCTGAACCCATTCACAAACAGTACACCCCCTGCCCCTATCAGGCCCCATTCCCTGTACCAGAACCCATAGCCACATTCTATGTCCATATTAAATGTACCTTTCAGTTTCATTGCCCTTCCTTTGGTAGTTACTATCCTCTCTTGCAGTCCCTCTATAGAAGGATCTTTACTTCACATGAACCTCCCCCTGCATGAATTCACAAAAACGTATAGGGTTCATGTTCTTGGACCTTGACGCCAACCATGCAGCCCTTTGGTAACCCCTACAAGAAAGGCAGACAAATTCTGTCCCCAGGAGAGCCACACGTCCACTCTCTCCGCTCCAGTCCTGATAGGCCACCATGTAGTGTTATGGAGCTAAGAGTTCACAAAGAAAAGTATATTAAGGATGTGATTAAGCTCCCCTTGTACTGTTCTGCAAAGTCACAGATTTTTTCATCTTCATGTTCTGGTAGAAAAAAGCTGGCACTCCAGTTCACTCAGACACATTTTACACCTCCCCATGTATGCCAGCATTTTTTACTCTTTATGATGCCTTTTTCTGAACCCATTCACAAACAGTACACCCCCCGGCCCTAACAGGTCCCATTCCCTGTACATATTAAATGGACCTTTCAGTTTCATTGCCCTTCTTTTGGTAGTTACTATCCTCTCTTGCGATCCCTCTATAGAAGGATCTTTACCTCACATGAACCTCCCCCTGCGTGAATTCACAAAAACGTATAGGGTTCATGTTCTTGGACCTTGACGCCGACCATGCAACCCTTTGGTAACCCCTACAAGAAAGGCAGACAAATTCTGTCCCCAGGAGAGCCACGCATCCACTCTCTCCGCTCCAGCCCTGATAGGCCACCATGTGGTGTTATGGAGCTAAGCGTTCACAAAGAGAAGTATATTAAGGATGTGATTAAGTTCCCCTTGTACTGTTCTGCAAAGTCACAGATTTTTTCATCTTCATGTTCTGGTAGAAAAAAGCTGACACTCCGGTTCACTCAGACACATTTTACACCTCCCCACGTATGCCAGCATTTTTTACTCTTTATGATGCCTTTTTCTGAACCCATTCACAAACAGTACACCCCCCGGCCCTAACAGGCCCCATTCCTTGTACATATTAAATGGACCTTTCAGTTTCATTGCCCTTCTTTTGGTAGTTACTATCCTCTCTTGCGATCCCTCTATGAGAAGGATCTTTACTTCACATGAACCTCCCCTGCATGAATTCACAAAAAGCATTATAGGGTTCATGTTCTTGGACGTATGGCCTTGACCATGCAACCCTTTGGTAACCCCTACAAGAAAGGCAGACAAATTCTGTCCCCAGGAGAGCCACGCGTCCACTCTCTCTGCTCCAGCCCTGATAGGCCACCATGTGGTGTTATGGAGCTAAGCGTTCACAAAGAGAAGTATATTAAGGATGTGATTAAGTTCCCCTTGTACTGTTCTGCAAAGTCACAGATTTTTTCATCTTCTTTTTAAGTTGGATACCAGTGAGTATATTTACCCTAGGCATCCCACCGACTTCTTTCTTCCTCCAGCTCCCCCACTATACCAAGGTCATCTGCGGTGATGTAAACGAATGTGTGGTTTTGCCTTGGGGCTGCACAATCAAACGAGCCAGGTAAACAAGGGAGAACTGACAGTTCAGGGCATGCCATCTTTTTTTCATTTCTCTGTTGTTGGAGGTGATATGAATAATCTGGGAAAATGCTCACCCAGTTCTGCTGCACCATCAATGGCCCTTGCTTCCTGCCATTTTCCAGCACTTTTTGGCGGTCCTGGTACCAAACAAATTTCACTGTAACGTGTCGGGATCTCTGTTCTGGGGAGGGTTTTGCTCCCGGTGACCTGTGAGCCCATTGAATCTTCAGCTTTATTTCTGGTGAATGGTTCAAGGCTTGTTTCAGCCAAGTCCGAATGTAAGAAGCACAGTCGCTCCCCTCCATGGATTCTAGTAGGCCCACAATTCGTATATTACATCATCTTTCTCCATTTTCATGGTCATCGATGCTTTGTTTTTAATTTTTAATCTCTTTTAAAGCACTTTGTAGATCAATATGCATCGTATTACTAGTGTCTTGTTGACAGCTTACTCGGGTCTCTAATTCTTCTAGGTGAAGGTGGCGGTTGTCTACCATTTCAGAAATCGTACTGACATTTTGTTGTAAATGCTGTAGTTGAAACGTCACATTTTCAAACCCTGTTTCCATGCAGGTCCCCAGATCATATTTAAGATTTTGTACGAGCCTCTTGATAGATTGATACTGTTCCGCCATTATTCTGTCAGGATCCATCTGCCCCTGTGGTTGCAGGTTACCTGATGGGGCCTCAGGCGAGTCCCGGTGCTAGGTGAAACAGGAGAATGAAGTAGGCCCCTTCCTACTGGTTGGTTTCTTGCCTTGTTAAACGAGAGTTCCACCCGCTTTTTTGGAGGTTTAGTGATGTTAGACACCTTATCTTATTGAGGCATACAGATATTTGTTTGTAGATGTAGGGTAGAATGCGGGATGGAGGAGATATTTGGTGGATTAAGCCAGAGCTCTAGGTTTAATCCTCCATATTGCTCTGTAGCTAGGTCACGCTCCCTGGAAGCTGAGAATTAATGCCAAGAAATGCAGTGTTCTCCACTTGGGGCTTAGGGACTCTGAGCATGACTACTTTTTGCATGGGGGGAAAACTGGAGGTTTTGGGGGGGGGACCTTGGGGTGTTCATGAATGCCAGAATGAATAACACTGAGCAGTACAGAAGGGCTACGGCCAAAGTGAATAAAATGTGTGTGTGCACTGCCAGGGGGATATCCTCAAGGAGACAGGCGGTACTTCCTCCTCATTATAACAGCTTGGTCAGACTGCACCTGGAGTAATACATTCAGTTTTCACACCTGTACTTGAAAAGGACAAAAGATGATACAGGGTCAGAGGGAAAGAGTCTATGATGAGAGACTGTAGGAGCTGAACATGTACTCCCTGGAGCAGAGGAGAGGCAGGGGGGATACAATTTGAGATATTTAAATATCTAAAGGGAGTGAATGGGGTCAGCCTAAATAAGGTGTCCCAGCTAAGGAAGGAAGGGATCACTAGGGGGTATTCTGTTAAGTTGGTTGGTGGGAGGCTCAGGGGTGATAATAGGAGACATATATATAGGTGGTGGCCCCTGTGGAATGCACTGCCTGTGGAACTGGTGGCTGTTGACATAGAGGGGGAGGGGGGTCAAGAGGGGTTGAGTCATGAGGGAAAGGTAAAATTGAGGAATGCCAGAAATGGAGGAATAACTCTGGTGGGGGACATGGTCGGGTGAGATCCGTGTGGAGGTGGGGCAGCAGCAATGGTGTTTTGACCATGTGCTGCTATTCAAGCAAATTCAACAGACCTTTTGGCCTACTTTGCTGGCATTTTAGAATGTTAGTACCCTGCAAAAAACAATTAACATCAGAGACAAATAAACCACTAAACTGTACAACCTGTAAGCACAAAACAGTAGTAAAACCTGCAAGCACAACCGTAAGCATAAAACAGTAATAAAACCTGTAAGCACAAAATAGTAACATCAGTAACTTTGCTTAGCCAAAAGAAGCCTTAATGTTTCTCCTTGTTCTGTTAATGTTGTTCCTCTGTGCTCTGTCCTTTCGAGCAAACCCTAGAAGAAAATAGCTTAGGTGAATTTAGGTGCTTTATGCCAGCAAACCTGGTCTTTAAAAACAACACAAACTAACTGACTAACCTGACTTTTTAAATCCTTCTGTTGGAAGGTCTAAGCCTTTGCTAGCTCCACCTCCACTTAACCTCCTAAAACCTCAAAGAGCTGTGGATGAAAAGCAATTGGCTCCTTCAGTGTGAAAAAGAGACTTCAATACCTTTAAGCCCAAAACAAAAGCACGTAAGCATAAAACAAAACAGTAACTTTGCTTAGCCTCAAGATAGAGTAAAATGTAAAACATGTAAGCACAAAACAGTAACAAAACCTGCAAACAAAGCCCGTAACAATTTAACAGAAAATATACCTTGCAAAACAAAATGTGAATCAGAGAAAGATAAAGCAGTAAACTATAAGCACAAAACACTACAGACCTGTAAGCACACCCTTTAACAATTTAGCAGTAAATATACACTGCAAAAACAATTTCAGAGAAAAATAAAGCAGTAAACTTTAAAACCTGTAAGCACAAAAGAGTATAAAAAGTAAGCACAACCTGTAACAAATGAATAGAAAATATACAATGCAAAATAAAAATAACATCTGAATCAGAGAAAAATAAAGCAATAATCTTCAGGGGTGTCGGCAGGCATATGCACTGTACGCAGCAGAGTACAGTAAAAACAATCTGACGGGCAGCAAATCAAGCAGGGTCAACAAAAAGAGGAAAGCAAGGACATTGTGAGTAACATTGTGTCTGTCGTGCAGATCCCTTTTGCCTTTGTTGTTCTTTGCTATGGAGCACTGATGCCACCAGCCAAATACACAAACAAGAACAACTTACCAGGCAGGCAGAAAAACAAAGGAAGGAGGATTACAGAAGGAAACTGATTACTGTACTTGAACCCAGACATGGTAAACAGAGGGGGAAGGGGCAATGGTGTGGTGTAGCAGCACATATTTTGGTTTATGTTTACATAATGGGGGGCAGGGGCAACAGTGCATCAGTTTTGAGTACAAGTTTAAAATTCCTGGCTACACCCCTGGTAATCTGTAAGCACAAAATTAATAAAACCTGTAAGCACAAAACAAAACAGTAACACATCAGTAACTCTGCTTAGTCAAAAGAAGCCTTAATGTTTCTCCTTGGTCTGTTGATGTTGCTCCTTGCTCTGTCTGTTCTAGCAAACCCTAGACAAAAAGAGCTCAGATGAAGCTAGGTGGTTTATGCTAGCAAACCTAGTCTTCTAGCCATTTCCCAATCCTTGTACAATCCATCTTCCAAACATCTAGAATTTTTGTCCTTGTGTTGTTGATTTTTGCCCCTTAGCTATTTTAAACCACACTGTTCGATGGTCACTGCTTCTGAGGTGTTCTCCACTTTGACCTCTGTCATACTATTCACATTTGTGAGTACCAGGTCCAAATAGTGCCCTCTCCTGTGTGGGTTCCTATCACCAGCTGCTTAAGGAGTGCCCCCTGTAGTGAGTCTAAGAAGTTTCTGCTCCTAGTGGTTGCTGCCACAGGAAGAGTCCATTATACATCCGGAAGATTCAAATCACCGACCAGCAACACCTCTGCCTTGTCTGCCATCCTTTCAATTACTGGCATCATTTCATTGTCCACCTTCTTCCCCGAGCTGGTGGTCTGTACATTACCCCAGTCCAGATGGATGTCCATTTGCTCCTTTCAAAACTAACCCACAGCATCCTCCCACTGCCCTGTTCCCCTTGAATGTCAGTAGCCTTTATGCTTTCCTTCACATAAAGAGCCACTCCTCCCCCATTTCTGCCTACCCTGTCCCTCCTGAATAGATTGTACCCGGTACAGTCACCTACGAACTCTGGTTTTCATTATACCAGTTCTGTGTTATGGCTACTCCTCCCCCCTTCCTGTCTACCCTGTCCCCCTGAATAGAGTGTTGCCCGGTACAATCACCTACCAACTCTGGTTTCATTATACCAGATCTGTGTTATGGCCCTCCTACCCCCTTCCTGCCTACCCTGTCCCCCTGAATATACTGTATCCAGTACAGTCACCTACCAACTCTGGTTTCATTACACCAGATCTGTGTTATGGCCACTCATCCCCCCTTCCTGCCTACCCTGTTCCTCCTGAATAGATTGTACCCTGGTACAGTCACAACCAACTCTGGTTTTCATTACACCAGGTCTGTCTTATGGCCACTCCTCCCCCCTTCCTGCCAGCGTGTGTGTCAGCGTGGCTCAGTTGGTAGCACATCCGCCTCTGGACCAGAAGGTCGTGGGTTCTCATCCCACACCGGGATTGGACTTGCACCTAAAAATCGCTGGCATCCGAGTGCAGTATTGGGGGGTGCTGTACTGCTGGGGTGTGCTGTCCTTCAGATGAGATGTTAAACCGAGGTCCCTTCTGCCCATCCTGGTGTTGTCCTGGTGGGTGTCCAGGTGGAAGTAAAAGAACCCAGGGCACTCTTCGCAAAGAGTAGGGAACATTCCCGGTGTCCTGGCCAACATTCCCCTTCCCATAAACCGGTTCATGCAATTATCCAGGCTGTGTGTGGGTGATGATGTGCGATATGGCCGCCACCACACATTCAGTCACTTCACTATCAGTCTAGCATTGCTTGTAAAGCGCTTTGGATGTATGAAAAGCGCTATATAAATGCTGATTCTTCTTCTTCTTCTTCTGCCTACTCTTCCCTCCTGAATAGATTGTACCCTGGTAGTCACCTACCAGCTCTGGTTTTCATTACACCAGGTTTGTGTTATGGTCACTCCTCCTCCCTTCCTGCCTACCCTGTCCCTCCTGAATAGATTGTACCCTGGTACAATCACCTACCAACTCTGGCTTTCATTGCACCAGGTCTGTGTTAAGGCTACTCCTCCTGCCTACCCTGTCCCTCCTGAATAGGTTGAACCCTGGTACAGTCACCTACCAACTCTGGTTTTCATTACACCAGGTCTATGTTATGGCCACTCCTCCCCCCTTCCTACCTACCCTGTCCCTCCTGAATAAATTGTACCCCAGTACAGTCACCTACCAACTCTGGCTTTCATTACACCAGGTCTGTAGTATGGCCACCACTCCCTTTTCCTGCCTCCCTTGCCCCTTCTGAATAAACTGTACCCCAGTACAGTCACCTACCAACTCTGATTTTCACTACACCAGGTCTGTGTTATGGCCACTTTGTCCAAACCAGATTCTGTCATGGTAGACTTGAGGTCACCTAACTTGTTACTCAGACTACAAACATTTGCACACATGAAGGATTCTGGGTGGTTACTGAAGCATTCAACTGCGTGAGTGGAGTAAGCAGAAAGCAACTGTCACTAAGCAGCTGTGGAGAAATTGTGGCAGCAGGAGTCAGAACAAACCTTATAAATGTTTAGTACAGGTACGGTATGTCACCATTGCCACATTTTTTTAAATAAGTTCTGAACTTTCTGGACCAACTTTGGATTGCCCTCAGCACCTGTTTTGGGAAGTAGCCCTGAAGACTCTGTGGAGAGCTTTTGCCCTGGCTTCATACAGCTCCCCTTCCCATATTCTTATATTCTATGCTTTGTGCAAGTGTTTAACCAGTGTTCGAGAGTTCAAATTTTAGCTTTTAGATTTTTGAAGTATTACTGTGTAAATACAGCTAAAGGCTTCAAATAAGACTAAGTAGGTAGAACAAAAATGGAGGAAAGACAAAGTTAAAAATGTGTTGAACACGCTTTGTATGCCCTGTATAACTGATATTAGGGTAGTGGTACTTTAAGAAACAAGAAAGCATAACCAAGCATTAGTTCTGACTTGATGCATATTCATGTGTGCAGGAGTTAGGTTAAGAGCACATGCGTGGCATCTTCTGAGCTAGAAGCACCATCTTTAAATTAGAGTGAACAAGACTAGGTGCAGACTGCATGCAATGCATAAGTACACAAACAAGTCAGAGTCACAACTAATACTCAGATAACTCGAACAGAATGGGAAGGGAAAAAGGAAAAAGTGATCTGGAAAAGGTAACTCCTTTTAAAAACTAAAAAAAATGTTTTGCAAGCGAAATGTGGGGTAATGGGTTAACTAAAAGCAGAATAATTTATCAAGCTCTGGTTTCTTTCTTCCTTGCCAGATGGAGAACTGAAGTATACCACACAGGGATCATATTAGGCAAAATCAAAAATAAATTGGTGTAAAACTGAAAGGAAATGCCTTTTTGGAAAGAATAGCACAAGTTGCAAAGGACAGAAAATTGCAAAAAGTTGGATCAGTCATTATTATAACAAATTAAACAGTAAGTGCACTGTAAATGTATTGTGAACATAATATAAGACATCAAAAGACGTCATTTTGGAGTCTTAAAACGATATATTTTACTAGTTAAACTGATTTGGGCCTATTTGATGTGAATACTTTGTTCAAGTGACACTGAATCCTTCAGATTGTGAACTGTGATCTCTACAGGACTAAAGTTCTCTGGGAATCAAGAGAAGGTACTGAAGCACCCTTCAAAAGGGAATATAACCCATTATGATTCAATTAAACCAGCTCCTGAATTAAAAAGGAATTTGGAAATTAAGTGTAATTTGACAGAGAGAGTCAGTGCATACAGGACATAAAATCAAGGAATCGGATTTGGAGTTGGGTGAGACACACAGTTTTCTAGATGTTTTAGTAAGTTCTATTTCAAACCCCCCAGAAAAGAAGAAATAATTAGGATTCAGAAACAGAAACAAGAAGAATCCTTGAAAGACAAGAACAGACATTTTCTAGAAATTAACTAACTCTTATTTGTATGTTGGTTGTCTGTCCCCCCCCCTTCCCAGGTTATTGGGTGGAAGTGGTAAATCATAAGTGTTAATTTAAAGGTTATACAGAGTAATCTATGATATTTATTAAGAGTATAATTAATAGTATTTATAGCTTTGGTACACCAATAAGAAAATTCATTTTAGTAAATTTGCACAATTCTACACATTTCTGTACAATAATAGTATTTGAACTAATTTACATAGTACAGTATCTAGCGGTTTAGAGACATAACTTGCATATTATTGCCTAGGGACCCTGAGATTCCAGCATGAATATTTTGTTCTGACACTCTAAGGGCCAATGGATTGTGGTATAACTAGGATACAGTTATTGTCAAGAGAATGACAATTTGCACTAGAAGTCAATCTGTTCCTGATTCATTGGATATTACCCCACCCCCTCTGTTGGGAGAAATGATAAAGGGGAAAAAAGTGTTAAAAATAATAAGGAATTAAGTAGTAGACC
Source organism: Neoceratodus forsteri (assembly GCA_016271365.2). NCBI lineage: Eukaryota > Metazoa > Chordata > Ceratodontiformes > Ceratodontidae > Neoceratodus > Neoceratodus forsteri. Next base: position 430,985,221 of record CM057457.1, on the reverse strand, counting down.
TCTGAAAAACATAACTAAAAAAGAGAAAATGTGACAACAGTGAAAGGGAAAATAATGGGGAAAAAACAGCGGCAAATAAATTATCTTGAGGACATTAACAAGTCCATGATAGGGAATGTGCCAAAAACTTCCATACCAAAAGGTGGACTAGATACACTTAGTGGTATAAACATGACCCTGGAAAAGGAATTTGAGAAAGAAAATGAAGTGATAGATAAGAACGAACAAAAACTGAGCATACAAAACAAGGTTTCAACTATACTAACTGCAACTACAGAGCAAATTGATAGTAATAAAACAGTTAAAATTCAACCAGAAGAACTGCAAGGAGTGATTTCACAATTACAATATACTATAGATGATTTAAAAGAATTGGATATAATTAATAAAACAAATGATGAGTCTAAACTAGAGGCCAAAACAGAAGCCACAAATAGTAAGTCTTTAAAAACATCTAGAAAGACTCAAGTTGAATCAATGAGGGAAATTCACGAAACACAACACCTAATTGGGATTATAGCATTGCAGAAGCACTTGCAATTATTACATCTCCTGAAGTTTATGAAACTGAGTTAATATCTAAAGATCTGGTAAAAGCTTAATATATGGCTAATGCATTGATCTGTGACTAATTAAACACTGGTTAAAAGTTCTTTGAATTTCCTAAAAGGCATTACAATTGAAAATAAAATAACTATGGACAAAACAGATTAGAGGACATAGGGCAAAAATGAAAGATGGAAAAACTTAGGATTTGGAACTCATTATAGGACAAAGGGCAAAAAAAGACAAACGGAAAAACCTTGGGATTTGGAACACAAAAACAAGGAACTACAAAAGCAAGAAAACATTTCATATAGAGAACAAGAAAGTAGTTAATATGGAGAACATGGACGCAGTGAAGAACGTAATATGTGCCCCAACCCAGAATGGAGACGAGATAGTATAAGTAGAGAATTAAAATATATACGAGTTTATGGATAAAAGGGGAGAAAGCTGAGAGCGGAAAGTGGACTAAGGCACAAAATATAGTTGAAAACACACTAGATAGGCACCTATATAATCAACACAGAAGAGAAGAGAAAATGGAATCAAAAACCAAAAACCCACTTATGACTAAAAAACAATTGTAAAGTAAAAATATAAGATGAGAAAGTAAAACCAGGTCAGCAAGGTAAAACTGAAGTTGAAATAAAGAATGGAAAGATAAAAGACAATATCAAACCCAAAAGAACACAAGATCTAACAAGGAACATAGCAAAAATAAAATAAAATTAGTAAAAAAGACTAAAAAAGTGGCCTAAAAAAGAACTACTCCTGGAAAGGATGACATAACAGAAACTACGAGACAGAATTTACAATATTTACATGAGAAAGAATCAAAAAAGGATGACAAAGAAGCATAAAAAGGTGAATGCAATTCTAGCCAAGAACATAAAGCAGAAGAGAAAATAGTAAACCAGGAATTAAGTAAAGATTTTAAGATTTTTCTAGACAAGACAAAAAGAACAGATTATGTGATATCTCTGTACGAGGTTGACATAATACATAATGAAACTGAAATATTGTTGAATAGAAGTATTAAAACTTTACTGAATGCAATACTAGGACCTGAACAACAATGTAGATTCTATTTGAGTGCAACAAGTCCAATATAAAAAAAAAGATGGATACTGGCAGTAACAGATCAATTTCATTTGCTTAAAGCAATAAAATATAACAAAGCCAAAACAAAACCAATGAGAATTGAGTGTGGAGATATAACCAATATGGGAGAGTTGTTCTCAGAACAATACACAAAAAAGGAAAAATTGACAACAAAGAAAATGAAGGGATGATGTCTGTAGTTGGATTAGATAAATTCTAGAGGGAAACACAAACAACCTTAAAGAGGGACTACAGGCTAAATTTTTGGCATCAATAAACTTCAGAATCTAGATAATCACAGCCCCATGCCCAAAATGAGATCATTAAGTTACTTTGTTCAAAAGCTACAAGTCATTTTATAACCCTAAATTCACTGCCTGTTCAAAAAAGCCAGTTTCAGTGAAGAGCTGCTGCTGATGTCATCTCCAGAACTCGTAGTCTAGTCTTCTCTGTCAGCAAGCTTATAGAACCTGTTTCTTAAAAGGCTGGAGTTCATGTGCAATAATTTTCACAAGTAAAACAGTCAGCAACATTCAAAACACATTGCTATAAAAACTGTTTCAGATTTTGTAAAAAAAAAAAAAAAAAGTTGACAAATGTGTGTTTTTTCATTTATTTTGGTGCCTTTAAGTTGTGGTCCTTTTCTCCATGGTTGCTGAATGCTGAATTATAGCACACTGCAGTGAGGTTTAGTTTTGGTTTCAGTTTATTTTTTATACTGGAAAGGCATGTGCAAAAAATTTCCTGTTTTCAGTGGTCAGGTCTGCAGACAGAATAATTTTCTGACATGGTGGAGGATGTGATCATTCACACCTGTCATTCAATTAAGGTGATTTCTCAGGATGGCACTTTAAAACAATTATTCTACCTCGTTGTAAACGGGAGTGGGAGAGGTAATGCTGTTTTGAAACATTACTATGAGTTTCTATGCAGTAGCCAACCCAGCCAACCTAGGGCCAGATATTCAAAACTTTGCCCCAGGGCAAAATTAACAATGCACAGTGAGCAGAATTAGCCAAGAACCATTTACACACCATATTCAAAGAAATAGCCACAGGGCTAAATTAGTTGAATATAACGTGCAAATGAAAGTGTGCAAACAGTGCTGAAAGTGCAGTGCAACAATAGCCCAGCAAATAAGACAGCACTGAATACAGCAACCCAGTGCACACAGAAGTGGAGTGAGGTAAGGCTGAACATTATGGGTAACATATGTGCTAGCAAAGCAGTGGAGCACAACAGCAGCAAACAATGCAGTCCAAATACTGCAGAACCATGCAATGGAACATTACAGAATCGTACGGCACTAAGATGTTTGTGCAGTACTGACATGATTGCCTGGCGCAATCCCATTTACCCAGTGCTAAAGTTTGCTATATTCAAAACTGCAATGCAAATGAGTCTACTCATGCAATCCATGGGCAAACAGCCACATTAGCATCTCATTACAACCTGCTTTGCATGTGGATTGCCCAGCACTATAACATGATGCACACAGCTCCACCTGTAAGTCTGAATGGAATTACACGTCAGTAGCCATGTTTCCTTCTGTGCTCAAAGCTCCACCTGTAGATCCAACTGGTATTACAGGTTGGTTGCCACATTCATTGTTTGCGCACAGCTCACAGAACATTAGTTGCAATCTTGGTTTGGACGCTGATGCAAAGATTAATGTGGCCCAGAGGAGTAGCAATATATAAACAGGTGGTCGTGCTGCATTCCAGAAGCAAATTGTTGTTCCTGCCACAGTGTTTATCAGATGATACAGTACCATAGTAGGCAATATTGTAAGGTACACAGCAATCCCTATGGTGTGTCAGGCAACAGCCATTGATGCTATCCACACAGTGACAAGCACAGCTGGAAGATGTGGTCCAACAGTGGACACCACAGTCATACTGTTCTGTGACCCTCATGTGCTGTACCAGTGGCATGGAATCCCCACACTACCATATATATGGCTGTGTGTGTGTGTGTGTGTGTGTGTGTGTATCCCGGACAGGTGCAGGGTATGTGCCCTGGGGGAGCCTCACATACCATCAAACTGGCACACTGCTGTCAGGAGCAGTCCTGTCAGTGGGACATGTGCACTGTGTGGATGGCCCCAGCCATGTGGCAGTACCTACTATGTGGTGCAGCATCGCCACCTGTATACCCTCCCCTCAACACCCTCCATTCCCCCAGTGCAGCATGTGTCTGCTTGACAGTGCTGATGTACCCTAGTGGGGGAACTGGAGGTGTGTTCAACATGGATGCACTGCCATGGTGTCCACTGGATGCTGGGGCACTCACTAATGCCTGGCAGGGTTAGGACCGGTTCCAGATTCTTGTGATATGGGCGGTGCTATCTGTGTGCAGCATGTCTCTGCCATATATGTGCTCTGTTCATTGTTTTTTATCACCTTCTTCTCTAGGTAAGCACACTGGGCCAAGATCCAGTGTCAGGAATGAACTGGAGACACTAACTGTGTGGCTGAGATGCAGTGGTGTACAATAAAGACATACAATGCACAACAACACACAGTACACAAATATCACATTAGGTACACATTAAAATATATTACAATATTGTACAAATAGTCTGTTGCTGCAAGTAGTGTTCTAGCTCAGTTGTAACATTTAGATGAGTGTTCACTTCACAGCACTGCTGAGGCACTGCATTCCATAGTTTGTGTGTCTGTGCATGTGAAGTGGTGCAGGGTGGCCATCTGCCCACACTGCCTCCTTATTGGATGCATACAGCCTTGTTCCCTGTTACGGATGTGTCTGCACCCCACCCCCATCCTGAGTTTGCCCAGCATTAAGACCATCTTTTCATGGGCAGTAAATTGTATTACATGTTGCGCTAACGCACGTTGCTATACATCAGAATATACGACTGCACCTGTTTGCATGTCCCCGACCCTCACTTTGTGCCACACAAACATTATCTTATGGTGTTGGTGCTATCACGTTGCATCGGTGCTATCTGGGCTTTTGAATATAGCACTCTGGTGCAAATGTGGTGTAACCATGGTGCAATCGATCTGCGCACAGCACAGTTTTATCTAGCCCCTAGTGTTTTCTTCCTGACAAGTTGTCACTTAACCTACGTTCAAATTCATCATCTATGTCATATTCCACATTAAAATAATCATATTACCAGGGATAACACTTCCACAACTAGCAGAAATTAACACACATTAGGCCCCTGTTAAACAGCACTTTTTTGATGGTCCAAAAAGTTGCATCTCATAATAATTATCTGCAGAACTAGGCCTGAAAGAGTGTGCATTTGTTATTTTTGGCCAAGGTTTACCATGTCTTCTGTAATTTGGATTTGTTTTTGAGCCCTGCTTTAGCCCTGCTGCTCTTGCCTGTGTGGTTCAGCTGCTAGGCTGCTGGTTTCCAATAGCAACACTATACATAGAAACATAGACTTTGACGGCAGATAAGGACCGCTTGGCTCATCTAGTCTGTCCATTTCCCTACCTACAGGATAAGCTGAAAATCCTAGTTAACCAACAGCCTATTTCTTCTTAGCCCCCACAAGAATTGCCTTATGTCTGTCCCATGTATTCTTAAATTCTCCCACAGTTTTAGACCCCACAACCTCCTCAGAAAGGCTGTTCCATGTGTCCACCACCCTCTCTGTGAAAAAATACTTCCTCACACTGCCCCTGAACCAGCCCCCATCTTTAAATTGTATCCACTTGTTCTTGCACATCTCTTTTTCTGAAAGATACTACCCTCTTGGACTTTGTTGATTCCACTGAGGTACTTTAAAGTTTCTATCATGTCCCCTCTCTCCCTCCTTTCCTCAAGGGTATACATATTCAGTTCCTTTAGTCTCTCCTTGTATGGCTTCTCTTGCAGACCCTGCACCATTTTAGTTGCCCTCCTCTGGAATGCCTCTATTCTGTCTATGTACTGACGGAGATGGAGTCTCCAGAAGTGAACGCAGTACTCCAGATGGGGTCTCACCAACTGGCTGTACAGAGGGCCAACAACTTCCTGTTTTCTGCTGGCTATGCCTCTCCCCTATACATCCCAGTATGCCCCCAGCTCTCCTTTCTGCCCTTCTCACATTGCTTGCTTACCTTAAGGTCATCTGATATGATTACCCCCAGGTCCCTTTCCATTTCTGTTGTTGTTAACCACCTCCCCTCCATTGTGTAATCTTCCCCTGGGTTTTTGTTTCCTAGGTGCATTATTCTGCATTTCTTTGCATTGAATCCAAGCTGCCATACTTCTGACCATTCCTCCAACCTTGCCAAGTCCCCTCTCTTCCTTTCCATGCCTCCTTGTGTATCAACCCTGTTGCAGATCTCTGTCTCATCTACAAAGAGACATACTTTTCCTTCTAGCCCATCTGCAATGTCACTTATAAAGACATTAAAAAGAACTGGACCCAGTACTGAACCCTGCGGTTCCCCACTAGTAACCCCTCTTTCTTCAGAGTGGACTCCATTTACAATTACCTTCTGTGTCCTGTTGTCCAGCGAATGTTTTACCCAGGCTACCACCCTGGGACCCACTCCCAGGCTGGTTAATTTGACAATTAATCTTTTGTGTGGGACTGTGTCAAATGCCTTGCTAAAGTTTAGGTAGGCCATGTCCACAGCCCCTCCTGGTCTACTACTTTGGTCACCCAGTCAAAGAAATCAATTAGATTCATCTGACATGACCTTCCCACTGTGAACCCATGCTGCCTTGGGTCCTGTGCCCCACTGGCTTCTAGGTACTCAACAATTCTTTCCTTCAGAAGTGATTCCATCACTTTCCCTACCACAGAAGTCAAACTGACAGGTCTGTAGTTTCCTGCCTCTGTCTTGGTCCCACTTTTGTGAAGGGGAATCACATCCACCTTCCTCCAGTCCTCAGATACCACACCATCCTCCCATGATTTGTTAAAAAGAGTAGTCAGTGGTTTCACTAGTTCTCCCCTTAATTCTTTTAGAACTCTGGGGTAAATTCCATCAGGCCCCATTGCTCTGTCCACTTTCAGTTTTAGGAGTTCTTTCAGAACCCTTTCTTCTGTGAAAGGACTGGGATCGACACCCTTATCAAGAGTGCTTCTGTTGATTGGATTAGGCACCTACCTCTCCTCCTCTTTTGTGAATACTAAGCAGAAATATTCATTCAGTATCCCTGCTTTTTCACTGTCCCTCTCTGCCCACCCACCGTCCATCCTATTCAGCCTCACTATCCCTCCCTTTGTCTTTCTACGCTCCCTGATGTACCTATGAAAGGTTTTATTCCCCTTCTTAACCAAGTTGGTTATCTTTTCCTCAGCTTGAGCCTTTGCTATTCTGACTTCCCTCCCTGCTTCCTTTGGCTTTAACTGGTACAGCTCTCTGTCCTGCTCCTTCTGTGTTTCCTTATATTTCCTGAATGCTACGTTTTTCTCCCTGACTTTCCCCGCCGCCTCTTTTGAGAACCATAGTGGCTTTTTCTTTCATTTTCATTTGTTTATTTGCTTTACACAAAGGCTTGTTGCCTCTCTGATGGCAGTTTTGATGTTTCCCCATGGTTGCTCCACCCCTCCATCTAGCCTGTTTGCTAGTGCTTTTCTTTTTTTTGAAATTCAACTTTATTAGTTTAGCAAATAACACAATGCAATGAATCCAAACAAGACTGTACATGTACTAGGAGAAGGAAAAAACAGAAACAAACAACAAGCCACAAAAAAAAAAGGGGGGGATCCTCGACCCAATCCCAACCCCACCCTCCTAAAAGAACCCCCCTCCGCAAAACAACCCACAACATTGAATAGGATTCTGTACCGACAGGGCTATTATTATAATTACCCCCCCCAACCCCCGAGTGTGCTTTACATTAGATAATCAGGTTATAACACAGAGCCAGAGTTGATACCATGTAATAGGCTTAGGGATAGAGGAAAAGGAGATGCAAAGGAAAGAAGGGGAAAAAAACAAGGAGAAGACAGAGGCTAAAAAGGGTGCTAGAGCCCGAACCAAGAGGTCAGTGGTGTAGGTAGAGCGAGTATAGCTTGTCCCATTTTTTTGTGAAACAAATCCATACGGTTACGTGAGCTAGCTGCAAGTCTCTCAAAGTTAAAGCAAGTTGATAAGTCTTTTATCCATTCGGTATATGTTATAGTTAGTTGATCAGTCCAATGCTTAAGGACTAGCCTTTTGACCACCATAGAGATTAAGGCAATATGGTACTTGCGCTCCTGACAATCTATGGTGGTATAGTTATCTAGGATGCAATACCGTGAAGAGGCTATCAAGGCCTAAAAGAGGGTCCAGATTATCCTGAATAGAATGCCACAAGGGGGCTACCTTGACACATTGTCAGAAAATGTGAAGTAAATTCCCTTCACCTTGTGAGCATCTAGAGCAAAGGGGAAGAGATAGTTTTTTTAAATGGAACAATTTAACTGGGGTGTATACATGTTATTTAGTATATGATATTGGGTAAGTCTAAATCTATCTTGGGTATGGTATTTGTGCAGATCCTTCCATAAACTGGGCCAGTTAGGAATTAAATCAGGGAAAAGAGAGAGAGACAAATACGAGAGCCTTCGAGCGGGTATGGGGAGTTATAGTCCAGCAGGTAGGAATATATTGATGAAATGGAGTGGGCTTTGGGGCCTAGAGTTTCGATTTGAGAAAGGAAAGGACTGACCTGTGATTCACGAAAAACCGGTTCAAAATTGACGTTGATGAGATGCCTTATTTGATATATCTTGAAGATAATGCTGTTGGGAAGGTCAAATTTGGCAAGTATGTCAGGAGAAGAGAGAAGGGAGCCCTGGGAGTAGAAATTACCCACTGTAGTATCTTTTAATTTGTGGGATCCAACCTAGGGCAATTAGAGACTTCCAGTCTAATATTGGGGTTAAGAACAAGGGTTGTGCTAGATCTGATTTGGGTGAAATTTTGAGGTAGTAAAGACATTGGGAGAGGGTTTTAAGAGAAGTAATAATAGGTTTGAAATCCAAGAAGTAAGCGTCAAGTGGGGGTGAGAAGATTGTTTTGGGATCTATTTGGCATCTAAGAGAATTTGCCTCTCGATCAGAAGCCAGAGCGGGGAGGGCAAGAAGTGTATCTGAGAACCATCTGCCTAGCTTAGAGAGGCGAGCCGCCCAGTGGTAGAATATTAGATTGGGAAGGTGAAGGCCCCCTTTATCTTTGGGGAGGCATAACTTAGAGAAGGAGCATCTGGCAGCTTTATTTTGCCAGATAAATTGCGAAAAGATGGAATGGAATTGACGTAAGTATGAAAGCGGTAGCCAGAAACCTAGTAAATTGAGAGGGTAAAAAATACGGGGAAGGACATTCATCTTGATAATGTTAATCCTGCCCCAAAGAGAGATGGGAAGTTTAGCCCATCTTTGTAAGTCTAATTGAATATTAACTTTGAGGTCGTCTAAATTAAGCTTTTTGAGCATAGCCAGATTGGAAGTGAAATGTATACCCAAATATTTAATTGACTTGGGGGACCATCTCATACCAAACTTAGAGAGGTTATGTTTGTGTGTAAAAGAGTTCAGAGGAAATATTTCTGATTTAGAAATGTTCAGCTTATAATGGGAGAGACAGCCGTATTGGGTAATGATTTGGAGTGCCTGCTCTAATGATTTGGCAGGATGAGCAACATGAAGCAAGATGTCATCTGCATAGACAGAAAGCACCAGCTCCTGCATTTGTACCGGCATCCATGAATGAGTGGGGAGTGTTTAAGTTTGAGAAGAAGAGGTTCTAAATACAGGTTGAACAAAAAGGGTGAGAGCGGGCAGCCTTGTCTGGTGCCAGTGTGAAGGAAAAAGATTGAGGAAAAGACCCCATTGCAGTAGATCCTAGCCGAGGGGGACTTATATAAAACCTGAATCCACTTGAGGAAGATGGGTGGGAAGTCCATTTTGACCAGAGTTGCCCACAGAAAGTCCCAGTTGACTCTGTCGAACTCTTTCTCAGCATCTAAAGAGATCAAGGCCATAGGGGTATGGGATAATTGGGCAGCATTTGAGATGTGAGAAAGAGTTCTGAGGTGGTCTGCTGGGGAACGGGCTTGAACGAATCCGACTTGTTCTGGACTGAGGAGATGAACCCAGACCTTCTTGATCCTCTCGGCTAGAATCTTGGATAGGATCTTCATATCGCAGTTTAGGAGAGAGATGGGACAGTAGCTCGCTGGGTCTTTGGGAGGCTTATTAGGCTTAAGAAGTAAAACGATTGTGGCTTCTAGTAGAGTGGGGTCCGGGGCCTCAGCGTTGAGCAGAAAATTATACAATTTAAAGAGTAAGGGGGCAAGATCTTTGGTAAAAGTTTTATAGAAGTTCGAGGGGTAACCATCAGGACCCGGAGCCTTGTCCGGAGCGAGAGAGATGATGGCATTTTCAATTTCAGAAAGAGTAATAGGGGAAGCAAGGACATTTTTATGATATACTGAAAGATGAGGAAGGTTGAGGTCTGGTAGATAATTTTCTATGTCCAGAAGGGGCACCGGGGGGGGAAAGACTGCTATAGAGATTTTTATAGAAATCTTCAAAAATCTGTGTAATGTCCCTGGGGGTAGTTTTGGTTAGGCCTTCAGGGGTTTGCAGAGCCGGGATTAATCTTGAGCTCTCTAACATACGTAGTCTTAAGGCCAAAAGCCTACCGGCTTTTTCGCCCTGATCAATATATTTAGATTGGGTTTTTAATATGGTATACTCAGCTTTCTTCTTAAGTAGGTCAGCATAGTCATTTTTTACTTTTAAAAGGGATTCAAAAGAAGCCAAAGGGGAGGAGGGAGTGTATGAGCTCTCCAATTCCTTAATTTTGGATAGTAATAGGACTGCATGGGCCTGCCTAGTCTTCTTCCTTACCGAGGCTAATTTAATTAGCTCTCCTCTAAGGTAACATTTCAGGGAGCACCAGATGATATCCATCCTCGGGGATGAATTCATATTGATCTCAAGGAAATTAGAGATGAGAGTTTTAATGCGAGCTACAGTTTGGGCTTCCTTAAGGAGCTGGGTGTTGAGTTTCCAGATCATGTCACGTTGAAAACTGGGGTCAGGGGAGATTTTCACCCAGACAGTGGCGTGATCGGACAGTATTATCGGTTCAATACCGGTCTGGAGAAGGCCAGGAAGGAGAGAATTACTGATTAAAATATAGTCTATTCTAGACCAAGACTGATGAACTTGGGAGAAAAAGGAGAAGGATCGGAGGGAGGGGTTATTGAGACGCCAAGGGTCACATAACCCTAATATTTGCACAAAGTCCGCTAAAGATTTTTGAGCCGGGGATGCAGGCCAATTAGAATCCTGAGATCTATCCAGAGAATGGGATGGTGGGACATTCCAGTCCCCTCCCAAAATGAGTTGTGAGGGTAGAAGGGTACCTAACTTGTCCGCCAGGGTCATAAAAAACTCGGGGCTCCCCCCTACTTGACCATAAATTGAGCCGAGGGTGACCTTACAGTTACTGAGGGAACCTTTGACTAGGACAAACCTGCCGTCAGGGTCAACCAGTGTCTCCTCTGTCAAGAAGGCAATGTAATTTTTAATAAGGATGGCCACCCCCCTGCTGGATCTTGACCCACTCGCTGCAAAAACGTGAGAGAAGCCAGATCTGACAAGCCATTTTTCCTCACTCTTGAGTAAATGGGTTTCTTGTAGCAAGAGTATCTCAATTTTGAGTAAATCGCAGTGATTGAACACCTGGATCCTCTTGGTTCTTTCCCTGAACCCTCGCACAGTCCAAGTAGCCATTATAACTGAGTTTGTAGCCATTTCAAAAACAGTAAGATAGAAATAACCTTAGTAAAGCTTTTGGTATAAATCGGCGTGAAAAGGCACACCCTGACCCCCCCACCAGACTGGTTAGGAACTGTGAAATAACAAAGCCAGATCTTTGGAGTGATACAATCCAACAGCAAGAATAGAAAATAAAATAAAACCCTTGAAGTTTAGCACAGACCAGCCTCAGAAACCCCCCCCTTGTCCCCCCAACAAGAAAACCCCCTACAAACTATGTACATTCTGGTGTCTAACGTGCCAGTAATGAATTGGTGAAACCAATGACATGCAACTGTGCACCAGAGCCCCATGGCAAACCCCAAGGTTGACCCAGTCGTTAAACCAGAAACGCTAAATGCTATCGAGGGAAGTGGAGACAGGGTGCATGCCAGGAATATCCCACTAAGTTTAACGAGAAATCCCCAACCAGAAGAATTAGGGCTGCCATATCCCCACTTTAAGAGCTCGTGAGGCAGCATCCTTTTGCCCCGAGCGTCTCCGGGATCCCCCCCCCCACCCACCAGCACTTAGTCTTTAGGTCCCGGCCAGACAACGGCCTTGTAAACCCGTGGAACCTATCGGGAAAGAAAAAGCCCAGGGAAGCTTTGCTTAGGGTAGTAATCTTTTCATTCTGACACTTAAGTAAGCCTGAGCACTGGACTTACCCCCATCTGTGCAAATCTGCAGTCCATGTGAAAGCAAGTGCAAGAAATGGGAGTGGGGTCAGGTCAGAATTGCGAGGCTGACTTTAGCGTTGTTCCCCGGGGGGGCAGAATATGCTGTGGGACCAAAACCGGTCCGCCTTCAAATCGGTCAGACCGAACCATGAGCCACCAACCCAAATGATCCGGGATTATTACTGGGACCAACTAAAAACGAACCACGGCCTACCGCCACCAGCGCTAAAGCCCCTGGATACGCCAGCCTCCCAGAAAAATGGAACAGCTAAACAAATACATCAGGTAAATAATCAATCCTGACATAGCAAAATGTGAATGCCAAAACGTAGGCAACAAGCCAACCACTGGATTAAAGAAAGTCAAGTCATTTGTCTTTGAACAGATTGGGTAGCCTGGAGGTTAAATCTTTGGTAGCCTGTTCAGGCGACTCGTAGGTTGAGGAACAGCCATCGATCGTGATCTTAAGTGTGGCAGGGTATAGCATTCTGAAGCAGATACCTGCCGCAATAAGCTTCTGCACCACAGGATGGAACGCCGTTCTCTTCTGTCTGGTCTCAGCTGGCAGGTCCTGGGCAATCCGTAGTTTAGTAGGGCCCCACATAATAGCTTGCAGCTCACGAGCCTTCGTGAGAACATGTTGCTTTTCAATATAACTAAGAAATTTAACAATAATCAGCCACGGGGGAGAGTCCGGTTGGGGCCATGGTCTCAGGGACCTATGAGCTCTCTCCAGGTGATATTGAGGGTTGAGAGGTGAGGGGCCGATGACTTTTGCCAAGAACTTCTGGAGAAAAGCGATGGTATCTGGTCCTTCTTCTTGCTCGGGCAGGCCCAGTATCAAAAGATTATTTCGCCTACTACGTCCCTCTAGATCCTCAGTCTTGATTTGCAGTTTCTTCACTTGCTGTTTTAGCGAGATAATTTCAGGATCCACTGTGCCCCTCCATTTTTCCTGGGACCGGATCCTAACCTCGGAGTCAGAGACCCTGGTAGTGAGTGAGTAAGATCCCTTTAATTGATTTAAGCTCAGGCGTGATGCCCTCTAGTACTTCCCGGTGTGTGATTTCTGTAGAAATTTCTCTTGGTGAGGGACTACTTGGGGAAGCAGCGCCGCCGTTTTTCCAGGGTTATTGATGGCCTGGCTTCTCGCTTTTGGGTAGTTTTTCGCGTGAGCTGGAGGGGTATGTCAGATGCGGCCTGCTTCATCTCTGCCTCCATCCTTGATTCTGATAGCAGGATGCAGTGAAAGAACGCACAGAGGCCAACAGGCAGAGAATGAGAGGCAGTTTGGTACTATTATTTCCCGTGTTGGTTGTAGCTAACCGCTTTAAAAAGAGATTTATGCTGATAGGTGGTGGGAGCCCAGAGACAGCGCAGCCATTCAAGGAGCTAGCATCACGTGACCTCCGCTAGTGCTTTTCTAAGGCACTCTCCCATCTTGCCAAAGTCAGCCCTCCTGAAGTCCAGTACTCTCACTTTTGTACGGCTTGACTCAGTAGCTGAGTTTATCGCGAACCACACTGTTTGATGGTCACTTGTTCCCAGATGGCAACCTACTTCTAGATCTGAGATTCTCTCACTGTCCCCATTTGAGAGTATGAGGTCTAAAATTGCTCTCTCACAAATGGGTTCCGAAACTAGCTGTCTGAGGCCTGCCACCTGTAGGACATCGAGAATGGCCCTGCTCTTGAATGTGGCTACAGCAAATGTACTCCAGTTAACATCTGTAGGGCAGAAGAGTGCCTCACACTGTGCAGTACAGTGCAGTCATAGCAATTTTGCAAGGGAAAACTATCAGTACTCAATGTACATACTATGCCCCCATTCCTCCAATATACTGTACGTTGTTTGCAATGCATTATGCCAAAATCCAAATGCCTTGTCAGTTTCTTTTGTAAAATTTACTTCCTTCTGCCTTGGAAAAGCATGGGAATTGAGAGAAGATAAAGTTGCTGTCAGCATTTTTCCCAGACCTTTGACTTTCATGCAATAATTACCCCATTTTATGAAAGAAAGGGCATGAAACGTACAAGAAGAAGAGACTGAGTTTCAGCTACTAGGAAAGATATCTTATAAAACAGCAGCATTCTGCTGAGACAGAGACTGAGATTTAGAGCACCTTTCCCAGTCCTTTTGACTTTCATGCATATATTATACCTTCTTGCATAGTTTCTGGAATTGCATTTCATTCATTTTGCAGAATGCAAAAACTAACTGCAGAGGACAGTAATGAAATGCAATTCTAGAATTAATGCAAGGAGGGGTAATTTACTGCTCTTTAAAACTTATTATAAAGCAGACACTGGCAAACAGCGTGAAGTTACCAACATTAAGCAATGCAAACTCCTAATAAGCACAATAGAGTAGCATTCCCAAATGTTTATTTTTTTCAGTTTTTTCCATGACAGGCAAGTGCACTAGACACATTCTTGCCTTTTTTTCAGGCACAACCGGGGGGAGGTGCCAACTGATCCTGAACCATGGGGGGAAATTTGGTCAGGGCAATGGGGAAATTTCCCTAATCTTTTCGAGAAGTGTCATGGGGATCTTTAACATCCACCTAAACTACCACCAGAACAGGCAGATGGGACCTCGGTTTAATGTCTCAACCAAAAGACAGCATCTCAGGAGAGCAGCACCCCCTTCCCCTTCATGCTGCACTACAGTGTCAGTATTGGGATATTAACCCAAGTGCATGGTGAGGGGATAGAAGTCACAGCTTTCTGATCGCCCCGCCTCAGAAGGGAGTGTGCTACCTGCTGAGCCACTGATCAAAAATTCGATAGCAGATACTTGTACTCCCTGGGAATCAAACCTGTGACCCACTGCTTGTAAGGTGAGGACATATCCAGTGTACCAATGATATCAGCAGCCTGGAGGCATGCTGACTCAGCATTCAACAACCCGGGAGAAATGGGCCACACTAAAAAAGCATTAAAATAGGAATGTCAACTTTGTTCCAAAACCTGAAACACACATAGCTTTTATAGAACTGTTTTTTAATGTTGCTGCAGCCTTTACTTGTAAAAAAAAACACAATGCACAAGATTTTTAAACTTTGGAGAAACAGGTTCTTTAAGCTTGCTGACACAGAAGATTAGACTGTGAGTTCTGGAGAAGATATCATCATCAGCTCTTCACTGAAACTGTTTTTTTTTTGAACAGGTTGTGAAATCAGGGTTACAAAATAGCTCATAACATTAAAATGAAGTAACAGAGAAATCTAGTTCCTGGTATGAGATTTACTGGGGTATGCTTATTCTAATTCTGCAATGTAGCTCTTTTGAGCGGAGTCCCTCTTTAAGTTTAAGGTGTAGGGTTACCACCTTTTAAGAAGCCCAAAGTGGGACATTTCTTACTCAAACATGATTTTTTGCAGGACAGTACGTAACCACGACCAATACAACAGCCTCGTTTTCTCTATATAATCAGAATTAAGGCTAAGTATTGTAGTTTTTTAGTTGCCTCTATTGTTTATTATCATTTTAAGATAGTTTAGTTAAGATACTGTAGTTTTCTGCAACATTTAGTAGTAAATTAGAAAATATTTTTTCTACTATAAAATCAGGACATGTTGGGAGGGATAGTCAAAGCAGTTGTGCATGCACAACTGCGGAAATGTGCAAAAGAGCGATATTCAGTGGCAGCAACTGTGCAGCGCAAGTAGCAGTGCACCAATGCGCAATGAGAATGTATGCATGCGCAAGGGAAGGGGGCGCACCCATGAATATAAGGCACAGTGTGATATTCAACCCCTGACCAATGGTGCAAGCAAGGAGCAAACAGACTAGAGCCTATAAAAATAGGGAGCAGGTAGGAGGAGGGCACTTGAGCCAGAGGGAAGCAGGACAGAGGGAGACAGACAGGCCGTCTGCCTACAAAGAAGGCGACATGGAGAGAGAGAAAGAGACAGGCAGGGATAGAGAGGGAGTGACAGTGAGTGAGTGAGAGTGTGGCAGACAGGGAGGTGACGGCAGGTGTGAGAAAGTGTGGGCACGACATAGTGCCACCAGGCCCAAGTAGAGCGACACAGGCACCCATAGGGGTGGGAGACAGAGGCCGCAGGTCACAGCCTGTCAGCCGGGGGCAGGGTACACAAGTGTGGGCTCTGCAGAGCAGCATGCACAGCCACACACAGCCAGGTGGGCCTGTGGAGCTGGATGCCTGGGGGGACTGGACAATAAAGGCCATGGCCAGTGTGGTATTCCAGATGGAGGCTGTAATGGGGGGGGAGGCAGGAGTCAGGGTGGCGTGGCCGTGGAAGGGCCTGTCGGCGGTATGCCTGGAACAGGCGGTACCGACCCTGCATCAGCTATGAGACCTACACTGACATGGAGATCGTGGGCCGGTACCGACTGAACCAGGCAATTCTGAGGAAGCTCTGTGAGCTGTGCAATGAGGAGATGCAGGCACCCACTAGACAGAGTTACGCCCTGACAGTGGAGACAAATATAACAGCCGTCATGTGCCTGCTCACAACGGGCACCTTCCAGAGACCAACAGGGGACACCACAGGCATAACCCAGTTGGCTGCGTCACGGCTCCTCACACAATTCCTCAATGCACTGCTGCCACATGCTGCGGAATACATCCACTTCCCCAGCACACAGGCAGAGTGCACAGCAAACATGCAGGAGTTCCATAGGGTAGCACATATGCTTGGCGTGCTACAGGCCGACTGCACCTATGTGGGCATTCAAATGCCACCTGGCCTGGAGGGGGTAGCCTACATCAACAGAAAGGGCTACCCCAGTATCAACTGCCAGGTGGTGTGCGATGCCAGGAGACGCATAATCAATGTCTGTGCCACACACCCTGGTGAAGCACATGACGCCTTCATCTGGCACAGCTCAGCACTGTACCACAGGTTTGAGAGTGGGGACATCCCCACCGGTCATCTAGTGGGTGAGTATGCCAAGATCATGGGCAGCTGGGTACACCAGGGCATAGGAGAGGGGGGCGGCCAGGGTAGGGGCACCACAGAGTGCGGCTGGGAAGGACAAGGGGCACAGCAACAGAAGACACCATGCTAACCATATCTCCATCCACACAGGTGACAGTGGCTACCCACTTCGGCCCTGGCTGCTCGTCCCCTGTGAAGGAGAGGTACAATGAGGCACACGCCAGCAAACGGAACATAATTGAGCATGTCTCTGGTCTGCTGAAGGGATGTTTCCGTTGCCTGCACAGGTCTGGTGGTGCCCTACAGTACAGCCCCTTGAAGGCCTGTGGCCTACTCCTGGCCTGCTGCATGCTGTACAACATGGCCACTGACTGTGGGATAGCTGTTGAGGTCAAAGAGGGGAACAGCAGTGGGGACGACGCGGCCGATGGGCCGTGTAGTGATGGGCAGCCCCCTGGGCGGAGAGATCCTTGGCTGATGGGGATGGCACGTCAGCACCAAGACACAATAGCAGAGGAGCACTATGGTGCAAGCAGGTAGGCGGACAATCACCCATGCACGGGATGGCCACAGTGGCAAGACACACAGGCATGTGTGGGCATACCCTGCAGCCCGCACAGACAGGTGGGGGGGCAGGCATGGGGCCGTGCTACACAGCCACACACAATAACATGCAGCACAGCACACCCACACTGGCATGCGCCTGGGTGCTAGCGCCTGGCATGGATCAGATGCAGGGCACCGGTGCACATGTGCATCCAGTGCTGTGGTGGCATCATCACGCACATGCTACACAGACCAGCGGCTGGGCAGGTGCGTACACGGCCAGTGTTTGGCACAGTCCACGGATGCCACGTTCATGGCATGCATGCACACACACACACCACCCATGTGCATATAGAGTGGCAGCAGCAGAACAGGTGGCAGGCACATCAGCTCCGCTGCGCGATCACACAGCTGCCATGGATACGTGGACAGCCGCACCATGGCCGCTCAGTGGACCCAGGCTGTGCGACGGCCACAGGGGGGTCTGCGACTGTCCCCCAAGGGTGGAACTGCGGGATCATGACCGTGTCCTCACAGGGGTCTGCAGGCTCCCGAACAGGCTCGCTCCAGGTGTGCCTGGGATGCCAACAGCGGAGCCTGGTATCGACACTGAGGGAGTCACCCAATGCCGGGTATGTGGGGTGGACAATGCACTCCACGGGGTCTGCAGTGGCTGGCCGTGCCCCATGGCAGCCAGTGCGGCAAGGCCGACCATGACCACAGTGGCTAAGCGATCCAGGGCCACAGATGTGTCCTCCCGCAGGTGCTGTATGGTCTCCTGGACCTGTGTGATGCCCCTTTCATGCTGCTTGGCTGCCTGGCATACCTCTGCACGTAGTGCACACACCCTAGCCATGAGCAGCACCTGTTGGTCCACGGAGGCCCGCAGCAATCGGGTGTGCTCATGCAAGGGGTCGGCACCCGGGGGCGCATGGGCATTATGTCGACCCACCAGTGGCATATGACTGCGCTGCACAGCACCCCACTTAGGTGGGTGCTGCACAGCATGGTCCCCTTGGGGCTGCTCATTGACAGGCGCACCGGCAGCGGATGCTGCACCCGGCCTCCCAACGTCCCCAACCATCTGCCGCCCCTCCAACTCCTGTGCGCTGGCCAGTGCCTGTGCGGCTGTACCACCACCACCACTGTACCCCAGCACCGTCGCACACAACAGTACCAGAAGAGGTGATGGGCGGCGATCCCACTGCCAACAGGCCACTGGCCACGCTGTCAGGGATGGTGGATGGTATAGGTGTCTCCCCCACGACAAGTCCCCCACTGTCCAGGACAATGGTCACATTGTCATTGGTGTCGGACCCCACCCCAAGCTGTGTCTCTGCACATTGCATGCTGTGGCTGGCACCCTGCTGAAACACAGCCAGGACCTCGTCCGACACCAAGCCCAGGTCATCTGGTCAGACAGCGGTGGTGTGCTGCAGCCATTCAGGGCCCCCAGACGCCAGTGGAGGGTGATGGCTGGTCCTCCAAGGCTGGGCATGCCCCCACGGCAGACACAACCTCCCCTGCCACTGCATGCTGACGTTCTGGTGCTGAAAAGGAACACAGATGCATTAGTGCCACTGATGCAATGGACCCCTCATCCCCGATGCCACTGTACCTACCATATAGTGATGGGCTCCCACCTGTCTGGAAGCCACCGCCCAGCACATCCTCAACAGCGCTCTGCCATATGGTGGCTGCCACCAGCTCCTCCGCTGGCGGCTGTGTCATGTTGGCCTAGCCCTCACCTGTGGCTGACCTTGCAGCCCGAATGGCCACTACTTTCTCCTTGATCTGATGCTTGTTGGTACCCACCTTCTTCTTGCACTCCTGTGCATATTGCCGGTGGCTGTCTTGCTGGTTCACAGCCTTCGCCACCTCCTCCCAGGCTGCAGCCCTGACCTGGGGTGTGCCAGTTGCACCACTCAGCAGAGGCTTCCTGTCGAGGTACGCCTCAAACAGGGCATCCACTTGCACCTTCGTAAAGTTGGGCCTGCGCAGGCAGGCCACACTCCTCTCCCTGCTCATGTTTGGATATGCTGCTACCTGTGGGCAATAGCATGTGGTTAGTGACTCCAGTGGTCCACACCAGCCAACCATCCAACTGTGCTGTCCATCTTCTTGGTGGGCGCAACTTACCTCGGATGGCTGCAATAGCGGTCCACGGCTTGCGCAGTCCTGCAGTGCCTTTATAGCGCATCGCATGTAAATGGGCTGATACACAACAGTAATGAGATGCTAATTCCCGAAGTGTGCCATGGATAAGCTGATGAGCTAATATGCTTATGCCGGCTGAATATTGCATTCTTGCATCTTGCGCAATGGACTTGCGCCAGCACAAGTCATGACGCAATGCTGTGAAGTGCGCAGTGTGCCCGTCACCATGCATGTGCCATGGCATGTACTACTGCCTACTGTGCATCGTGCGCTGGGTGCGCTATTTGCTACCATTGTGCCCTATGCGCTATAGGGCCTATGGCACTCAGCGCTACAGGGACTATGGCGCTCAGGCACCACTGGGCCCATGGTGCTTGGGTGCTATCAGCCTGTAGGGCATGGTGCCTTCAGGTCCCTACTGTGCAACATGTGACATGGCCCCAATAGCGCACACGTGCACATTGCGCATGCTGACCCCTGCAATATGCCCACCAGGTACCTCTGCCCCACATGCCATTGTGGCCATGCCCATGCTGGACATCCCTGCGGATGTGCAATTAATGCAGGCAGCGAATCTCTGGACAAGGTGCGCGTCCCAAGCATGTGGAGCTCGTGCACTACAGGGTGCCATTTTGAACTGCTTCATTGCGGAGGACGCATGCCATGGTGCACAGAGCCCCATTCATAGAACTGGAGCCAGGTAGAGCTGGTGAACCTGGTGGCCCAGGTGGAGCCCCACGCTGCAAGCTTATCTGGACAGCAGCCCCTCAACAGGCCAAGGACCGAGGTGTGGCAGGATGTGGCTGATGGCCTTGTACAGGTGACAGATGTGCAGTGCACAAGACAGCAGTGTCACCACCGTTATGGGGACCTGTTGAGGCGGGACCCTGAGAGGCTCAAGTCGCTGCAGGCACGCGTCCAGAGGGGGGCCATGCCACGGCCAGGTAAGTGTACTCTACCTGCGTCTGTGCATATCCAGTGTTCCATGGGGCTGGCAGAGCTGCATGCCATGCTGGAGGGGGCCCAGTCACTGCATGCCCTGTGGTCTGGCATTGCATGCCACTGGGTGCACTGCGCCACTGCCCTGCGGCTGTGCCAGGCCTGGGTGCACCCTGTGCTTGGGGAGGTGAGGGCAGTGGGCTCATGGTGTTGCTGTGTACTGATGTGTGCTTGTTTGTGTTCCTGTCCTAGGCCCTGGAGACTGGAGGAGAGTCAGGGCAGCGAGGGAGCCTAGCAGGCTGTGGCTGGCTGCTGCGGACCCTTCAGCTGGAGCTGTGGGACTGAGGGGAGGAGCTGCAGGACCATCACATGCAGAGCCACGGTGGGCAGGTAGGCACTGTGCATTCATACACTGTTATGCAGGGTGGTCAGCAGGGATAGCAGTATGGCCTTGGACCCCAAGCACTGAGCCATGCCAGCTGGGTTCAGCCCATAGTGTGTGGTACCGTGGGTTGGCCATTGCACGTGTGTGGCAGATGTTGGTGGGCTATGGGTGCATCCAACTGCCACCTGTGCCGCTGTGGTCCCACCGCTGCACCATGCCACCTGCCTTCCACTGTGCTGGCAGTTGGCCCCTGGGTGGTGGCGTCCAGCACTTTGCATAGCCATGGCATGTTGAGTCAGCAGCAGTCATAAGCCCACCCACTGAGGGTGACCAGGGTGCCACCCCAGGTGCATGTGTCCCCACTGCCTGCTGCACACGGTGGGAGGGCTAGGGTGTCCTGAACACGCAATGATCACCTGTTCCTTCCTTTGCCATAGGTGTCCAATGGAGAGGTCGCCAGCCATACTACGGCCGCCTCCTGCGGCGCATCATCGTGATAGCCACTGCCACCCTGGAGATTGCAAGGCTAACTAGATGGCTCCTGCTGCGGGGGCAGTGCAGGGGTCAGCGGTGGGACGTGGCCACCCACAGGGGCTGTTGTTACCCTTGCTGCACCTTACCACCCTTCCTCTGCCTTTCCTTGTCCTGCTGTATAGCCCTGTCCCCATCCCTCCCTTACCTACCCTGTTCCTGTTTTGTAAATAGTTTCCCCCTGCCCTGTTCCCTGTTTTGTATTGTTATTCATTACAGTTTGCTTTGGTTACCTATCTGTGTCCATGTCTGCTTTGTGGCTGATGAGTGGAGCCATGCTGCACTGGTGTGGTGGGTGGTTGTGTGGTGCACCTGTGTTGTTCTGTGGGCCATGCATGGTGGTGTTTGCCCATCAGTCAGTGGCTGTGCCCTGGGGTGGCCATGGGCTGGCTGTTCGGGCTGTGTGTTGGGTGCCATGTGCCAAGGTGTGGCTGGCTGTGGACCAGGTGGGTTGGGGCATGCCATCCAGTGGGGGGTAGCCGGTGGCAGCCCACCCTCGGCCATTGGTGCCACCTTTTTATATGTCCGCCACTCTGGTGCTCGTGGACAGGGCTGACTACATGCCCGCACTCCTTGGGTGGTGTTCCTTTGTGGGCCGGCTGTGCCTCTTGGCCTGGCTCCACCACCTCCCCAGCAGCCACCCCTCTTCCCCAGGGCTTGCTCCTTGCTGTGCCTGTGGCTTGTCCATTTGTGCCTTGGCGCATCCTCCTCAGCCCCTTGCGCATCCATGGTTGCGCTATTGCACATGTTGGGTTGCTCCCTGGTGCACCTCTGACTGTGCTCTGGTGCATCCATGCGATATTCAGTCATGTAGCGCTGACGCATGTCACCATGCGCACCCTTTGAATATCATGCTCACTGCACCATGGCGCAATGGATTTGCGCTTCGCTGGCCTTGCACTGGCATCTGGCGTATTTCTGAATATCCTACCCATAGTATTTTTCTTGTTTTTTTGCAGGACACAGTTGCCAAATCAGGACTGTCCTGCGAAAATAAGGACAGGTGGTAACCCTATTAAAGGTGGGTGACTCACTGGAAAATATTTTAGAAATAAAGATCTAGGGAAATGTAGTAAAAAAAAGCATAAGGCAAGAAACAAATGATCAAGTACTGTTATGGATTGAAGGAGAAGAATGGACGAACAAATTGACACTTAAAATGGAGATTTTAGACTCTACAAGGCTCTACACATATGACAATAACACAAAAACACCAGAAGTGGATCAAACAAAAGAAAAATCACAATGAGTTTATATGTTAGAAACCCTAAATAAATATACAGTATTGGAAAATTTAGAAGGAAACTGACAACAAAAGGAATGTAGATTGACAAAAGCAAATAAGGAATCTGACCCCAACATTCTCTCATGGAATAGTTCAGGAATAAAAAAAAAATGGGCTGATAAAGAATTTAAATCATACATTACAACATTTGATTTTATAAACTTTCAGGAAACATGGGCTAATAAAGAAGTGCATTTAGAAGGATATAAAAAGTATTCCAAACTGTCTATTAAAACAAATAAATATGGAAGACCTGCAGTAAGTTACTGTAAATTAAACAAGAATTATAAAACTATAGAACTCGAAACCATGAATGAGGGTATGCTGGCTGTTAGGATCCAATTTGCTCAAACTGAAATTGTATAATATAATAAAATAATATAATTAATATGCATCACCAACTGACAACAAGGGATCAAGAACAGCTAACCTACATTAATTAGGTAATCCTATAGAAAAAGACAGGATACAGAACCCAATGATTGGATATAGAATAATAGGGGATTTCAATGCAAGGGTAGGATGCTGTCCAGATTTTTATGCTAATGTACTGGACTATATGACAGCCAATAGAGTGAAAGATATATCAAGTAAAAGGAACAATTTGGACAAGAAAAACAATAATGGTGGCCAAAAGATTAGTGATCTACTAATAAATAAGAACTTTATCTTATTAAATGGAAGAACTACAGTAAACATGATAAAGAAGGTGCTTATACTTATTTGAGCACCAGCGGTAGATCTACTATAGACTTGATTTGGCGAAGTATAAATATAAGTAACACACGTAGAGATTTTAGAGTAGGAAACATGGGAGAAGGTGAACACTTACCATTGGAGCTAGAAATAATGTTAAAAAAAACCTGACACAGAAAAAAAAAAAGAATTGAAACAACCTCACAACTTATACAAAAAAAGGTATAGGTTAGAAGTTAATAAATAGTGATGAATACATAAGAATATTGGATTTAAAAGACACTTTACAAAAATGGATGATTATATTGAAGGGGAAAAATTTCAAGATAATGTGAAGGCATTTGATCACATAATATCTTAAATATCCAAAGTAATAAACGATATAAAGATGCATTCAAAAAGTAAGGGAGCACCATGGTTTAATAGGGAATGTAAAATGATGAAAAAAAAAACCAGCAAAATCAGACATTAAGGCTAGTTAAAAGGATACTGTTAACCCCCTTAGGTCTCAAAGTGTCCATAGTTTAAAAAACATTTTATGATTGTCAAAATTCTGTAAAGATTGTTGATGTAGCTGGTAGTTTGATTCCGACTTATTTTCTTCAAAAAAAAGTGGACTGCCCAACTTACTGGAGTTATCACAACAAAACAGGTTTGTTTACATTCCTTGATCAACTACAAAAGCGTTTTTCTTGGACTTGGAACCCCCCACAATACAGTCTAGCCCCTCACGATGCAGTGGGAGTTTAAGAGGCTACTGCCTTATGAGTGATGGTTTGTTTGGGTGGGTTTCTAATGCTCAGGAAATATGCAGTAAAAACAGATCTAGGATTGTAAACAAAAACAAGGTTGTTTATAAATATACACTGCCATGCATTTCAGTTCTATTAAACAAGGAGACAGACAAAACAAACAGCAACATTAGTTAATTTTAGAGAAGGTAAGCAATCATAAAATGTGGAGTTTCAACTAGAAATAATATGATGAAAAATAGGTTGACAGTGTCCCTTTAAGAAAAAAATGAGTAAAAAGAATAGATAAGAATTAAATATATTAAGAGCAAATTATAATAAAAAAAACAGGTTACTCACCTGTAACAGTAGTTCTAGGAGTGGTACATGTTGTTCATCCACACTATTGGCATGTTTCTTTCCCCTTTGAGGATCACCGGAAATCTTCAAGCTGGCTCCTCCCACCCACCCAGGTGGTAAATACCTCAGCTCTGCCACATGACGCCAGATCTTAGCCCGCTGGAAGCCAGGTGTTGTGCATGCACAGCCAGGGAGGTCGGGATGGTCTGTGTGGATGAACAACATACACCACTCCCAGAACTACTGTTACAGACGAGTAACCTGTTTTTCTAGGATCGTGGATATGTTGTTCATCTACACTTCTTGGCAGACTCCTAGCAGTTCTCTGGGAGTAGGGAGGCAAGGCGTACACCCCCTACATAGAGAACAGAGATTGGAGAACTGAGTTCCCAAAACCAGCATCCCAGCATGACTCAAGGTTGAAGTGCTAATGGGTGATGAAGGTGTTTGCCGACTTCCAGGTAGCAGCCCGACAGATTTCCTGGATAGGGATGTCTCTGGAAGCAGCCACCGCTGCAGCAGTATGGCAGGTAGAATGAGCTCTAATCCCTCTGGGAGGCTCCTTGCCCGCCAACTCATAGCACAGACTTATGCAAGATGTAATCCATCTTGCAACAGTCCATTTTGCTGCAGGTCTGCCAGAAGCGGCTTCAGCATAGTGGCAAACAGCTGGTGAACCTCTTCTTGAATTTCCACCGTCCTCTCCTTATAACAGGAAAAAGCACGTCTCAGGTCCAAAGTATGGAGTCTGTACTGGGCCTCCGAGGTGTAATTAGGGTAGTAAACTGGCAGAGTTAACACCTAGTTAAGGTGAAACTCTGATACCACCTTTAGAAGGAATATCTGGTGGGGGCATAGGACAACCTTGTCCCTGTAGAAGACCAGATAAGGGAAGTCCACCGAAAGCTCCCCTGTCCTTCTGGCAGATGTGATAGCCACCAGGAAGGCCATCTTCCACAACAAGTGAGACAGCTCACACTTGTGCATTGGTTCGAATGGCTTGCCCATGAGCTTTGCCAGTACCAGCAGTAAATCTCATGGAGGTGGGGGTTCACGCATCGGAGGGGAATGTGATCCAGGCCTTTGAAAAAGCACCCAACCACTGTCTCCTGCGCCAATTTCGGCAGACCAGCCTGCACCCGGTAAGCAACAATAGCTGCCAGGTGTACCCTTTGGGTCGATGACCATAGACCCCCTTTTGAGAGAGACCAAAGGTAGTTGAGAATGATAGCCACTGGACAGGACAAAGGGTCCAGGCCCTTGTCCTGACACCAAATGGCAAGTCTTTTCCATCTGAAGGTGTAATATTTCCAGGTTGATTCATTTCTAGATGCCTCCACCACAGTGTAGACATCATCGGAAAGACCCAAAGCCTGGAACTCTAGCCGCTCAGGTACCAGGCTGTGAGGTGCAGGGATTAAAGGTCCGGATGGAATAACTTCCCCTGATTGAGTGATATCACGTCCAGGTGTGTACAGAGTCATTCCGGGGGCTTGCAGCTGAGGCTTAGGAGATCTGGATACCAGAACTGGCATGGCCAGTTTAGGGGTACCAGGATCACCTTCACCTTGTCCCTCCTCACCTTGAGGATCAAGGGAAATGGAGGGAAGGCAAAGAGGAGGGCTGAGGTCCACGGCCTCGAGAAGGCACCCCCCCTGCAGCAAGCCCTGCTGAGGGAGGCAGGCATGAAACAGCCTCAGCTTGGTGTTTTCCATGGAGGCAAGCAAGTCCACCATCAGTTTGCCCCAATGAGAGTACAAACTGTAAGCTACCTCTGGATGGAGAGACCACTCGTGGGATGTCTGACCCAAGTGGCTGAGAGCATTCACCAGATGGTTTGAGGCTTCTGCCACATGGATGGCTAGGAGATCCACCTCCACCTGGCTCACGAGGGTCCAGATGCAGAGCACCTCCTTGCACAGTAAACAGGAGTGCGTGCCTCCCTGTTTGTTGAGGCAATACATGGTCGTGGTATTGTCCGTCTGGACTTAAACCACTTGACCCCAGAGCTGAGGAGCGAAAGCTGACAGTGCTAGTCTGACTGCTCTGAGCTCCAACAGGTTGATGCGGCATCAGGATTCTTCAGGAGTCCAGAGCCCGTGGGCCCTTTCATCCCCCATGTGGGCTCCCCAGCCCATGAGAGAGGCATCGGTCATGAAGATGACCATCAGCTTGGGGCGGACAAACGGGATCCCTTCCTACAACCGGTCTGGGGCAGTCCACCATTGGAGAGCATCCCACATCTTCTGGGTTACAGTGACCAGTGGGTCAAAATGACCATGGTGCTGAGTCCACTGGGCGGCCAGCTCCCATTGAAGGGAGTGCATATGCAACCAGGCCCAATGGACCACTGAGGTGCACACCGCCGTGTAACCCAGAAGGCACAGAAAGTCCCAGGCAGGGTGCAACTGCCAACCAGAAATGATTGGGCAAAGGAGAAAAGAACCTCTGCCCTGTCCGCCAGGAGCCAAGCTCTGGCTTGACAAGAGTTGAACTCTGCCCCGATGAAGCCCATCACCTGAGAAGGCATGAGTTGGGAGCAGGTCTGGAGGGTCAGAACCACCCTGGACCTCTCCACCTCCTGTAGGGAGTGACCTGCCAGAAGTCAGTCATTGAGGTAGGGGTAAATTCTGATCTTCGACGCCGTAGATGGGCAGCCACCACTGCAATGTATTTTGTGAAGACCTGTGGGGCTGATGACAGGCCGAACAGCATGGCTCGGGAACTCGTACAGGGTCCCTTCGACCCTGAAGTGGAGGAACCGCTGATGGAATGGACAGATTGGGACATGGAAGAATGTGTCCTGCAGATCCAGTGAACAAAACCACAAGTTTTGCTCCAAAGGATGGAATGATCTGGGAACAGAGTGAGCATCTGAAAGGTGCGAGACCCGAGATATTGATTCAGGTCGTGGAGATCTAGAATGGGGCACCAGCCCCCCATCCGCTTGGGCACCAGGAAGTACCTGGAGACAAAGCCTGGGTCTGATGGAGGATCCACCATAGCAGCTATTGCCTCCTTGAGGAGGAGCTAAGTAACATCATTTCAAAGAGCTGACTGGGTGTGAGTGGATATCCGTTCCTCCAGAGGGGGGCGCGGGCTCGACTGAGAGGGTACTGCGCAAATTCTAGAGGCAGCCCCAGACCAACCACCTCGAGAACCCACTTGTCAGTGGCAGAAGATGGCAAAAAGGAAGTGGCAGAGCCGGCTCCCCACGGGAGGACCCAGAGCTATCATGACGAGAGTAGGGACGGCAGCCCCCAACCCCATCACTGAGCAGGCTTGGAGGAGAAGGCTCCGGGACCTGAGCCTCAGCCTCCTTTACAGCCCTGTTGGAGTCCAGGCTTGGGCCGAGGGTGACAAGCTTGATCCTGCTGCTGATGCTGGTGCTGCTATCCCCCTTGGAAGGAGGACTGCTGAGCCACAGGGAAGAGTGCCAAAAAGGCTTCTTCTTCTTCTTCTGCTGGTTCTTGCCTGCTGATCCCTTGGCAGAAGTGGCATCCAAGGTGGCACTGGACTGTTCTATGCGCTGAAGGTGACCAGCCACCCCTGGGCCAAACAAGTCAGTTCCAATTTGTGCCGAGTATCCATCGGGAAGGAGGAGGAGAGCCTCAGTCAAGCCCTGCGATGAGAGGCAACTGCGGCAGCCATCTAGTGGATACAAGAGTCCCCAATGTCCAGGGCCACCTGGAGCTTCTGTTTGGCAACAGCTCAGCCCTGGCATCAGACCAGCTTGACCGTGGTCTGTATGTCTGCAAGGAGATGTGGGAGGACCCAAGGAGGGCATGAGAGAAGTGTGCCATGATGGTGGCCAAACTTGCCTGACAAAGGCCCAAGGAGGAAGCCGCATAGATCTTTCTCGCCAAATGGTCCAAGAGACTCTTTATCGGGAGGTCAGTCAGTGTTGGTAAAACTGCCAGCACGCCTGAACACAGAGGCAGTCACCAGGCTCTTGGCCAAAGGGTGCTCCGTGAACCCCGCAAGGGACCGCATGGGAACCACGTACTTGTAGGCCATGTGGGCAGATGGTGCTGGACAAGAGCCAGGATGCTGCCAGAGTTCAAGTGCCAGACCAACAATGGCCTCAGCCACAGGAAAGGCCTCAGTCATGGTATCCCCTCTTTTAAGGATGTCCGTAAGAGGGTACGCCACCTTTTTCTGGATGGGTTCCAGGGGCATCCCTGTGGACACAGAGATGAGGAGAAGGATCCCCTGGAAGGAAGAAGGACCCTCCTCCATTCCAAGGCCAATGGATGACTCATCATCCCCAGGATGAGAGTGCAGCCCAGTGACATCCAAATCCAAGGAGTCGGGATACAATGGCCTGCCACCCAAATCCCCCTCGACATGCCGAGTGCGGTCCGGGGTGACTGTGAACGATAAACTCCAGGGAAGCCTGGTGTCCAGTCTGTCTTCTTCTGAAGAAGCCCCTCCCACAGGCTGCTTAGGCAGCAGTTCCACCACGATGGGTGGAGAGACCAGTTTAAGCTGAAGAGGTGGATTTGCCGGTGGGGGAACCGAAGATTTTGGCTCCAGAGGGGTCGGCTTCAACCTAGGATGTGAAAGCCACGTAATGGCCGGTGGCCGGGGAGGGAGCAGGAGTAGGCTTGTGCCCAGACAAGATCAGCTGTTGCCACATAAGGTCCTCGTAGCACCAGAGTTTCTGCCGGAGTCTCTTCTCATCCAAGGAGGACGAGGATGACCGATGGCATCACCTCTTGTTAGCGCGCTTATGACTCTTCCTTGGCCTGTCAGTCGAGGAGGTTCTAGACCTCAACCGAGATCGGGCGGATCGACTTCGGTCGCTCTGGAGACACCGGCGGGACTGGTGACTTCAGGGGGTCCAGAACCGGGTCTTTGATGGGAACACCAGGGGGCTGGGTTTCCTCACCAGGGAAGACAAGGACAGGAGTCCTTTCCAAAGAGTCGTCGGTTAGAGCCAGCGACAGTGGATCAATGGGGTCGATGACAATCTCGACCTCGTCGAATGCATCTTCGGTCATCTGGCTCGATGGAAGATCCGAAAAGTCAGTGGCCAAAGAAGCGATCTCGACTGAAGTTGAGACCGCATGATCTTGGGACTGGGACCTCTCTCATTCCCAAGAGTGCCTTCGCCGAGACAAAGGTTTACTCGGTTCCTTCTCCTGCTTACGGGAATGGGAGGAGTGCGAGCCCATAGGTGCCTCTCCTCGGGTGGGAAGAGACTGGCACAACTCCTGAAAGGAGCCTGAGAAATTAGAGCCTAGGTTAAGAGGAGCGAAGAAGCCCCGAGTGTCGGCGGCATGAACCGCTTCTTCCTCGAACACCTGTATGCGTTCCAATTGTTCAGTGGAGCCCGCAGTCACAGAAACCACCCACCTAGCCTCCTTGAACTTCACCTGGAAGGTTCCTTTCTCCAGTCTCCCCAACTTTAAGCGTACCAGATGGTTGTCCAGAACATTGGGATGGAAGGCCAAGCAAAAGCTGCAGGACGAGGTGTCATGGCCAACACCTAGGCAGTAGACACATGCGAGATGGAGATCGGTGCATTATACCTTCTGGCCACAAGGACACTGGCGAAATCTGGGGGAAGATTTTTCTTTCATGATCGAAGACGCATAAGGGCAATCGCTAACTCGAACGAGTTTTAATTTCGGTAAATCTGAGGTTTTGAAAGCCAGGGCCTACAAAATGCGTGAGCATAAGGGAGGCAACCTGCATCTTCCAGCAGAAAGGAAGATCTGGCATCATGGGGTGGAGCCGAGGTATTTACCACCCGGGTGGGTGGGAGGAGCCAGCTTGAAGACTTTTGGTGATCATTAAAGGGGAAAGGGACATGCCAATAAGTGTGGCTGAACAACATACACATGATCCTTGAAATATAATTAAACAAAAAAATAAATACTAGGAAACTATACGGGAAAAATTAGAAAAAGCAGCAAGGGAGGAAAAAAAAGTAGAGCATTCTGGCATCTGGAGAGGAAGAGAACAACTGAATATAATAATCATACTGAGAATTATATTGAACCAGAAGCCTGGGTGACATACTTTAAAGGTATATGTTTGATGACAAACTTAAAAATAATATAGATCTCCTAAATAAAACCTGGGTGGGTTTACAACACTGGGAGAGATGCATTTATCCATCCAAGCATTTACAAATCACAAAGTACCCGATTCAGATGGAGTACCCACTGATGCAACATTGAAAACAAGAGAAAAATGGGTAAAAATATTGTGGAAATTATATAAATATATTTACGCAATAGGTGTGGACATAAATACTTTTGAATATCTGGGCCGATGTGTTTTCATCTTTCTGCAGTTCTCAGAAATGTAATTGTTAATTGTACCTGTATTTGTATTGTATAAGTTGTATTGTAACTTACACTATGTTTTCCATTGTTTTATTTTGTATTTATTTGTTATGTGTAATGCTTGTCACCTGTGAAAATGGGCAATTTGCCCATCAGGCTCACAAGGATAAAAAAAAAGCATAAAACAGTAACAAAATCTGTAAGTACACCCTGTAACAATTTAGCATAAAATATACCCTGCAAAAAACAATTTTAAGTACAGGAAAATAAAGGAACAAACTGTAAAACCTGTAAGCATAAAACAGTAACAAAACCTGTAAGCACAATGTGTTTCAATGTAACAGAATTTTGCCTTGAAAAATAAAAAAAAAATCCGACAGGGAAAAATAAAGTAGTAATTTGTAAGCACAAAACAGTAATAAAATATGTAAGCACAGCCTGTAAGCACAAATTAAAATAGTAAAACCAGTAACTCTGCTTAGCCAAAAGTCCCCCCCATCCACCCCCACACCCCTATTTCTAAATAACCAACTTCAGGGGGGACACGGATACTGGCAAAAGAGGCAAACACAGGAGGAAGCTACTTGGTGGAGTAGCAGTGCGTAGGGGGAGAACATTGTGGGGGAGCAACCTATGGGCCGGGGTAAACAAAGTCAAAGATAAATAATCTCCCCCCAAAAATCCCCAACAATGCAACAACAACCAACATAAAATCAAACCCCACACCAGTTCTAAACCTGGACCACCACTGTTTCAGACCATAGCCTTAACCACTATGCCAAATGACGAGCTCAGAACCACCCTCCCAAACAACGCCCTATATCCTTCTCTTGCTAGCTCTCAATCACCACACAGTAACAAGCTGTGTTTTCCAGTCACTTTTATTCCCCCTCGCTGTTCTCTCACAGTCCCTCTTAACCCAGGCACTCAAACGGAGTCACTCAAATTGAGTCGTTCAATTTGAGTTGCCCATGTCACGGATTACCAAGTAAAATAGCTTCTCCTCTTCCCCATATGGATATCTCTGCAGTTAAAGATCTAAAATGCCCCCTGTCCTCCAACCTACTTCCCCTCTCCTGCAGTCAGTGAAGGGTTCAAGAATAACTGGGATAGATACTGGGGTACAGTAAGGGGGCAACACGGATAAAGAGGACAGAGAAAACAAGTGATGACCAGGGGACTTTCTCATCAATTAGGCAATGATAAGGAAGAACAGATAGACAAAATGTCCTCCTCCTACTTTCAAGTTCTATATTTTCATCTCTTGCAAAGTCCTTCCCTCTGATAACACAGAGTGTCCCAATATGAAGGCAGAAGGCCAGGGGTTCAAGAATGCATGGGATAGGCATAAAATAATCTCATGGGAAGAGAAGGGGGTGAAGTGGTGGTGAATCAAGTAGGATATGCAGTGATATTATAGGCAAGGAAAACTGACAGACTAGTTAGGCCAATCAGTCCTTAGCTGCTGCCAAATTCTATGTTTCTAAGTGTCAATGTATTTCATAACTGCATTTTTTAGTACGGTACAGGAATGTTACTACGGAGCCCCTAAGCCACGCTTTCCATAATGTCTCCCAACATGCCATCAGACTTAAAATTATTAAATGTAAGTACATACTCCTCAAAATAAAGACCCCTCCTTTGAGACTAGGTTGAGCCTTACCTACTGAAATCATGGTTTCATAGTTCTGCACCATCACGTCCCTGTGAAGCTCCTTCTCCTGTTTGCTTAACATCTTCCATTCCTCTTCAGAAAAATCAACAGCAACATCTTCAAAGATTTCTGGCACCTGAAAAGACATGAGACATGTTTAACAGCTCTTGGTTTCACAACATACTTTCAGAAATCTTCAACTTTTATGCAGGATGGGGAAGGGCAAGGTTAAGATCCACAGTCTAAAAGACTAAGAGGCTTTGCTGGCACTCCTACAACAAGTGAAGATAGATAGACACTTGTAGTGTAGGGCAGACAAAAGGGAAAGCAGAGATGGAATAACATTAGGAAAGGGGTAGATGGAGTACGTCAAGTGAGGGGAGAGAGTCCTAGCTAGTAGAAAGCAGTCTGGCTAAACATCAGGCATCTTGGAAAGAAAATGGGGGACATACAGGCAGTGGTGCTGCAAGCCCAGCTTGATTCAGTTATTATTATGGAAATGTGGGTAACATAAAATCCCAACTAGGACCTCACTATTACAAAATGTACTCAATTTTGAAGGACAATAAAAGGAGCAGGAGAAGGGATTATGCCATACACTGAGATTGTATAAAAGCAATAGAGGATAAGAATCTTGAGGGAGTGGGAACAGAATTAATTTTTATTCAGCTGATAGACAAAGTAGGTAAGAACCTCAGAGTGCTGGTGGTAATGCATAAAGATCACCAAATCAGTTTGAGGAGTGCTGCAAGGTGCTAGAGAACCACATTAGAAGGGCAATCACTATGGAAACACAATCATGATGGTTGATATTCTAACAGACTGGGAAATGTTTGGGGGGGGTCCGAATGCCAGGAGCCAAGCTCTTTTAAATTAAATGCAGGATGGCTTCCTTGTACAATGGGTGGTGGAACTAACCAGAGATGGACCCATCCTTGACTTCGTACTGTAAAATCAGGACACAGTAGGAGAGGCCCGAGTAAAGGAGCCCCTGGGGATAAGTGATCATAACTCAGTGTGGTACATTAATAGCCCTGGAATCCCAGCACTCCAAGTCAAAGACAATGGTCATTGGATTCCAGAACACCAGTTTTGGAGGACCTAGGGGATATCCTCATGACAAAATTGATGGAATGGAAGGGACCGAGACAGTGGAACATCAAAGTGAGTCTGACAGAGGTCACCAAAGCTTGTCTGAAGCAGGAAGGTAAAAAACATAAAGTAAATAAATACAGTTTGGTATACAAGAGAAGTTAGAGAAGCAGTAGGGAGGTATACCTAGGAAAGCTAAAGGATACCAATAATTTAATTTATTTATTTATTTCAAAAGTTTCACCAAGACAGACATACTGAACTGAAAGGAGCTTGTTTTCAGATGTGGCCTCAGGGAGAAGGTAGAAGGGAAAATCAACATGTGCAAATCAGTATAAAAGTTTTACATGTGCATTAAGAGTGCAAAAATTATACAGGGTAGCATAAAACACAAGCCCAGCATCATACTGTAAATAAACATCAAGGTGTGCACTGAAAGTTACGGAGCAATTACAAAGTGTTACATATAGATCAATGCATAATCAGACGTATAGCAGCCTTCAAGAATGGGGTAGAGAAGGGTATGGTAGCCAGAAGGGCTAACCCACCATGACAGAGAACAATCAGAGGTGATGAGGAAGGAGGAGGGAGGAGGTGAAGGGAGAGAGACCGGATAACAGGAAGATGACTGGAAGAGTGGGGAGGAAGAAGCAGAGGGTAGGTGGAGGAGGAGGAGGTAAAGTGAGTCACTATGATCAGAAAATGAGGAGGGGGAAGGGAGGAGGAGAAAAGGGAAAAGGTCAGGGGTAGGTGCAGGAAGGGGCAGTGTGAGTACAAAAAACCCCAGCGAAAGAGGAAAAAGAGGTAGCAGAGCGGATGGGGAGTTGGAGAGAATTCCAGAGTTTGGGAAGATGGTAGGAGAAAGCAGCTTGCCTAGCTGAGGACCTTCTAGCATGAAGAGCTAGAGTTCATTGACTAGAGCTAGACAGGGAATTGCCAGAGTCAGAAGCGGTGGAGAAAAGAGAAGAGAGGTAAGACAGGAGGGAGCTCAGACACTGTTTAGGAATAACAGCAGATCCATGAGCCAGCCACCTGGCTTCCATGGGGGGAGAGAGAGAGAGAAAGAGTAAAGGTGGCAGTGGTGGGTCTGGGGGGTGGCAATCCAGGGCAAACCTGAAAAAGGAGTGGAAGAGGGTGTCCAGTCTGGCCTGGGTAGACTTAGGAGCACTGCCGTATATAGTGTCACCGTAGTCAAAGAGGGGAAGGATCATTCTTTGAATAATGGCTCTGCAGGTCAACAAAGGGATACAACAACGATTCATATATAAAGCACCAAGTTTAGGGTGGAGCTTTCTGTCCAAGGAGCTCACATGCATGAAGAAGTCTAAATGACAGTCTAACCACAACCCAAGATACTTGATGGAAATGATGTCTTTATGGTAAGTACCGTCCAGAGTGTGGAAAGTGGGTAGCTGAAAGGCTAGGTAGTTTTGCCTGGTCCCGAAAGATATATAGACCATCTTCATTGCTTTTAAAGAAAGCTGATTAGAGCAGAACCAGTGTTGGATGTTGCTGAAGTCAAACTGGAGCTGGTTTATCAGGTCAGTGGGGGCTGGAGGCAAATATTACAGTATTATCAGCATACATAGTATAGATGCAGATGAACATGTACAGAGGAGAACATTTCGAAAGATGGGAGAAAAGGATGGGTCCAAGCACTGAGCCTTGAGGGATGCCAGTCTGGATAGGTAATGTGGTAGGGGAATATGGAGTCACCAGTTTTTATAGTTTGAGTTCTGTTCTGGAGGCAAGAATAGAATCAATTTGTGGCATGGGGAGAGAAGCCAGCCAGCAGAAAGCTGATCAATAAGGAGATGAGAAACTGTGTTGAAGGTTTGGGCCAGGTCGACAAAGATGGCAGAGATGAGCAGGTCCTGCTCCATACCGGTCAAGATGGCAGTCAGTCAGCCTGAGGAGGGAGGGAGGGAGGTGTAAATGGAGCGGGATTTGTAAAAAAACAGACTGGATGGGGGTAAGAAAGGAAGAGGAATCAGGGAAGGAGGAGAGTTTGGAGAGAGCCAACGATGTGCCCATGTTACTGGTCATACCGTACCCATTTCCTTTCAGTACATGTTGTTTCTGGGTTGCTTTAGTACTGTGATGTGTTCCTGTCATGAGGTCTGTCTTGGAGCACAACACCATGCTTGCTTTACAGTGTTGGCAACGCACAATTTCAGTGTCCTTTTCATGTGCAGTTATTCATGCCATGATGTCTGCCATTCCGTAACACTTGACACTGTCCCTTGTTCAGACTTGAACTGTTTCTTTTACTGTGTGTCAACATGAGCCTTTCTTTTTTTCAAAAGTGAACTTGACATGCATGCTATGTGTCACATATCTTCTCTGAAGATGCCTGTAAATTGTTTGCCTGGATAGTGCTGCTTGAGTTAAGTGCCACAATGGCCACACTAATTATAAAATACAATTTTACTCATGACTGCATTCACACTGAGTCAATGTGTCTGTCACACAAAGTCCTATCACTCCATATTCCTGTTTTTTTGTAGGGCATCAACATGGACTTTTGAAAGTGACAATACTTTGCACATGCAAAAGAGACTGAAGCCCTGTTGCCACTAGCAGACATAAATGAAGCCCTTCTGCAACTGTCTACATAGATACTTGCAATATGGATGAGAAAAGATGGACTATTCTATGCTGCTTATGACTGTGGCACTCAACAGCCATCCGAGAACAGTGTGGGCATGGGAATGTTCCTCAGTG
This sequence comes from Neoceratodus forsteri, assembly GCA_016271365.2. Classification (NCBI taxonomy): domain Eukaryota; kingdom Metazoa; phylum Chordata; order Ceratodontiformes; family Ceratodontidae; genus Neoceratodus; species Neoceratodus forsteri. The sequence goes on along the minus strand of CM057457.1, from coordinate 430,948,859 downwards.
TTTTGGAATTTAGTGACAACATGTAATCAATAAGAATAGATTGAAAGCTTCTGCATGAGTCATGAAACCTTTTACTTTGTGACCACTCATCTTGATTACTGCAACACCCTCTACCTAGGGCTACCAGGGGTAGATATCCACTGATTGCAGCTAGTGCAGAATGTGACAGCCAGTTTGTTGACTGGAACTCCTAGATCCAGTCATCTAAACATCTATACTGTGCGAACCGCACTAGCTGCCGGTACAGTGAAGGACCACCTTCAAGGTCACATTGCTGACCTATAGAACCCTACATGACCAGGGACCGCAATACCTGAAAGATCTCTTGTTTCTCTACCGTACTCCCACTTGCACCAATCATCTGATGAAGGATTGTTCGAGATTCCCAGGGTATGGCTGAAAACATCCGGAGGAAGATCATTTGCCTTTATGGCTCCTAGAATTGCAATGTTTTGTTCAGGTTGCCCCCAACCTGTTTCTAGGCTTATAGACCGATTCTTAGTTTGGTCATCCCAAATTGTGACCAATGAATTCCTATTCAAAACTTAAGAGGGATGACCTCCACACAGTCTTATTGCTCCTACCTGTGGAACTCTCTACCTTGTCGGATATGAGATAGTCTGACTGTAGAAGGTTTTAAAAGCTGCCTTAATGCCCATTTTTTTCAACAGGCCTTTGATGGGGCCTGGGAAGGGTAATGCTGTAACCTGTAATGATTTTTAAATATGGGTACTGTATTATAGGATTCTAAATTATATGCAGGTTGTCTTATGTATATCGTAAAGGCACCCTGAGTTTGGGAAGGGCACCTAGTACAAATAAAGTTTTACTTTACTTACACTGAGCAAAATACAACACAGAATAGGAAGACAGAACACCAACATGCATCAAGCTATTACATCCGAAGTAAGACTGGCTACTGTAATTTGGAGACTGGCCACAAACAACGAGTATCGGACCACTGGACACATGTTTGGCATGTCTAGGGTGATGGTTTGCTCTGCTGTGTGTGAGGACTGCAATGCTATCAAACACCTTCATGCACATAACTGCTATGGGCACACAGCAACAAGACATCTTGGACGACTTTGAGGAAAGATTTAGTTTACCGCAGCAAATGGTGCAATAGCTGGCACATACATGCTGGATCAGGCACCAGCAGAAGATGTGATGGACTTCTTCAACTGTAAAGGCTGGCACTCTGTAGCAATGTAGGCAGTGATGGACCATCAGTACTGCTTTTGGAATGTTAACACTGGATGGGCTGGTAAAGTTTTCTTGCAAACAGTGGACTGTATGCAAAGGCTATGAATGGGCTTCTTTTCCCCCCAATGTGACATGTGAAATATGTGGGGTACAGGCGCCCATTCATTTACTTGATGACCCAGCCTACCCACTGATGTCATGACTGGTGAAGCCATCCCCGGACTCCAGAAACCTCACAACTGAGCAGTAACACTTTAACCACTGCCGGTCAGGTGGGCGTCTGGTAATGGAGGATGCCTTTGGTCGGCTAAAGGAATGATGGCAAAGCCTGCTGAAAAGGCTCGATGCACACATTTCCTTTGTTCCACCCCTAGTGCTAGTGTGCTGCATTCTACACAACATTTGTGAGAGGGAAGGGGATGTTTTTAATTTGGGTTTATCAAATTAGGGATTAGGGAGATTGATGGTGAGGACTTGCAAAAGCTATTAGGCACTGAAATGCAAGACATGCAAAGGGGCAGAGCTGGGGAATAGGCAAGACAAATCAGAAATACTATTGCTCAACACCTCAGTAGACAGTAGAATGGCTAAAGTAATCTGTGGCATGTACATACATTGGGCAATAAAGAGAATTCTGAAGGTACTCCACACCGGTTGTTATGCGTGTTTCATTACTGCACTATTCTTGGTATGTGTCTAAAAAAGATCACGTGTGGCCTGAAAAGCAAGTATAGAGTCACTAGATGAGCTGACTGCATGCAGCCATCCAGTGCATCATAGAAACATAGAATGTGATGGCAGATATGGACCGCTTGACCACCTAGTCTGCCCATTTCCCTACCTAACGGATAAGCTGCAGATCCTAGTTAACCAACAGCCTACTTCCTCCTACCCCCCACTAGAATTGCCTTATGTCTGTCCCATGCATTCTTGAATTCCCCCACTGTTTTTGACTCTACGACTTCCTAAGGAAGGCTGTTCCATGTATCCATAACCCTCTCTGTGAAGAAATACTTCCTCACATTACCTCTGAGTGGTCCCCCCCCCCATCTTCAAATTGTGCCCCCTTGCTTTTACACATCTCTTTTTCTGAAAGATGCTACCCTCTTGGACTTTGTTGATTCCCTTGAGGTATTTAAAAGTTTCTATCATGTCACCTCTCTCCCTCCTTTCCTCGACGCTATACATCTTTAGTTCCTTTAGTCTTTCTTCATATGTCTTCTGACTCAGACCCTGCATCATTTTGGTTGCCCTCCTCTGGACAGCATCCTCCCTGTCTATATCTTTGTGGAGATGGGGTCTCCAGAACTGTACACAGTACTCCAGATGTGGTCTTACCAACTGTCTGTACAGAGGGCCAACAACTTCCTGTTTTCTACTGGTGATGCCTCTCCCTATGCATCCCAGTATCCCCCCAGCCATCCTTACTGCCTTCTCACATTGCTGGCCCACCTTTAGGTCATCTGATATGACTACCCCCAGGTCCCTTTCCAGTTTTGTTGTTGTCAGTATCTCATCCCCCATTGTATACTCTTCTCCTGGGTTTTTGTTTCCCAGGTGCATTATTTTGCACTTCTTTGCATTGAATCTAAGCTGCCATACATTTGACCATTTCTCCAACCTTGCCAAGTCCCCTTTCATCCTTTCCACCCCACCTTGTGTATCAACCCTGTTGCAGATCTTTGTGACACCTGTAAAGAAACATACTTTCCCTTCCAGTCCCTCTGCAATGTCACTTATAAAGACATTAAAAAGGACTGGCCCCAGTACTGAACCCTGCAGTACCCCACTAGTAACCCTCCTTTCTTCACTGTGGACTCCATTTACTATTACCCACTGTGTTCTCTTGTCCAACCAGTGTTTTACCCAGACTACCACCCTAGGACCCACTCCCAGGCTGGCTAATTTGTTTATTAATCTTTTGTGCAGGGCCGTGTCAAATGCCTTGCTAAAGTCTAGGTAGGCCATGTCCACAGCCCCTTCCTAGTTTACTGCTTTAGTCACCCAGTTAAAGAAATCAATTAGATTTGTCTGACATGATCTTCCCGCTGCGAATCCATGCTGCCTTGGGTCCTGTGCCCCACCGGCATCTAGGTACTCAACAATTCTTTCCTTCAGAAGTGATTCCATCATTTTCCCTACCACTGAGAACTAACAGACAGGTCTGTAGTTTCCTGCCTCTGTCTTGCTCCCACTTTTGTGAAGGGGAATCACATTCACCCTCCTCCAGTCCTCAGGTACCATCCCATCCTCCCATGATTTATTAAAAAGGGTAGTCAGTGGTGTTACTAGTTCTTCCCTTAGATCTTTTAAAATTCTGGGGTGAATCCCATCAGGCCACATTGCTTTATCCACCTTCAGTTTTAAGAGTTCTTTCAGAACCCTTTTTTCTGTGAAAGGACTAATCTCAACCCCCCTATCCAGAGTGCTTCTATTGATCGGATTAGGTATTTTCCCCTGCTCTTCCATTGTGAATACTGAGCAGAAGTATTCGTTCAGTATCCCTGCTTTTTCACTGTTGCTCTCTGCCCAACCACCTTCTTCTTAGTTCAGCCTCAGTATCCCTGCCTTAGTCTTTCTTTGCTCCCTAATGTATCTATAAAAGGTTTTATTTATTTATAAATCAGTTTACAATCTTTGAGCCAGAGGCTCGTTTCCAAAGGTACCTTGTCACATTGAGGACAAACATAACAAATTTAGGTTACAGAATACAAGTAACTGAAACCAGCGTTACACATATTGATTTTATACATTTACAATTTCGTGGCAATTACATTGATACAGCTGGCACAGTCTGTTTATAGCAGAGGTATGATGCACAGGGGGAGAAGATGGGGGGGTGAGTTGGAGTGCCACCCAGAGGGCGTTGTCAAGTGTGGAGAGATCGAGGCCATATTTAGAGACAGGAGCAGCTGCGAGTGTTAAAGATTTGGCTCCGAAGGCCGGTTTTGAAGTTGGAGATTGTGGGGGTATTGGAGGTGGGAGCAGGGAGAGAGTTAAACCAGGATGGGGCTCTGTAGCAGAAAGACCTCTGACCATGGGTGGTCCTGGATCTGGGGACCAGTAGAGTGGTCTTGTTGGAGGTTCGGGTTGCAATAGTGGGTGGGGTATGTTGGATGGAGACTGTCACCCCAGGAGGGGAGAGCCCGAGTAGTTTTTTTTTTAGTGAGGAGGCAGGTTTGATAGTGTAGCCATTCATCCAGGTTAAGGAGTTTAGCCTCGTCATAGTGTTGACATGTATGTGTGAGCCTGGGGGCACCGGTAATCAGTCTGCAGTTCTTATTTAGGGTGTGGCGAATTTTGTTGAGGGCAGTCGTGTCAGCAGCACCAAAGACTGGCAGGCCATAGTCTATAAGGGACATTACTGAAGACGTGACAGCGAGTCAGAAAGCATCAGGGGGAGGCAGTTTTTATAGCAGCAGAGGATGCCAAGCTGTGTATTAGTGGCGGATGCAAGGGCATCAATGTGGGTGTGGAATGTGAGGGCTGAATCGAAGGTTACCCTAAGGTATTTGTAGGAGCAGTGCGTTGATGGGCTAACCCCCCTCACAAGAGTGCTGTTGCTGGAGGTAGATTAATTACCTCTTAGGCACCCGGCTGATGTCCACTCCAGGAGAGAGCGGTGTGTGTGTGTGGGCTGCTGTCGGTGTCTGGTGGGCCGAGGTCTGTTGGGGCCTATATGGGGAGAGGAGACAAAGGGTTAATATAGTATGCAGCAAGAGACAAGGATCGCTACTGCGCATGCGCGGGAAAATGTCCCGATGCTAGCTTCTCAGGGAGATGGCAATTAACCCCCTCAACCACGCTGGAAATAGGCAGGTAAGCAGACAAATGCAGGTTCAAAATGCTGTACAACAGTCTACTGATTACAGAGATGTCCCAGATATTGCAGTTGCTAGAGAACCCCCCCACCTCACAGTGCCCTTCCAGATTAGTTAAACAGCAAACAAGTCCACATATGAAGTTTGAAAGAGCTGTTGAGTCTCTTAACAGTAGAAGAAACCCCCCTGCTCACAAGGGTACTGTTGCTTTTATCCCCCTTCTTAACTGAGTTGGCTGTCTTTTCCTCGGTTAGGGCCTTTGTTATTCTGACTGCCTTACCTGCTTCCTTCTGCTTTAACTGGTACAGTTCTCTGTCCTGCTCCTTCTGTGTTTCCTTATACTTTCTGAATGCTATCTTTTTTTCCCTTACCTTCCCTGCCACTTCTTTTGAGAACCATAGTGTTTTTTTCTCTCATTTTGATTTGTTTATTTGCTTCACACAAAGACTTGTTGCCTCTGTGATGGCGATTTTAATGATTCCCCATTGTTGCTCCACCCCACCTTCTTGCCTGTTTGCTAGTGCTTTTCTGAGGAACGCTCCCATTTTGACAAAATCAGCCCTCCTGAAGTCCAGTACCTTCACTTTTGTGTGGCATGACTCTACAGCTAAGTTTATTGTGAACCACACTGTTTGGTGGTCGCTTGTTCCCAGATGGCTACCCACTTCAAGATCAGAGATCCTCTCTCCATCCCCATTTGAGAGTACCAGGTCTAAGATTGCTCTCTCCCGAGTGGGTTCCAAAACTAGCTGTCTGAAGCATGCCCCCTGTCTAGCATCGAGAATGGCCCTGCTCTTGGATGTGGCTGCAGTCAACATCTGGCATATTCAGGTCCCCCATCAGCAATATTACCCTTCTCTGCCATTCCAAGGATGTCTTCTATCATTTCCTTATCCATTTCCTCCCCCTGATATGGGGGTCTTATACAACCCCTGTGCTGATTGTGGTTATTGCATGTCCACAAACCTCGTAAAGGTGGTTACACATAACACACATAGCATAAAAGTTGTTACCTTGGTGTTGACGGATGGATGTGCATGTTTGTTGCTATGCGTGCCATGAATGCTATTATTGTCTCACAGAATGCATGCAGTGTTGATGTCCCCATGCCATTGACACCAACATGCTAATGTCATGTGTGACTACCTTTCAGTGTGCCACCATAGGGTGTGTGCTAACATGACTCCTGATCATTAGTGGTTTGTGTTCATACAACAAGCCATTACTGGAGCCCTTGCCATTGCACAGGCTTGGATTTGCCATTCTTGACGCGAGTATGGATCCCATCAGGACACTGGTGCATTGAGGGGTAGCAAGCTGTACTGCATGGGAGGGTGCACACAATTGAACATATGCACCATGTGGTGTGGTGAACAAAGAAAAAAGTACAGAACATAAATAAAAGGACACAGTATCCGACATAAACTTTTTCAACCAAGAAATGGAGTTTGAAATCAGGAACTGCAATGAACCGATGACATGGACTGGGCTCCATGTGATAATGGCTAATATTTAACGGTGAATGTCTAAATGGCAACACCTACACAGCAACTCCAAAACAGGCGCATATAATAAATGGTGAGGAAACTGAAAGTGCGAACTCCCTCTGAATCACTGCGCACAATGACAAAATACTCACGAAACCCACACCTGTAAGTGAATATTCCTGCACCACAGCCACAAGCCGCTCATTTAAGTCCCAATATCACCAGTGTCCTGGTGCACAAGCAGCGCCAAAGACCAGCTACATGATCCTCAGCTCAAACAATCTCTGCTCCTCATGTAGGCATTCAATTTTATATAGGTGGGGGCTGTGCCTCCCACACCCCCATTTATTTATTTACTTTTGCTAACCAGGTGGGTGCACTAGGCATAGAGATGCCTATTTTCAGGCACGACCCAGGAGGATGCAAGGGAAAAAATACATGAGCAGTACAATGTGACGCAGTACAAGGAAAAGGTAAACAAAGAGATGGTCAAAAATACAACAACTTGGCAACTGGGTGATATACAGAGTTAGACAATGTCAAAATAATGCACAGTACACTTAGGAAAAAGTCAAAATCCCATGGGTGGGGGCTGTGCCTCCCCAAACCCCCCACTATCTCTAGAATTCCTACTCCAAGGTGCTCCTTGACACTGGGGCCTGTTAGTACCTCAGAGTCGCTGTTAATGTCATGTTGCTGTGTTTTAGTGGTCGCCATAATAACTTTCACGCATATGCCTTCACCGTAATTGACTCACCCATGTTGAGCCACCCTCTTGATGTGCTACACATGGACTGCACGGCTGTGGTTGAACACAGTAATGTGTTTAATAAAGAAACACTGAGGCAATACTGTGCACTGCCGACCGTGGCAGGGAAGGACGCTTTCGGGAGCCTCAACAGACGGACTTCCCCCACGCCAGAGCGCTGCCGCACGGCAGGGAAGGACGCTGGAGCCTCAACAGACGGACCCCACGCCAGAGCGCTGCCGACCACGGCAGGGAAGGACGCCGAGCCCTCAACAGACGGACCCCCCACGCCAGGCGCTGCCGACCGCGGGGCAGGGAAGGACGCCGAGCCCAACAGACGGAACCCCCACGCCAGAGCGCTGCCGACTGCGGCAGGAAGGGACGCTTTCAGGAGCCCTCAACAGACGGACCCCCATGCTCAGAGCGCTGCCGACCGCGGCGGAAGGACGCCGGAGCCCTCAACAGACGGACCCCCACGCTCAGAGCGCTGCCGACCGCGGCAGGGAAGAGCGCTCGGGGAGCCCTCAACAGACAGACCCCTCCCCACGCCAGGCGCTGCCGACGCGGCAGGAAGGACGCTTCGGGAGCCCTCAACAGACGGACCCCCACGCCAGGGAGCGCTGCGACCGCGGGAGGAAGGACGCTTGGAGCCCTCAACAGACGGACCCCCCACGCCAGAGCGCTGCCGATCGCGCAGGAAGGACGCTTGAAGCCCTCAACAGACGGACCCCCACGCTCAGAGCGCTGCCGACGCAGCAGGGAAGGACGCTTTGGGAGCCCTCAACAGACGGACCCCCACGCTCAGAGCGCTGCCAACGCGGCAGGAAGGAAGGACGCTTTCGGGAGCCCTCAACAGACGGACCCCCCCCCACGCTCAGAGCGCTGCCGACCGCGGCAGGGAAGGACGCTTTCGGGAGCCCTCAACAGGTAATAAGCCAGTCGGCGATCGGGAAACGGAAGGACTCATTTGCTAGCTTCTCCACCCACAGACCACTGATTGTTTGCAGCGGACAGCTGCTGTCGGGTGCTACCTGGTTAACTGGACTTGGACTTGGGTGGGGTTGGAGTGGCGAAACTAAAGGGAGTGTGGCGTCTTTGTGTGCTATTGTGAGCTACTATTCAGCTTCTCCTGCTAATTAATTTAAATGTGCTGTTCTGTGCTATGCCATAAGACGCCAGAAGTGCCTGCTGGCCTGTGTTTAAGCTGAGATTACTAGGTAAAGTCTGATTAATTCAACCCCTAGGCACTCAGCATACAGGTTAGGTGAAGTAGATGCTGTATGACCATAGCTTAGTTTGTTAAATGTTTAAAGGCAGCCTTCTTTATGTTTGACTAGCGTTGCTTTGGGGCTGAGTCATGCGCAGTCTGAAACTGTAGTGCTGTTGTTTAAATCCTCCCGCTGCATACTAATTTCCCCCTGCCTCCTACATTTTTCAGACGGACCCCCACGGTCAGAGCGCTGCCGACCGCGGCAGGGAAGGACGCTTTCCGGAGCCCTCAACAGGTAATAAGCCAGTCGGCGATCGGGAAACGGAAGGACTCATTTGCTAGCTTCTCCACCCACAGACCACTGATTGTTTGCAGCGGACAGCTGCTGTGGGGTGCTAGCCCGACGACGCTAGGCGTCGTCTGCCCCGCCCGCCCCAGCCACCCACCCACCCAGGGGTGGCTGTATCTTTATTGGCTTCGGTTGCTGACGTCACTTCCTGTGGTACCAGAACCTAAGTCCCCACTTTCTCATTAGCAGGTTATACCTGCTGACCACCAGGGGGCACTGGTCCCCCTCTAACCACCCTGTAGTGCAAACCTATCTGATCCCAGATAGACTCCTCCTGCCTTATCTCATCCTACCCACCAACTATAATTACCTCACTACTCCCCTAGCCTGTAGAGAGAGAGAGAGGAAAAAAAAAATGCCCATCACTCTGCATCCTGCACTACTCCCCCTCCTTCTTATAATCATTGCCCTACCTTTGGGTACTATAGCCCCGCACTCATGCTGCCCCATGCCCCTAATGATCTGCCTACAATCCACCCCTCTTCCCCACTTGTGTCACCTCCCCTTGTTACTTGCACTCACCCTGCAGCTGCACCGACCCATCTCCCTACATATTGTCACCCTCTCTCTTACCCCCACTGCCCCCCCATACATCTCATCGTGCTTGTCTCCCTGCCTGTTCCAATCTGCCTATCCCCCGCGCTTATCTTCAACCCCTCATTACCCTCCAGTCGCCGAAAACTATCCCGTATCACGCACTCCCAAGAGCAGCCCTCCTCCTCCTGCTCCTGTCAGGCAATGTCCACCCCAATCCTGGGCCTGGCAGCATTGGTACTCCCTGAAATCTTCCGGGCTGTATTGCATCTATGAACATCTGTAGCCTCCTGAAAAACTGACTCACTACACTGCTGGGTGATGCTTCATAAACCTGATGTTGTTGCCCTGGTTGAAACCTGGCTGTCTCACTCCACTCCCAACTCTCGTGTCTCTCTCCCGCTACACTCTCCACCGCTTGGACCATGTCGGAAGGAGAGGTGGGGGTCAGCCTTCTATTTGAAGGATTCTCTCATGGGTCTGCCACTCCCCGCCTGACCTCGACCATAAGGCCCAGGCCTCACACTAAAGCTGTCCCCTGACCCTTCTAGAGGCCCTTTATTCCTGACTGCAGCCTACATACCCCCTAGGAACCAACCCCTGGCTCTAGGCCCACTACTTGACTACCTTACCTCCATACCCAACCCCTCGGACCAAATCTTGGTAGGTGATTTGAATATAAACTGGCTTTGCCCGTCATCCTCCTCCCACCGTGAGGCTTTTGATTCTGTTGACCTAACTCAACTGGTCACGCAGCCTACTAGATTCAACCCCAGCAGGGGTACAAGCACCCTCCTGGATGTGGTCCTCACCAACAGGCCAAGCCGCGTCCATAACATACAAATCCTCCCTGACTGCCTCAGTGACCACTCCCCTGTTCTCTTCAACTGGAAACCCTCGGCCTTCTTCTGCGGTCAAAACCACCTCTCGGAGGCGGCTTAGACCGGGGGACTCAAAGGCCTTAAGCACTTCTTGCTCATACTGATTGGTCCCCTCTGGCAAGCGCAACTAACATTGACTGGGCCCTGGCCTTTTTTGTGTGAACACCTTCAACTCTGCCTGCACATCTTTGCCCCCATAACTGCTAGGAGGACCAAAGTGAGACATACCCTTGGATCACCCTGCCCTGCTATGGCAACTAAGCAATGAGACAACCTTTGGCACCTTGCTTTCTACTGGCCATCCAGCTGACAGACAGTCTTATGCTGCTGCCCGAACTCAGTGCACCTGGGCCATCCGCACAGCGAAGGCGGAATACTCACAGCCTCTCTACCTCCTCTTGGGGGAACCCCAGGTGCTTCTGGGACAACATCAAGCTACTGAATGGCAACTCCCAGTCCCCTCTCCCTCGCTTCTCAACATCAATGGTGCTGACTCCTCTGATCCTGCCCTCATTGCCACCACTTCAATAACTCCCTTTACTGACCTTAGCTCAGTACTCCTGGTAACTTTTTCAGTCCGGCCACCTCCTTCTGCTCCACTACCCATCACTTGCCCCTCCACCTGCATCGTGTCACCATACAAGAAACCAGGCCATACCTGCTAAGAGCCCTAAAGGTAACACCCTCGGTAATGACTCACTTGATCCCTGCCTGTTACGTCCAGGTCCTGGATCAGGTCTCTAACCTATCATGTATCTTCAACAAATCACTATGTCTCGGACAATTCCTGCTGCCTGGAAGGTTGCCACAGTTACCCTGTCCACAAAGGTGGTGACAGGACTCTTCCGGCAACTACCGCCCATCTCGATCCTCTCCCCTCTCTAAGGCTTTGAGAAAATTGTGGCTTCCCAAGTCTCTGACTACCTTCGTAAGTACAATGTTCTCTGCCCTGAACAACACGGGTTCAGAGCAGGTCATAGTACCAATACAGCTCTCCTGGAATTTTCCAACTTCCTCCATGCCTCCTTGGACTCTGGTGCCTCTGGCTGGTGCCATATTCATTGACTTGTCTAAAGCCTTTGATACTGTTTCCATCCTCTCCTGCTCTACACCCTCGACCAAATAGGCTTTGCCTCTGGACCTGTTTCCTGGTGCACCAGCTATCTCTCAGCCCGCTCCCAACGTGTGAAAGTCAACGGTACTCTCTCGGAAACCTGCCCTATTCGCTCTGGAGTGCCGCAGGGCTCAATTCTTGGACCCCTACTATTCTCCCTCTTTCTCAACTCCCTACCCAGCAGTTGTGCGGGTAAGATTCTTCTCTATGCGGATGATGCTGTCCTCTTTGCCTCTCACAATGACCCCATGCTGCTACAGAACTCCCTCCAACTAGCATTTGACCCTGCAGCGACCTGGTTCACTGAGCACCGACTTGTTATCAACCTAAAAAACAAAAACGATGCTCTTCTCCCACCCCCAAAATAAGCATAGTAAGTTCCCCCTATCCATCCACTCCACACCCAACAACTTCATTGACCCTGTTCAGTCCTATAAATATCTTGGGATAACCTTTGACCCTGCACTTTCTTTTCATGGACATATATCTACCTAAATTCTGCCGCCAACTCGCGCTAGGGCATTCTCCACCGGCACAAGAAATGCCTCCTCCTGATGCCTCCGCCTGGCTGTCACCTCCTCTGTCATATCCCTCATTGACTATGGCCTTCCAGTCTATGGTTCAGCAGACCAGACTGCCCTCAACAAGGTTTCGCCTTACACTCAACAAGGCCTGTAGACTTATCGCCGGTGCCTCCAGACTCACTCACACATGTGAGCTGTATACCCTGGCTACCCTACTCAACCTGGACGAGCGTCTCATGTATCAGACCTGCCAGCTCACATTTAAAGCCCTGCAGGGCCTATCCCCCATAGGCCTATCCAACACAATTCGCAGATCTCTACCGACCCTAAACACCCGCAGCTCCTCAAGAGCAACCCTAGTCATTCCGCGAGCCAGGACGTCTCAAGGGCAGAGGGCCTTCCCCTACCATGCACCCTACTGGTATAACTCCCTTCCTGCCAGTGTCTCAAACTCACCAACCTTAGCTTGCTTTAAGCCCAGGCTCAGAAATGTCCTACTTGCCTCACGCAAGTGCAACTGCCGCCAACCCAAAAAAAAAAAAAAATAACGCACTGCTGACAATGCTCACTGAGCTGCTCCCACCACCCCTTCCCTCCTTATTAATCCTCCTCCCTGTCACTCTCCCAGCTACCTCTACCTGCACCCCAACCCCGCTGCACCCTAGGCTATTCTGCTCATGGGTTATGAGTTCTACTATAACAAAAGTGTAACTGAATTGTATCTTTTTTGTGTAATTGCTGTTGTCCCTTGTACTATTGTTCTTATGTCCTCTGTGTGACGAGGTACCTTTGTAAATGAGCCTCTGGCTCAAAGGTTTCTAAACTGATGTTTAAATAAATAAATAAATAAACAAACAAACACGGAATAAGAAAAAAAAACAGAACATACAAATACATTGCACACAATTCCACGGTATAGCAGTAACCTGTAAGACACCTGTGATCCCAGTCCATCATTTAGTGATAATATAGCCCCTGTGCTGGTGTGTCCCACCACCAAAAGCAAAACAGTGACTTCCAGCATTTCTATTTATGTCCCAACCACTTTGATACAGTAGGCAAACAAGCTGCTAAACAGGGTGGAGGAAGCTGGCACATAAGTGCACCAGAGCTGTGTGCAACCCCATTTGCATTTACCATGTGTTTAGGAAACTGCTACGAGCTGAAGACCTGTAGAGGCAGGCAGTAGGAGCTGAAAGAGAAGTACTTTCTCTGGACTGTTCATTTTCTCTTAGTATTATGGGAATATTTACTTAGAGGGCCATGTGTAGTGTGTGATTTTAACCATGCAATTGCAAAACAAATGAATTTCTCTTGGGCTGGGAGTAGTCGGGCATGTGGCAGAGAGGGAGAGGATGTGACTACTCGGGAGGGGGAGGGGTGGTCATATGATTTGGACCAGCCAATTGCGGGGCTGGGATCCACTTATATTACAAGGGGGACCAAGCATCGTCGAAGCTTGAGCGATTCTGAAGCTTTAGTGCCACAAAGCAAGAGTGTAGCATCTACAAAGTGTCAGCAGGGAGAACAGCAGACAGCCGGAGTGTCGCATCCTGAATGGCATCTGCAGGCTGTCAGCAGGGAGGCCAACAGGCAGCAGGAGTGTAGCATCTTGAGTAGCATCTGCAGGGTGTCAGCAGGGAGGACAGCAGACAGCAGGAGTGTAGCATCTCGAGTAGCATCCACAGGGTGTCAAGAGGGAGGACAGCAGGAGTGTAGCATCTCAAGTAGCATCTACAGGGTATCAGCAGGCGTGTCGCTCCTTGAATAGTGTCTGAAGGGTGTCAGCAGGGAGGTCAGCAGACAGCAGGAGTGTAGCATCTCGAGTAGCATCTGCAGGGTGTCAGCAGGGAGGACAGCAGAAGTGTAGCACCTCAAACAGCATCTGCAGTCTGTCAGCAGGGAGGTCAGCAGTCAGCAGGAGTGTAGCATCTCGAGTACTATCTGCAGGGTGTCAGCAGGCTGCAGTAGTATAGCATTTTGAGTAGCATCAGCAGGGTGTCAGCAGGGAGGACAGCAGTCAGCAGGAGTGTAGCATCTCAAGTAAGATCTGCAGGGTGTCAGCAGGGAGGACAGCAGGCAGCAGGAGTGTAGCATCTCAAGTAGCATCTACAGGGTGTCAGGAGGGAGGACAGCAGGCAGCAGGAGCGTAGCATCTCAAGTAGCATCTGCAGAGTGTCAGCAGGGAAGTCAGCAGTCAGCACGAGTGTAGCATCTTGAGAAGCATCTGCAGGCCACGAGCAGGGAGGCTAGCAGGCAGCAGGAGTGTAGCATCCTGAGTACCATCTGCAGGGTGCCAGCAGGGAGGACAGCAAACTGCAGATGTGTAACATCTTGAGTAGCATCTGCAGGGTGTCAGCAGGGAGGACAGCAGGCAGCAGGAGTGCAGCATCTTGAGTACCATCTGCAGGGTGTCAGCAGGGAGGACAGCAGGGTGCAGCAGTATAGCATTTTGAGTAGCATCAGCAGGGTGTCATCTGGAAGAACAGCAGGCAGCAGGAGTGTAGCATCTCAAGTAACATCTGCAGGGTGTCAGCAGGGAGAACAGCAGGCAGCAGGAGTGTAGCATCTCAAGTAGCATCCACAGGGTGTCAAGAGGGAGGACAGCAGGAGTGTAGCATCTCAAGTAGCATCTGCAGGGTGTCAGCAGGGAGGACAGCAGGCAGCAGAAATGTAGCATATCGAGTGGTGTCTGCAAGGGTCAGCAGGGAGGACAGCAGGCAGCATGAGTAGCATCTTGAGTAGCATTTGCAGGGTGTCAGCAGGGAGGACAGCAGTCAGCAGGAGTGTAGCATCTTGAGTAGCACCTGCAGGGCATGAGCAGGGAGGCCAGCAGGAAGCAGGAGTGTAGCATCCTGAGTAGCATCTGCAGGGTGTTAGCAGGGAGGACAGCAGGCAGCAGGAGTGTAGCATCTAGAGTAGCATCTGCAGGGTGTCAACAGGCAGCAGGAGTGTAGCATCATGAGTAGCATCTGCAGGGTGTCAGCAGAAAGGACAGCAGTCAGAAGTGTAATATCTCGAGTAGCATCTACAGGGTGTCAGCAGGGAGTACAGCAGACCACGTTGGGGAGAGGAGAGCGGGACACAGCAGAAGGGAGTCTCTAAAGGGAGTGCTGACCAGGTATAGCTCACAAATATACCATATGGCAGGAAGCCCAAGGAGGATGGGAGGTCCCAGGGAGTGGCTAGTAGGCAGGCATGGGGAGGGAGGGAGGGAAGGTGGAAGGAAGGGTGTCAGCAGGTAGTACAGTAGGCATCAGGCCACGCTGGGGAGGTGAGAGTAGGGCACCGGAGAGACGTTTCTAAAGGGAGTGCTGACTAGGTGTAGCTCATAAATATACCATATGGTAGAAAGCACAAGGAGGATGGGGGTCCTAGGGAGTGTCCAGTAAGCAGGCATGGGGAGGGAGGGTGTTTGTGGGCAGTCAAGAGTGACAGGTAGTAAGTTGCAATGGATGCGAGACAGCTATATTCTTCAGGATTGCATGGAGGGCAGGGGGGAATATGGCGAATAGGCAGTTGATACATCTTAGGATGGAGCTGGGATGGCTGATAAAGGAGCTGGGTAGATAGGGCAGGGATGGGGTAACACCAAGGAAAAGGGGTCCCGAGAAGGCCAGCACCAGGGGTTGCAGCAGGCAAAACAAAGGATAGACAAGGTGGGGGAATAAGAGGAACAGTCA
The DNA here is from genome assembly GCA_016271365.2 of Neoceratodus forsteri. Lineage (NCBI taxonomy): Eukaryota > Metazoa > Chordata > Ceratodontiformes > Ceratodontidae > Neoceratodus > Neoceratodus forsteri. The sequence goes on along the minus strand of CM057457.1, from coordinate 430,933,302 downwards.
ACCAGAAACAGCTGGGGAAGACACCAGAGACTGAAGGGTGGTCAGGCACCACGGGAAGATGAAAACAGGGGCAGGGCAGGAGTATAAGTAAGCAAGCAAACAAATCTTTATTTATATAGTGTCTTTCAATATCAAGGCACCGTACAAAGTATAAACTATAAATAAGCAATCAAACAGCAGTATAAATTTAAAATCAGTCTGGGAAAGCCAGTGAAAATAAATACGTTTTTAACAAAGATTTAAAACTACTGATGGTCAGGCATTCTCTTAACTGATGAGGTAGAGAATTCCACAGGGTTGGTGCTGCCAATGAAAAAGCATGAGCTCCAGATGTTTTAAGATGAACCCTGGGAATATCTAGCAATCCCTCGTCGGTGGATCGGAGGGGGCGATTGGGGGAGTAGGGAGTCAGGAGATCTTTGAGGTAGTTGGGTCCCTGTTCATGTAGGGCTTTAAAGATAAGCAAGCCCAACTTACAGGTGATCCGCCACTGAACCGGCAGCCAGAGTAATCCACGTAGGACAGGCATTATTTGACTGGACCTAGAGGTACTAGTCAACAGCCTGACTGCAGCATTCTGCACCAGCTGCAAGGGGCAGATATCAACCCCAGACAGCCCTAAGTAGAGGACATTGCAGTAGTCAAGATGGGTAGTAATGAAGGCATGGACCAGTGTTGGAAGGTCGCCAGGCGGAACCAGGTGTTTCACCCGGGCGATATTCCTCAGATGGTAAAATGAGGATTTAACCACAGCTAACACCTGAGATTTCAAGGTCAAGCCATTGTCAAATATAACACCGAGGTTCCACACCCAATCTGAGGTGGTGAGCTGGACACCGTCAAACCACAGGCCTGACACGTGCCCAGCCCCCAAACCCGCCCCCGGCGACCCGCATCTTCAACCAACACCTCAGTCTTATCCGAATTCTGTCTCAGCCAACTGGAGCTCATCCTGTCTTTGATCTCAGAGAGGCAATAATTTAGCACAGACACCGCATCAACCTGTCCGAGCACAAAGGACATATACAGCTGAGTGTCATCTGCATAGCAGTGAAAACTCAGACTGTATTGCCTGATGATATCTCCCAATGGCAGCATATACACTGCGAACAACATAGGCGCCAAGAGAGAGAGGGATTGCTGGAGAAGCTCAGAGAAGGGAGAATGACAACAGAAACAGATTCTCTGTTTTGGCTAGCATGGGGGAGCAGGAAGGGGCAGGGTGGGAAACTGCAGAGAATGGAAGGGTGGAGGGCACTACAAAGGGTATGGATACAACAATGAGGTGGAAGGCTAAAGAAGTAGCCCATGCGGCACCAGATGCAATTAAGGGCAGAAGGAAGGTGGTGAAGCAGCAGTTACGATAGGGGGAGGTCAGTGGGGAGACAGGGAGTGAGTGGCAAGGAGGGGTGGAAAGGCAGGCACAGAAATGGTGGAGGCAGAACATGAGAGGAAGGGTACATGGGTGGAATCAGATAGTCTAGACACAAGTGGTACATGGGAAAAGACAGGGCAAAGAAAAGGGAACAGACATGGCTCAGGGAAGGCACAGGGGTACCGAGGCAGGAGGGAAGGAGGGGGAGATCAAGAAAGGGGCAGAGGATTAGCAGACAGCAGAAGGGTAAAAAGGATAAACAAGAGAAGGTCATTATTCTGGGGGATGTGATACTTAAGGGTATATGGTGGGGGGCACCAGGAAAAGCAGCATTTGGGTGAAATGCACGCCAGCAGAAATAGTGGGACAGTATATTAGCAGATGTGTGAGGAAGGTAGAGGAAAACACACATTGTGGTACACCTTGGCACAAATGACCTGGAGGGGAGAAGGATAGAAGAGGTGCAGGACAGTTTCCAGGAACTGGGGAAACTATGCAGTATGGTGGGAAGGTCAGTAGCTTTCTCAGAAATCCTACCAGTGCCAAGAGCGAGTACAGCCACAAAGCAGAGAATCACTGAATTCAAAAGATGGCTGAAGGAATGGAATAGGTCCACAGGGTATGGATTGGTGGGGGGTGGGGCAACAAGTGGGAGAAACAGACCTGTATGCACAGGATAGGTTGCACCTTAGTAAGGAGGGCCCAGAGGTACTGAAGCATACGTCTGAGGAGTTTATTAAAGAAAATTGTAATGTAATTATGAGCTGATGGCCTTAATGGAAGAGGGATGCCTGGATATCGTAGCAGTCACAGAAACATGGTACACAGAGAACCATGACTGGGATGTTAACATACCAGGGTACATAACCTACAGGAGAGACAGGCAGGGGAGAAGAGGGGGAGGAGTAGCTCTCTATGTAAAGGAAGGGATAAAAGCAACTGAACAAAAGAGTAAACAGGAGGAGAGGAGGCACTGTGGGTCACCTTGGAGACTGGAAAGGGCACCACAATCCGCACAGGGGTTGTGTACAGACCCCCATGTCAGGGGGAAGGAACGGACAAGGATATGATAGAAGGCATTCTTAGAATGGCAGAGAAAGGGGAGATACTGTTGATGGAAGACCTGAATATGCCAGAAGTTAACTGGAGCACATTTGCTGCAGCCACAGCTACAGAGTCAAGCCATACAAAAGTGAGGGTACTGGACTTTAGGAGGGCTGACTTTGGCAAGATGGGAGAGTGCCTCGGAAAAGCACTAGCAAACAGGCTAGAAGGAGGTGTGGAGCAACAATGGGGAATTATCAAAACTGCCATCAGAGAGGCAACAAGCCTTTGTGTGAAGCAAATAAACAAATCAAAACGAAAGAAAAAGCCACTATGGTTCTCAAAGAGGTGGCTGTGAAAGTCAGGAAGAAAAGATAGCATTCCGGAGTATAAGGAAACACAGAAGGAGCAGGACAGAGAGCTGTACCAGTTAAGGCAGAAGGAAGCAGGGAGGGAAGTCAGAATAGCAAAGGCCCAAACTGAGGAAAAGATAGCCAACTCAGTTAAGAAGGGGGATAAAACCTTTTATAGGTACATCAGCGAGCGTAGAAAGACAAAGGGAGGGATAGTGAGGCTGAATAGAATGAACAGTGGGTGGGCAGAGGGGGACAGTGAAAAAGCAGGAATACTGAACGAATATTTCTACTCAGTATTCACAAAAGAGGAGGGGGAAGTGCCTAATCCAATTAACAGAAGCACTCTTGATAGGGGGGTCGATCCCAGTCCTTTCACAGAAGAAAGGGTTCTGCAAGAACTCCTAAAACTGAAGGTGGACAAAGCAATGGGTCCTGATGGAATTCACCCAGAATTCTAAAAGAATTAAGGAGGAACTAGTGAAACCACTGGCTACTCTTTTAATAAATCATGGGAGGATGGTGTGGTACCCGACGACTGGAGGAAGGCGGATGTGATTCCCCTTCACAAAAGTGGGACCAAGACAGAGGCAGGAAACTACAGACCTGTCAGTCTGACCTCTGAGGTAGGGAAAGTGATGGAATCACTTCTGAAGGAAAGAATAGTTGAGTACCTAGAGGCCAGTACAGCACAGGACCCAAGACAGCATGGGTTCACAGCAGGAAGGTCATGTCAGATGAATCTAATAGATTTCTTTGACTGGGTGACCAAAGTAATAGACCAGGGAGGGGCTGTGGACATGGCCTACCTAGACTTTAGCAAGGCATTTGACACAGTCCCACACAAAAGATTAATAGTCAAATTAACCAGCCTGGGGGTTGGACCCAGGGTGGTAGCCTGGGTAAAACATTGGCTGGACAACAGGACACAGAAGGTAATTGTAAATGGAGTCCACTTGAAGAAAGGGGGTTACTAGTGGGTACCGCGAGGGTTCAGTATTGGGTCCAGTCCTATTTAATGTCTTCATCGGTGACATTGCAGAAGGACTGGAAGGAAAAGTATGCCTTTGCAGATGACACAAAGATCTGCAACAGGGTTGATACACAAGGAGGCGGAAAGGATGAAAAGGACTTGGCAAGGTTGGAGGAATGGTCAGAAGTATGGCAGCTAGGATTCAATGCAAAGAAGGTAAATAATGCACCTGGGAAACAAGAACCCAGGGAAGAATACACAATGGGTGGGGAGGTAGTAACAACAACAAAAAAGGAAAGGGACCTGGGGGTAATCATATCAGATGACCTTAAGGTTAGCAAGCAATGTGAGAAGGCAGTAGGGAGGGCTGGGGGTATACTGGGATGTATAGGGAGATAGGGAGAGGCATCATCAGCAGAAAACAGGAAGTTGTTATCCCTCTGTACAGACAGTTGGTGAGACCCCATCTGGAGTACTGTGTCCAGTTCTGGAGACCCCATCTCCGCAAGGACATAGACAGGATAGAGGCAGTCCAGAGGAGGGCAACTAAAATGGTGCAGGGTCTGCAAGAGAAGCCATGATGAGAGAGACTAAAGGAGCTTAATATGTATACCCTTGAGGAAAGAAGGGAGAGGGGGGACATGATAGAAACTTTAAGTACCTCAAGGGAATCAACAAAGTCCAAGAGGGTAGCATCTTTCAGAAAAAGACTTGCAAGAACAAGGGACACAATTTAAAGATAGAAGGAGGGCGGTTCAGGGCAATGTGAGGAAGTATTATTTCACAGAGAGGGTAGTGGATGCATGGAACAGCCTTCCTGAGGAGGTTGTGGGGTCTAAAACTGTGGGAGAATGCAAGAATGCATGGGACAGACATAAGGCAACTCTTGTGGGGGGTAGGAAGAAATAGGCTGTTGGTTAACTAGGATCTGCGGCCTATCCTGTAGGTAGGGAAATGGGCAGACTAGATGGGCCTAGCGGTCCTTATCTGCCGTCAAAGTCTATGTTTCTATGTTTCTATGTAAACCAGGTGAGGGGAGGGATTCACCAAGAAAGGGGGTCCTTTGGACCTTCCCCCACAGCAAGACAGAAGCCAAATTCAAATAATTTGCCCCATTTCACAGTCACTCACCTAACACTGCTCTGTACTACCCAGTTCTGTACTGCTACCTAGTACCTCATAAAAGGGTATCTTCCAAATGTATGTTGTCTTTGTTTCTGTGACCATGTATTATCAGTTCTTATTGTACATAACCTGCATCTCATCCACCTTAGCCTGCGATTAGGCATTTATTGTAAATAGTTGTATTTCATTCTCCAGATCTGGACACATCTGTACCTTATTCACCTTAGCCTTAATGTTATGTAAACTGTAAATAGTTGTATATACTCTGTTATACTGTTGTTTCCACCAGCACAAATTGTGTACTGTTTGTACCAGGACCTCCTTGTAAATGAGCTTGCTCAATGGAGTTTTTCCTGTCAATAAAAACTGAACTGAAAGAGGAGGGGAGATGGAGGGGAGGGAAAAGGCGCAGAGTGCAGTAGATCGAAATGGAGTGTGGTGTCACTGAATGCCAGGAGCCTGCAGAGCAAGATGGCCGAGTTGACTGGGACCCAGCCATCCCAGGTCTCAAGCTATGAGAGAGAGAGATAGGGAAAAGGGGAAAGGGGTGGGGTGGCCAACTTTGTTAGGGAAGGGATAAGGTAGAACAGAGAGGGGGGGAGGAATGCAGGGCAGAGGCCATGTGAGTGTAACTATACAACCTGAGTGGTAGCAAGGTTAGATTTTTTTTTTTTTTATAGGCCTCTGACACAGAATGAGGAAACCGATAGGGAGCTGGAGGAGCAGCTAAAATGGCTTAGCAGCAAAAGGAGCACTGTTGTGGTGGGGGGCTTTAATCACTTCCTGAATGGGCTACTGCGAAACTGGTAGAAACATAGAAACATAGACTTTGATGGCAGATAAGGACCGCTTGGGCCCACCTAGTCTGCCCATTTCCCTACCAACAGGATTACCTGCAGATCCTAGTTAACCAACAGACTATTTCTTCCTACCCCCCCCCACAAAAATTGTCTTATGTCTGTCCCATGCATTCTTGAATTCTCCCCACAGTTTTAGACCCCACAACCTCCTCAGGAAGGCTGTTCCATGCGTTCACGACCCTCTCTGTGAAAAAATACTTCCTCACATTGCCCCTGAGCCGTCCCCCCTCTATCTTCAAATTATGTCACCTTGTTCTTGCGCATCTCTTTTTCTGAAAGACGCTACCCTCTTGGACTTTGTTGATTCCACTGAGGTACTTAAAAGTTTCTATCATGTCCGCCCCCTTTCCTCAAGGGCATACATATTAAGCTCCTTTAGTCTCTCCCCATATGGCTTCTCTTGCAGACCCTGCAACATTTTAGTTGCCCACCTCTGGACCAGTGGCGGCTCTACACCAGGACCCGCCAGGGCACGTGCCCCAGTAAAAAAATGCTGTGCCCCAGTTGGTGCCCCATATGGTGCAGAGCTTCCCCCATAGTAACACTATATCAGTGCCCTGGCTGCCACCTGTTATGCCCCAGCTGTGCCCTGGTAACCATTTGTGGCTAGAGCTGCTAGTGCTCTGGACTGCCTCCATCCTGTCTATGTTCTTGTGGAGATGGGGTCTCCAGAACTGGATGCAGTACTCCAGATGGGGTCTCACCAACTGTCTGTACAGAGGGATAACAACTTCCTGTATTCTACTGGTGATGCCTCTCTCTATACATCCAAGTATCCCCCAGTACTCCCTACTGCCTTCTCACATTGCTTGCTTACCTTAAGATCATCTGACATGATTACCCCCAGGTCCCTTTCCAGTTTTGTTGTTGTTGTTACCCCATTGTGTAATCTTCCCTGGGTTTTGTTTCCTAGGTGCATTATTCTGCACTTCTTTGCATTGAATCAAGCTGCCATACTTCTGACCATTCCTCCAACCATGCCAAGTCCCTTCTCATCCTTTCCACGCCTCCTTGTGTATCAACCCTGTTGCAGATCTTTGTGTCATCTGCAAAGAGGCATACTTTTCCTTCCAGTCCCTCTGCAATGTCACTTATAAAGACATTTAAAAGGACTGGGCCCAGTACTGAACCCTGTGGTACCCCACTTGTAACCTCTCTTTCTTCACAGTGGACTCCATTTACAATTACCTTCTGGTAGAAGTCAGTGAGGCCCTGCCTTGCTCTCTGGCCTTTGCTATCAGCATGTATGAGGTTTGCACCACTTGTTTATTGCTGTATTATTAAACTGCATACTTTTTTGACATTTGCTCTGTGTTGTGGCCTTGTTTGGTAGTGGGAATTCTTGATTCTGAGATTTAAATATTGAACACTCTTGAAGCACACTCTGCTGTGAGGTGGCTGCTTGCAGAGAGCTGGGGGGCTTTAATCTACAAGAGGTGGATTGGAGCATCCCGGCTACCTCATGTGCCAGGAAGCAGATCCTCCTGGAAGCCTTCTAGGAAAGATTCCTGACACAGAGGGAAGCAGAACCAACTAGGGAGCAGAAGATCCTGGACCTGGTGCTGGAGGATGGGGAGCAGGTCAGGGATGTTGGAGTACAGGAATCCCTGGTGGGAAGTAACCACTGTATAGCATGATTCTCAATCAATCTAGGTAAGCAGGTAGCCACTACAAGGGCTAATGTCCTGGATATCAAAAGAGTAGACTTTGACAGGATGGGTAGTATACTGGAAGGGCACATAGCTAGCATCTGCCTGAACATGGACATGGAACAAAAATGGTCAATCATCAAGAGGGACACGGCTGAGGCCACTAGCACATGTCAAGAACCAGAGCAAGAAATCCAGGACCAAGAAGCCAAGCTAGATGGACAAGAAGGGAGAGGGTGAGGGAATAGAGAGCTGCAATTAAGAGCCTACAAAAGATCCAACAGGGACGACTACATGAGGTAATCCAGGGAAGTGAGTAGAACAGTAAGGACAGCCAAAGCATACAGAGAACTGTGGCTGGCCCAGGGGATCAAAGAAGGTGAAAAGGCTTTCTTCAGGAATATCACATAGAAACATAGAATTTGATGGGCAGATAAGGACCGCTTGACCCACCCAGTCTGCCCATTTCCCTACCTGATGGATAAGCTGCAGATCCTAGTTAACCAGCAGCCTACTTCTTCCTACCCCCACCACCTAGAATTGCCTTATGACTGTCCCATGCATGCTTGAATTCAACCACTGTTTTTGACTCCACAACCTCCTCTGGAAGGCTGTTCCATACATCCACAACCCTCTCTGTGAAAAAATACTTCCTTAAATTACCTCTGAGCCACCCCCCTTCTTTCTTCAAACTGTGCCCCCTTGTTCTTGCACACCTCTTTTTTTGAAAGATTCTACCCTCTTGGACTTTGTTGATTCCCTTGAGGTACTTGAAAGTTTCTATCATGTCCCCCCTCTCCCTCCTTTCCTCGAGGCTATACATATTAAGCTCCTTAAGTCTCTCTTCATATTTCTTCCAGTGCAGACCCTGCACCATTTTAGTTGCCCTCCTCTGGGAGAAGAGAAAGAGTAAAGATCATATTATAAGGATCAAGAATGGCAGTGGGTGGGCAGAAAATGGGGCAGAGCAGGCAATGAGTACTTTTGTTCAGTATTCACCAAGGAGAGGGCTGAGCCCTACCTAAGGGGAAGGGTTGGGGGGGGAAATCACAGATGGGGAAATCACAGAAGGAAGGGTGTTGGCAGGCTTTAAGTCCATGAGGGCTGCTAAGGCACCTGGGTCAGACAGAATTCATCCTAGAGTACTGAGAGAGTTGGCAGTAGTTCTGGCGGGGCCATTGGTAGACCTGTTCAATATTCCTCTTGAAATGAGATGCGTACCCAGTGATTGGAGGGTGGCACAAGTGGTGCCCCTCCATAAGTGTAAGCCCAAGGATGAACCAGGGAGCTACAGACTAGTCAGGCTAACCTTAATTGTGGGAAAGCCAATGAAGCATATCCTCAAGGAAAGGCAGGTAAGATATCTGAAGGATAATGATCTCCAGGATGACAGACAACACAGGTTTGTTTCCAGCAGATACTGCCAGTGAACCTGGTAGTCTTTTTTGATTGGGTGATGAGGACACTGGATAAGGGTCTTGTGGTAGATGTCCTTTACCTGCACTTCAGCAAGGCCTTTGATTCAGTGCCACACGGTAGGCTGACCAGTAAATTGAGCAATCTGGGAGTGGGGAGGAAACTGGTTAGATGGGTCAGAAGTTGGTTGCAGGATAGATAGCAGAAGGTAGCAGTGGGGGAGGCAAGATATATCAGCCCAGGGTGGTAATAAGTGGGATACTACAGGGCTCAGTGCTGGGATCACAGCTGTTTAACATTTTAATTGCTGACATCGCAGAAGGGATAAAGAGTAAGATTGGTCTTTTCCCCGGTGACACCAAGATTTGTGTGGAGGTTGATGATGGGGAAGGTGGTACAGTACACCAGGAGGATTTGGCAAAACTGGAAGAATGGTCTAACACATGGCAACAAAAGTACAGAGAGGTCAGGAACAAATGCACTTGGGCCCTGCGCAAGGCCAAAGCTGAGTATTTTAAATCCTCCTTAATGTCTACCTGGGGTCCTGGGTGCAATTTTTGGAACAATATTAAGGATATCTGTGGTAAAGTCCCTAACCCTGTCCCGAATCAGATAATGGTCGACGGGTCCCTGATCTTGGATCCTTCTAGTATAGCCACAGCCTTCAATGACACCTTTACAAACCTCAGCCATGTCCTACCTCCTAATTTCTTTGACTCACCCTCAGCCAGCTCCCCTATTTCCCCTCCTGAAGCCCCCCCTTTCACCTACGTTACATTTCACCCAAGTCCGCGGAGCCATATCTTAAAAAAGCTCTGAGCCACTCCTGCTACAGCAGTGACACCTTAGACTTGACAGTTGAAACTTCTGCAGCTTACCCTCCATGAGGTACTTATCCCAATCACCCATATTATAAACTGCTCCCTATGTCTAGGTAAATTCCCCCTCTAGGTGGAAATGTGCATCCATCACCCCTATTTTCAAAAGTTGGTGAGGGACAGTGCCCTCACCAATAACTACCGCCCCATCTCCACTCTTCCTCCCCTGTCCAAGGCCCTAGAGTGGATTGTCACAGATCAGCTTACAGACCACCTCAACAAATACAACCTTCTCTGTAAACAGCAGCATGGCTTTTGGAAAGGGCACAATACTACTACTGCCTTACTGGAGTTTACCGCCCACGTCCACTCCACACTGGACAGAGGTCATATCACTGGTGCCGTCTTCATAGACCTCACCAAGGCATTTGACACTGTCAACCACTCTCTCTTGCTGACCTCACTCTCCAACTTTGGTTTCTCTCAGGACGCCCTTGACTGGTTCTCTGATTACCTCTCAAACTGTTTCCAGCAGGTCAAAATCGGTAACATCCTCTCCAAAAGAATGCCCATCCTCTCCGATGTGCCACTAGGGTCCATCCTAGGTCCTACACTTTTCAGCCTCTTCCATAACTCCTTCCCCAAGTCCTGCCCTGGCAGCCTAATACTTTAAGCAGATGACGCTGTCCCATATTCCATCAACGCGGACCCCTTTGAACTCCACCTTTCCCTGCAATCCTCCTTTAGTGGCACTGAAAACTGGTTCTCCACTCAATGCCTTATTCTCTACAATCAGAAGAACAAAGTCATGCTATTCTCCCACCCCATGAACTCCCAGAAAGAGCAGTGCCCTCATGTACTAACTGCCAATCTGACTCCGTTAAAGCACGTGGACTCTTTTAAGTACCTAGGCATTACTCCAGACCTAGCCCTTAATTTCCACCAAAATATCCATCTCCTGCCCATGAACCTCAATGTTAGGCTCAGATTGTTGTATCGTTTCAAGCACTGCCTCACCCGGGATGCCTCGCTGTCTCCGCCTCGGTCCCCTAACTACTTGACTATAGGCTACATATCTATAGTGCTGCAAATACCTTGGCACTTTATAGATTCCGTGTCTCCCTAAATAAAGCTTGCTGCTTCATACTGGGATGTGACCATCTCACCCATACTTGCTTTCTCTATAATACTACCAACTGGCTAAATCTCGACAATAGAATCCGGTTCCATACTTGCCTCATGGCCAAAAAGATTGCTCTCGGCCTCTCACCCCCCCCCCGGGCTCTCCTCCTTAGTCCACCCAGCTCTGATGATTAAGCATACACGTAGCTCTGGCAAGTCGCTCCTGTCGGTTCCCCTCTGCTGAACCTCCCAGCTCCAAAGGTCCTTCAGCTATAGGGCCCCTTCTTGAATGAACTGCCTACCCTCTTCTCTAGTGAACAAAAATAGAATTGGCCCCTTCAACATACCTCAGAGCCTTCCTGAGGTCTTCAAATACCTGTGACTGCCAATGATTCCTTGCCTGTATACCCCCACATCTGCCACCCAATTTCTTGCCCTGCCCCCCCCCTGTCCTTTCTCCCCCTGACTATGGCCTCCGGCCTGCTTACCCCTTTGACCTTGCTTGAGTTGACGACTCTGTTATTCATCTAACTATAAATGCGTTACCAATGACTTGTATAATTTACTACTAATAACCATCTGTTAGCCTTCACTGTTTTGTAAATATGCTGGACTATGTACCTTGTTGAATTACTAATGTATGTTATGTTCTCTGTGACATAGAACCTTTGTAAAGAAGTCTTTGACTCAAAGGTATATCTGAATACTCAATAAATAAATAAAATAAAACTTGGGTTTAATGCCAAGAAGTGCAAAGTCATGCACTTGGGAGCCAGGAACCCCAGAAATAGTTACTGGTTGGGGGGAATGCAGTTATCCAAGTCAAAGGAAGAGAAAGATCCAGGTGCACTAGTGTTTGGGGAAATGAACCACTCAGCCCAGTGCAGGAAGGCAGCGGCAAAAGTAAACAGAATGCTGAGGTCATCACTAAGGGAATTACCTCTAGGACAGGGTGAGTCATCCTGCCCCTGTACAGGTCCCTGGTGAGGCCACACTTGGAGTACTGCATGCAGTACTGGCACCCCTACATGAAAGAAGACATCAGGCTATTGGAGGGGGAACAGCACCAGACAACGAAAATGATCATGGGGTTGGGAGATAAACCTTATGAAGAGAGACTGAGGGAGCTCAATTTGTATTCCCTGGAGGATAGAAGGACGAGCATTGATATGACCGATAGCTTCAAAAACCTGAAGGATATGAACAGAGTGAGCACCGGAAGTATTTTCAAATTAAAAGGTGAAAGGGAAACCAGGGGGCACAGTCTGATGTTGGAAGTAGGCAGATTCAGGAGTGAAATGAGGAGGCACTATTTCACTGACAGGGTGGTGGCAGGGTGGAACATGCTGCCGGAGGAGGTGATATCACTGCAGATGGTAGGCAGCTTCAAAAAGGGGTGGAACAGATTCAGAGGGAGGGTTCAAATCATGGGGGTTGGTTAGGGGGTGGAAATGAAGGCTACATGGGCAAAATCAATGGGGTGGTGGTAAGAGGAGGGGGCAGCTGCAGTATGAAAGACTGAAGTACTGCACTCTTGAACAGACTAGACAGACAGATAAGCCTGTATCTGCTGGCAATTCCTTATGTTCGTAAGAGAGAGAGAGAAGAATGCCTGCTGGGGAAATCCAGAATCATTGTTGTTGTGTCCCGTGTGGTTGACATCAGGACTGCATGGCTGGGACAGTTGAAATACAAGAATGCGAGGAGCTAATGCATAGGGGTGCATTGGTGGTGCTTGAAGTAGTGGTTGCTAATCCCATTTGGTCAGGAGCTGCAGTATCCTGGATATTGTAGCAGTCACATAAACATGGTACACAGAGAACCCTGACTGGACATACCAGGGTACACAACCTAAAGGAGAGACAGGGAGGGGAGAAGAGGGGGAGGAGTAGCTCTCTATGTAAGAGAAGGGATAAAAGCAACTGAACAAAGGAGTAAACAAGGAGGAGACAAGGCATTGAGGGTCACCTTAGAGACTGGAAATGGTGCCACAATCCGCACAGGGGTTATATACAGACCCCCAAGTCAGGGGGACGGAATGGACAAGGATATGATAGATGGCATCCTCAGGATGGCAGAGAAAGGGAAGATACTGTTGATGGGAGACCTGAATATGCCAGATGTTAATTGGAGCACCTTTGCTGCAGCTATATCCAAGAGCTGGGCCAGTCTCGATGCCCTACAGGTGGCATGCCTCAGACAGCTAGTTTTGGAACCCACTCATGAGGGAACAATCTTAGACTGCGTATTCTCAAATGGAGACAGTGAGAGAATCTCAGATCTAGAAGTGGGTAGCCATCTGGGAACAAGTGTCCACCAAATAGTGTGGGTTCATGATAAACTCAGGTACAGAGTCAAGCCATACAAAAGTGAGGGTTCTGGACTATAGGAGGACTGACTATGGCAAGATGGGAGAGTACCTTAGAAAAGCACTAGAAAACAGGCTAGAAGAAGAGGTAGACTAACAATGGGGAAACATCAAAACTGCCATCACAGAGGCAACAAAAAACATTTGTGTGAAGCAAATAAACAAAGCAAAATGAAAGAAAAAGCCACTATGGTTCTCAAAAGAGGTGGAGGGGAAGGTTAGGGAGAAAAAGACAGCATTCAAGGAGTATAAGGAAACACAGAAGAAGCAGGACAGAGAACTGTACCAGTTAAGGCAGAAGGCAGAAGGAAGAAGGGAAGGAAGTCAGAACAGCAGAGGCCCAAACTGAAGAAAAGATAGCCAACTAAGTTAAGAAGGGGGATAAACCTTTTATAGGTACATCAGGGAGCATAGAAAGACAAAGGGAGGAATAGTGAGGCTGAATAGAATGGATGGTGGGTGGGTAGAGAGGGACAGTAAAAAAAACAGGGATACTGAACGAATATTTCTGCTCAGTATTCACAAAAGAGGAGGAGGAGGGGGAAGTGCCTAATCCAATTAACAGAAGCACTCTGGATAGGGAGGTCGATCCCAGTCCTTTCACAGAAGAAAGAGTTCTGAAAGAACTCCTAAAACTGAAGGTGGACAAAGCAATGAGGCCTGATGGAATTCACCCCAGATTCCTAAAAAGAATTAAGGGGAGAACTAGTGAAACCACTGACTACCCTTTTTAACAAATCATAGGAGGATGGTGTGGTTCCTGAGGTCTGGAGGAAGGCATTTGTGCTTCCCCTTCACAAAAGTGGGAGCAAGACAAGAGGCAGGAAACTACAGACCTGTCAGTTTGACCTCTGTGGTAGGGAAAGTGATGGAATCACTTCTGAAGGAAAGAACTGTTGAGTACCTAGAGGCCAGTGGGGCACAGGACCCAAGGCAGCATGGGTTCACAAAGGGAAGGTCATGTCAGACACATTTAATTGATTTCTTTGGCTGGGTGATCAAAGTAGTAGACCAGGGAAGGGCTGTGGACATGGTCTACCAAGATTTTAGCAAGGCATCTGACACAGTCCCACACACAAAAGATTAATTGTCAAATTAACCAGCGTGGGAGTAGGTCCCAGGGTGGTAGCCTGGGTACAACATTGGCTGGACAACAGGAAACAGAAGCAGAAGGTAATTATAAATGGAGTCCACTCTGAAGAAAGAGGGGTTACTAGTGGGGTACTGCAGGGTTCAGTACTGGGTGTGGTCCTTTTTAATGTCTTTATAAGTGACATTGCAGAGGGACTGGAAGGAAAAGTATGCCTCTTTGCAGATGACACAAAGATCTGCAACAGGGTTGCTATACAAGGAGGTGTGGAAAGGATGAGAAGGGACTTGGCAAGGTTGGAGGAATGGTTCAGAAGTATGGCAGCTTGGCTTCAATGCAAAGAAGTGCTAAATAATGCACCTGGGAAACAAAAACCCAGGGGAAGATTACACAATGAAGGGGTAGTAAAAACAACAAAAATGGAAAGAGACCTGGGGGTAATCATATCAGGTGACCTTAAGGTAAGTAAGCAAGCAATGTGAGAAGGCAGTAGGGAGGGCTGTGGGGGATACTGGAATGTACAGGGAGAGGCATCACCAGTAGAAAACAGGAATCTGTTATCCTCTGTACAGACAGTTGGTGAGACCCCATCTGGAGTATTGCATTCAGTTCTGGAGACCCCATCTCTGCAAGGACATAGACAGGATAGAGGCAGTCCAGAGGAGGGCAACTAAAATGGTGCAGGGTCTGCAAGAGAAGCCATACGAGGAGAGACTAAAGGAGCTTCATATGTATACCCTTGAGAAAAGCAGGGAGAGGGGGGACATGATAGAAACTTTTAAGTAGCTCAGTGGAATTAACAAAGTCCAAGATGTAGCATCTTTCAGGAAAAGAGATGTGCAAGAACAAGGAGACACAATTTGAAGATGGGGGTGGTTCAGGGGCAACGTGAGGAAGTATTTTTCCACAGAGAGGGTGGTGGACGCATGGAACAGCCTTCCTGAGGAGGCTGTGGGGTCTAAAACTGTGAGAAAATTCAAGAATGCATGGGACAAACATAAGGCAATTTTTGTGGGGGGGGGTAGGAAGAAATAGGCTGTTGGTTAACTAGGATCTGCAGTTTATCCTGTAGGTAGGGAAATGGGCAGACTAGGTGGGCCAAGCGTTCCTTATCTACCGTCAAAGTCTATGTTTCTACTCGTGATTCACACAAAAACGTTCCATACACTCATTATGCTTGATGCACTGTGCTCCATTTCCATGATAAACTGCATCCACTGCCTCTCCATGTTGAAATATTTTGCATCAGACTGGGCCATAAACTTAAAGTGTTCTGACATCGCTGAAACAATAAAATCAAGCACGGCATTTGTGATTGTGGTGCATGCCAAGTGTGGGCTGTGTAGCTTGGCTCTGGGTCACTGGTATATTTATTCAACATCCATGGCCAATGATGCTGTGGAGTGACCTTCACAAGGATCAGGGCTTGTTGGATTTTGGTGTTCTTCAGTGTCTGATTGACCTCTCAACCTGTCATCATTGTGACCATCTTCAGCGATCTGATTGAGGCCAGAGGAAGTATCTGTCACCACTGTTTGCATGGTAGCAGTGTGGGTTCCAAGAATGGCACTGATGGGACAGTGTCAGGGGCAGGGTCACTACGATATGGTGGGGGGGAGGGCAGTCACAGAGTACTATTTGATAGCTACACACTCGAACAGACTCAACAGACCATATGTGCTGGCACATTCTGTATGCTTATATGTGTGGCTTTGGAATTTGGCACTCCCCCACCCGAGATGCCACTCTGCAGTCTCTGGATGTTTATTCTTGGGTGCTTTCCTTGCAAGATAAAACCTGGAAATGCACTGTACAGTTGTTTAACATCTACTTCGGTGGGTAGCGTATGCATTGGGCATTGAGTTGAGTCATTTGCTGTACAGTTACAATACTGGCAACGCCCTCCGCACACTGTGACTCGATTAAAACATTAAGAAATACTGGCTAGAAAATTCACAGGTAAAGGCTTGCCAAGTGTAGGACCACCATCACCCCACAGTAAATGCTGGGCTTCCAACCTGTTTGGTGACCATAGTCAAGCCTTGCTTCTTCACCACTCTGCTCACCTACACACATCCTCTTCAACATGTATATACTGAGCAAGTGGCTTGACAAGAAAGCACAATCTGCACTGGTGTGTAAAACAAAAGGCCTAGAGTTGATTGTAATCAGTTCACCAGGCAAGCCACTAGGTGCCTACCTAGCATTGCTCATGTGCCTTATTTTAATAAGACCTGGAATAGTGACCTTGTATACTGCCACAGCAGCCGACTAATAAAAGTGACATCATATGGGCAGGTCACCATGAGAATCCATGGGCATACAAATTGTGCATTGTTTAGTCCCATACTGTGTTTTGGGGAGTGCAGCGCCAGCAGGAAATTGTGAATATGGAATGCCCATACTTGCAATACCAGTATTCCACCTCTGTCTGGAAAGGGGAGGGTTGGCAGTCATGTTAGAATACCACAATTGTGCAGTGATACAAGCCAGTCACACGTGGGAGAATAAAGTGGCTGTGGTCAGGACTGCACAATGGCACTTGCATATATTACAACTTTACGGAGAACACTGAACAGCCAAAAGACATTGTGAGTTTGTACTTGGCATATGATACAGCAGTTAGCAGTCTTTAGAAGAAACATATATTACAGCTGATTGCTGCTAAAGTGGAACGGGAGATGTCCAATAAATAATGGTACAGCGATGCTGCCAGCTCGCATCAAAACACACAGGCTGTACATCCCAATTTAAGGGCACACAAATGCAGCACTGCTTCCTCACTGTGGCACAATACTGTGCATAAGAGGCATGCTAGGTGCATGCAGTTGGTAGAAGTGCACATCCCCAGATGGTACTAACAGTGCTGAAACTGATGTAGTTATGCAGTGATGGAGTTAGTGACTGACTGTTTGCATTGCAATATTTGTAATACTGTGAGTATTCACTGGGCTAAGAATTTGTCATAAGCCCTGAATTGAGAGCAGGTTACAGGCTGTGTATTGGACCCAGACAGTGCCTAGGGGGTAGAAACTAGTTTTTGTTTTGTTTACCTCAGTGTGCCTTATAATGCCAAGCCAGACTGTGTCAGGAAGTGCTTACATCACAGCTACTTAACAGCCAATAGCTCTGGAAGAATTTTACAGACCTTGATAAAAGTACTAATTTTAGCAGGCTCATCAGATAACCTCATAGTCTTCAGGTGAAGCTACCTCTGGCTGCAAGCTGCAACACTGGACTTAAGATTTGCAAGAAAGTGAGTAGTGCTCACAACAGAGGGAGGTGAACCTTACAATTTACAATTGTCTTTGATTTGAAGCAGATTCCTTAGGAAAGTTAATATTCTTCAGGTGGAGGATACTTCTAACAGAAGGGTAAAATAAGGAACTTAGAATTATCAGAAAAGGCAGTCTTTCAATCAACAGAGGGAGCTGGAGTTTGCTTTACTTTTGTTGCAAGTGTTAAGGTTTTCAGTGCAGGAAGAGTTTAAACCCACATAGGCTGAATACTGTTTTCTGTGTGTGCCCTTCTGCACAGCTGACGTGTTGTGGGGCTGACTGTTTTCAGAGCACAAGTCACCAGGCTCTTTTGGGGCTGGGGAGGTTTACCTGTGTCTGACTTGGATGTTTGGATTTTCTCTGTTTGATTAGCAGGGTATTTTCTCTGTCAAATTGGTTTGAAGCAGTATTACAAATTGTCATGTATGGCATCTTGCTGACAGGAAGGCACTCATCGCATCAGTAGGTCAGAGCGTTTAGCTGATTGTTTCGTGAGGTCACAGTTTAGGCCCAACCCCTTCCCAACCCTGGAAATAGTTCATTTATACCTGGGGTTCTGACATCATTTCCTCAAGAGGACAAGGTACATATCACTGTCATATCCTGTCTAGCACACTGCACTGGCAATATAAGCATACACATTATATAAATACATATATTTCTATATAACGCACCAATCACACACACAAAAAAAAAAAAAAACAAACAAGGTAGACAGTTATGTGGGGAGTAGTACTGATATAATGGCTGTGTGGCAGCAGTCTTCCAGGAGTCTTTCTGGAGGCTGAGATGCTGCCCTGTTTGCAGACAACTATCTGCCCTGAGGGAGGAAGTTGCCCGTCTTCAGGCCACACTGGACAGTGACAAGGAACCTCCCCATCCAGGGAGCACCAGAGCCACCACCACTACCTCAGAGGTTGCAAGAAAGCACAACAGTTGGACCACACGGCTCAGGAGGGTAAGGGTGGTGGAACAGAGGCACACCCAGTCACGTTCCACTCCACAATCCATACACCATTCTGGGGGGAGCATAGTTCCCTATGGATGCACCCAGAGGAGACTAAGGAGGTGCAGACAACTGTCACAAGGGAGGCCCTCAGGAAGGAGGCAGAGGGCACCACAGGGAAAGAAAGCAGCTCCTGGTGGGGGACTCAGTTATTAGGGGATAGAACTGGGGAGCAGGGAAACTGAAGTAGGGTGCCTGCCTGGTGCCATGGCTTGAGGACAGGAAGCGATCCTTAGGATCATGAGAACAGTTGCACGGGAGTCTGAGCTGGATGTCATTGTCCACCTAGGGACAAATGACTTAGCTCATCATGAGATTAGAGCAGTGCAGAAGGACTTTGTAGAGTTGGGAGGGCTTAAGACAAGTAGCACACACAGTATCCTTCTCAGAGGTACTGCCTGTCAGTGGCATGGGTGAGGTGAGGTACTTTGCACTATGGAGTTTAACAGATGGTTGAAAAATAGTTGTGGAGCACAGGGGTTTGGCTTCATTGGGACTGGGGTTCCACCTGAGGGACACTCGTTTACACTTGGCAGGATGGTCTGCATCTGTCCAGGAAGGGAACAAGTCTTTGAGCAGTCGGTTTAAATGCTTCATTGGCAAGCCTTTAAACTAGTCAAGGGGAGGCACTGATAAGCAGCAGGAAAATCCCAGCCTCCCACAAAACAGGGTACTAAATGAGAAAAAGACCAAGGTAGAAAGGTCAGTGGGGATGCCGCACAGAAGGTAAAGCCATCAAAAAATGGAGAGCAATGAGTACCAATGCCCGTAGTCTGGGTAACAAGCTTCCTGAATTAGTGGCCTTGATGGAGGAGGAACATCTGGATATCGTGGCAGTCACAGAAACATGGTACACACAGAACCATGACTGGGATGTAAACATACCAGGATACACTATCTACAGGAGGGACAGGGAGGGTAAAAGGGGAGGAGGAGTAGCTCTCTACATAAGAGGAGAAATCAAAGCAACAGAACAAAAGGGTAAACAGGGAGGAGAAGAAGCACTGTGGGTCAATTTGGAGGCAAGCAATGGCATCACAATCCGCACAGGGGTTGTATACAGACCCCCCTCTCAGGGGGAGGAAATGGACAAGGAAATGATAGAAAGTATACTTAGAATGGCAGATAAAGGGGAGATATTGTTGATGGGTGATCTGAATATGCCAGATGTTAACTGGAGTGCAGCTGCAGCAGCCACTTCTAAGAGTGGGTTATTCTAGATGCCCCAGGGGGGCATGCCTAGACAACTAGTATTGGAGCCCACCAGAGGGAGCAATCTTAATCTTAGATCTGGTTCTCTCAAATGGAGATGAAGAGAGATCACAGATGCAGAAGTGGGTAGCCATCTGGGAACTAGCGACCATCAACAGTATGGTTCACAATAAACACAGCATTAGAGTCAAGCCATACAAAGACAAAGGTACTGGATTTTAGGAGGGCTGACTTTGCAAAATGGGTGAGTGCCTAAGGAATGCACTAGCAAATGGGCAGGAAGGAGCGGAAGAACAATGGGAATAATAAAACTGCCATCACAGAGGTAACAAGCCTTTGTGTAAAGCAAATAAACAAAATGAAACGAGGTAAGAAACCACTATGGTTCTCAAAGGAAGTGGCAGGAAGGTTCAAGAGAAAAGAAAGCATTCAGGAAGTACAAGGAATCACAGAAGGAACAGGACAGAGAACTGTATCAGTTAAAGCAAAAGGAAGCTGTAAAGGCAGTCAGAACAGCAAAGGCCCAAACCGAGGAAAAGATAGCCAACCCAGTTAAGAAGGGGATAAAACCTTTATAGGTACATCAGGAGCAAAGGAAGACCAAGGGAGGGATAGTGAGGCTTAATAAAGGGAGGGAGGGAGGGTGGACAGAGGTGACTGTGAAAAGGCAGAGATACTAAACAAATATTTTGCTCAGTATTTACAAAGGAAGAGGGAGGTACCTAAAACAAACAGTAGAAACACTCTGGATACAGAAGTTGATACCAGCCCATTTACAGAAGAAAGGGTTCTGAAAGAGCTCTTAAAACTGAAGGTGGACAAAGCAATGGGGCCTGATGGGATTCATCCCAGAATTCTAAAAGAACTAAGGGTAGAACTAGTGACACCACTGACTACCTCTTTAACAAATCATGGGAGGATGGGGTGGTACCGAGGACTGGAGGAGGGCAGATGCGATTCCCTTCACAAAAGTGGAGCAAGGCAGAAGCAGGAAACTACAGACCTGTTAGTTTAACCTCAGTGGTAGGGAAATGATGGAATCACTTCTGAAGGAAATAATTGTTGAGTATCTAGAGGCCAGAGGGGCACAGGACCCAAGGCAGCATGGATTCACAGCGAAGGTCATACCGAGACAAATCTGATAGATTTCTTTGACTGAGTGACCAAAGTAGTTGATCAGGGAGGGGCTGTGGACATGGCCTACCTAGACTTTAGCAAGGCATTTGACACAGTCCCACACAAAAGATTAATATACAAGTTAGCCAGCCTGGGAGTGGGTCCCAAGATGACAGCCTGGGTAAAGAATTGGCTGGAGAATAGGACACAGAGAGTAATGGTAAATGGAGTCCACTCTGAAAAAGGGGGGGGGTTAGTAGTGTGGTACCGCAGGGTTCAGTATTAGGACCAGTCCTCTTCAATGTCTTTATAAGCGACATTGCAGAGGGACTGGAAGGAAAAGTATGTCTCTTTGCAGATGACACAAAGATCTGCAATAGTGTTGATGCACAAGGTGGGGTGGAAAGGATGAGAAGGGACTTGGCAAGGTTAGAGGAATGGTCAAATGTATGGCAGCTTAGATTCAATGCTAAGAAGTGCAAGGTAACACCTGGGAAAACAAAACCCAGGGAAGAGTACACAATGGGGGTGAGATACTAACAACAACAAAATGGAAAGGGACCTGGGGTAGTCATATCAGATGACCTAAAGGTGGGCAAGCAATGTGAGAGGGCAGCAAGGAGGGCTGGGGGAATACTGGGATGCATAGGGAGAGGCATCACCAGTAGAAAACAAGAAGTTATTATCCCTCTGTACAGACAGCTGGTGAGACCACATCTGGAGTACTGCATGCAGTTCTGGAGACCCAATCTCTACAAAGACATAGACAGGATGGAAGCTGTCCAGAGGAGGGCAACTAAAATGGTGCAGGGTCTGCACCAGAAGACATATGAAGAGAGACTTGGAGCTTAATATGTATAGCCTCGAGGAAAGGAGGGAGAGGGGACATGATAGAAACTTTCAAGTACCTCAAGGGAATCAACAAAGTCCAAGAGGGTAGCATCTTTCAAAAAAGAGAGTGTGCAAGAACAAGGGGTACTATTTTGAAGATAGAAGGGGGTGCTCAGAGGTAATTTAAGGAAGTATTTTTTCACAGAGAGGGTTGTGGATGTATGGAACGGCCTTCCAGAGGAGGTTGTGGAGTCAAAAACAGTGGTGGAATTCAAGCATGCATGGGACAGTCATAAGTCAATTCTAGGGGGTGGGGGTAGGAAGAAGTAGGCTGCTGGTTAACTAGGATCTGCAGCTTATCCATCAGGTAGGGAAATGGACAGACTGGGTGGGCCAAGCGGTCCTTATCTGCCATCAAATTCTATGTTTCTATGTTTCTATATCTAAATCAGCTCCTAGTGATGATTCAGTGAAGATCAGCTGATTTAAATGTAAGTCCTTAGCTGCTGCGACGGTTGGAGGCTGTGGCAAAGGGTTTGTTTGTTGCAGAAGGAAATCAGGTGGTCACAAGAATTAATTCTTATTCTGCGATTTTGGTGGTACATAATCTGAAAAAGATGAATGAAACACCACTGGACGTACACCGATCAAGCAGCACCAGAGGGTTTGGGGTACTATTTCAGGCCTAACAGATGCCGAACAAACATGTGGCAAGCACCATGAAATAAACAGTTTTCAAAGTTTAAATCACCCATTTGTTTACATCTTTACAGGATGCAACATATGCAGACATCCCTCCACTACCCCCCACCCCACCAGTCCACTACCACCCACTCCCACCCCTTGCAGTCAGAACAACAGTGACCATGCTGGAACTTGAATGTGGACCTTCAACATCGGTGTACAATGTGCACAATGGTGCCATCTGAACAGTGGTCATTCAGCATTTCCGAACAGTGACCATGCCGGAACTTGAATGTGGGCCTTCAACACCGGTGTACAATGTGCACAATGGTACCATATGAACAGTGGTCATTCAGCATTTCCATATGAACAGTGGTCATTCAGCATTTCCAAACAGCAGTGACCACCCCAAAACTTGAATGTGGACATTTGACATCAGTGTACAATGTGCACAGTGGTACCATCTGAACAGTGATCAGTCAGCACTTCTGAACCGACTGATGGAACGACTTGTTGGGCTGCACTATAGCAAACACCTGTGTGAACCAGCATAAAAACAACAAATTGTACAGCACCAGGAGGCAGACCATCAGCCTTAACATTTCACACCACAACACACTTCTAGATGAGGCTTGGATCACAGCATTCATTGCAGCATTTAAATAGCCAGACAATTTAAAGCCACAGTAAACCTTTTATTAGTACAATTAGATAGTCTGCTACTGAGGGCACTGCTGATAAAACAACTCCTGCAGCACTATTGTGGGCAGCGGTTGTTTTTTTACAGTTGGTAATGGTTGTACAATGCATGGCTGTGGGCCAATCAGCTTGCAGCATTTTCCCTGTTTTACAAGAGGAGTTACATGTCTTAGCCTGTCAGTCTCAAGCCACCCTCATCACCTGGGTATTTTTGTATACCCTGGCAAACTGAGCATTAGTACTTAAATATGTGCTGCTAAAGTTAAGATTAATACATTTCTGAACTAGTCAGAAAGCACTTGATTCAAATGTTTAATAATTTTCTTACTCTACCTACCTTCAGGGCCTCCGCCTTGGCAACAGTACTGTGGCACTCATGCACAAGAAACTTTTCACAGGCTGCATGGACAAGTTTATGTTCATCTGATTCCTCACAAATCCATCCCAGTGGCTGTTGCTGCTGGTCACAGATATTGCTCTTTTTGGGCTCCTCCCTGTTTCCAGTAAGACATTTTACAATCTCCACTATCACTGCAAGTTTCCTGTTTGCTCGGAGTACCTTCTGCTCCAACACATCATAACATTCACCACAGGAGACATTTCCATCTACGTACTCCCAGTATTTTGTGATACAGGCTCTGCAAAAGTTGTGCCCACAATCTATTATGACAGGATCATTAAAATAAGTCACACAGATGGGACACATCACTTCATTTTTCAGTAGTTCTAGCTCTTTAGTTAATGCCATGTTCGCTTCTGTCTGTGAAAGGTGTCTACTTCCCTTCTGTTTCCTGGAACACAGAAACATAAACAGAGACAGAGTTTGTTTCTCTTTCAATAATGACCACTTCATGCACAATTAAAAACCCTAGCACTGCTACTGAAATTCATTACAATGTTTTATTATTGTTTCAATACTGACCACATCACATGCAGTTAAAAACTCTTGCACTGCCACTGAACCTTATTCTAGTGTTTTATTATTGCTTTCAGAATTGACCATGCCATGCACAGTTAAAAACTCTTGCACTGCTACTGAACCTTATTCTGGCATTCTGTTGCTACACTGGAGGGTCAATGTGCATCCTTTTGCAGAGGCATCCCCTTATGTCAAACATCTCCCATTATAGAAAACTGAAAACAATCACAGGCTCACTGGGCATCTGGATCTCCACAACACCACAGATTAAGTTCCTTTAGTAATGGCTAGTAGTTCCAAAATCTACATTTCAATCGTTCAGAGTTTTTTCTGCATTATAATTTCACAAATACGGACATCAAAGTTCTCACGCTCAGATTTTACAAATAACTAATTATGTGTGTATAGTATTAATGAAAAAGGAAAAGATGAACATGTAAAACTGTAAGAGAGTGTCTTTCATGTTCTGTTACTATCTATGAGATAAGAGGAGCCAGGCACTGATTGGCAGCTTTGCTCCTTGGCTGATTTTCCAACGCCTGGCACTTCCTGATCTCAGGGAAATCTCATTCTGTGCTGTGTTCTGGACTATCTGAGCAGGCCACTGCTAACAGACCACCTGACTGACCCCCGGACAGATTCAGGTACACACCAGACCTCCGAAACTCGTGATTTTGAATGCCACTGTTTTGACTGGACACCCAGTGGAGGAGCCAGGCATTGACTGGCAGCTTTGCTCCTTGACTGATTTTCCAATGCCTGGCACTTCCTGATCTCAGGGAAATCTCATTCTGTGCTGTGTTCTGGACTGCATTTTCCACCTCCTCACAGTATTAAATAGACCCTTACTCTGCCCCTTTCCTCAGCCTAGCAGCTGACTGGTCACTCCACTGCTGCACATGTTCATGCTATTGGCCTCCCTGTCTTCAATACTTGACTTGACCCACTTTCTCACTGCCCCTTTTTAAAGCAGTCCCACCCACAGGATCACACATTTGCTCTCAACTTTTTCTCCAGTCACTCCATCTAACTCCTCTCAATTACTGCTCTACCTGCCCTATTGTTAGGGACCTCACCCTAATTCGACTATATACCCTTTCAATTATAAACCAGCTAGTAGTTAAGCAGGCCAGCAACACCAAACAAACTACCATGGGGTGCAACCACCTACTACTACTCCTCACTACCTCTTTTAGCATTACTGGTACCATATATGAATTCGGACCCCTACCTCCCCACTCTGAATCCTCACTGGGTGCAAGCTGGAAGAAAAGCATACACATGGCCACTACCACTTTCGGTAACGATAAGCTCTTTATCCTCCCCCACCTCCCACACAGTTATTGCCAAGCCAACCTCCCAAACCATAACCCTAATGGTTAGCTTTCCCCCTAATTTAACACAGGCGTATAGACACCTCCCCTACCTGAAGCGCAGGCGACAGAAGACACGAGGGAAGATAAACATCACCCTACCTGCCAGAAAGGTTATCTTTCAGCTACTGCTACTCTCTGGCAATGTTCACCTAAACCCTGGACCAACAACCCTGAGGAGCAGGGGGGTCCATACAGTGAACGGCCTAAAGATAGCATCGCTAAACATCTGCAGTCTAACTGCCAAATTCGACCAGCTCCAGGCTTGGATGATCATCCATTCTCCTGACATACTCTGCCTAATTGAAACCTGGCTGTCAGGTAGGATCAAAGATGGTGAGGTGGCCATCAAAGGATTCCAAGCATTTCAACTTGATAGAATAGGCAGGAAAGGTGGCGGCTGCCTCCTATAAGCCAGAAACTCACTGAGTTGCTCCATCCTCCCCATCTCCAAAGTTGTGGAGGATTATGAGCTACTAGAGGTAAAAATACAAGTCGGCCTAAAAGGCAAGACCCTTACCATTGCCACAACCTACCTACCCCCAAGAAAAGCTAAAGGCTTCTTCTTGTTATGGAAGAAATTAGCGCACTCAGAAAGGGCTCAGAACTCACCTTGACCAGTGACTTTAGTATGAACTGGTTATGTAAGGAGGCGACACCCTCCAGAGATCTAATCACCTTCCACAATCTCACGCAACTCGTAACTCACCCCACCAAGCAGAACTACAAGGCTGGTACCAGCACCCTCACTGACTGGGTCTTAGCTAGCTCACCAACTCAATTCTCTGAATTCAGGGTTCTCCCGGATGTGCTGAGTGACCACTCCCCAATCTCCTTTATATGGACCACTAAACTTGCCAAAAGACCACCCCACCTCATCGAGAGCAGGGTTCTGCGGAAAGGCAAACTTGGATCCCTCAAATTGGCCCTGTCTGCCTACAACTGGTCCCCCATCAACAAGGCACCTACACTGTACCAGGCCCTTCATTTTTCACTGATGGCTTCAATTTCATCTGTGATATCTATGCACCACGCACAAAATGGAAAATTCGGGGAGAGGTTAACGGCTGGATTGATGGCAAGCTCCTCTCCCTCCTAAAGGAGAGGGACTGCCTCTGGGAAAAAGCCTTAAACTCAGGCAGCAAGCACAATGCACAGTGGTACAAAATGGCAAGAAATCGGTGCACCAAACTTAGGCTCGCAAAAGCCAATTTCCATAAGTCCCAGCTTAACAACGCATGGGGAGATGGAAAGAGGTTTTGGGGCAACATATGAACATAGGAAATTTGCCAGCAGATAAAGGCCTAGAGGTCTATCAAGTCTGCTCGAATGTGCAGCTAGCACCCCTTATTCTGCAGCTGCCTCTCCCTTCCACCCTTCCCCTTCATTAACCCTTCCCCTTGTCCTGTCCCATCCTCGTTTGAAGCAGTCCACTGTTCTACTGCATACCACTTCAGGAGGTAACGCATTCCACCCAGCCACCACCCTCTCTGTAAAAAAGTGTCTCCTCATCTCCCTCCTGAACCTTCCTCGCTCCAGTCTCATATCATGTCCCCTGGTGTCCCTCCCCTTCCTTACTTTGAACAGCCCCTCTGTACTTGTCTTGTTTATTCCTTTCATGTATTTAAAGGTTTCAATCATGTCACCCCGTCTCTCCTCTCCTCCAGTGAGTACATGTTCAACTCCTTCAACCTCGTCTCATATGATAAGTCCCCCAGCCCCTTGATCATCTTTGTCACTCTGCACTGCACCCCCTCCAGTAACTTAATGTTCCTCTTCAGATATGGACGCCAGTACTGCACGCAGTACTCCAGGTGTGGTCTAACTAATGACCTATACAGTGGCAGAATCACCTCCTCCCTCCTCGAGGATATACCCCTTGCAATACAACCCATCATTTTGTTGGCCTTTGCAGCTGCCTCCCTACATTGTGCCGAGTTGTTCGTTGACCCTGTAATGAGCACACCCAGATCCTTCTCCTCCTCTGTCTGGGCTAGCTGCACTCCCCCCAGCTGGTAACTCCTCCTTGGGTTCTTCTACCCAAAATGCAGCACCTTGCACTTTTTGGCATTAAAACCCAGTTGCCAGGTGTCCGACCAGGTTTCAAGCTTTGCCAGATCATGCTGCAACCCCTGCCATCCCCCTAGGTCATCCACCACCGCGTCAACCTTGGTATCATCAGCAAACAGACTGATCATGCTCTTGACGTCCCATGATATGTCTGCAATGAATATCCCAAACAACACTGGTCCCAACACCGAGCCCTGTGGAACACCACTCGTCACTGCCCTTGGGTGTGAGAGCCCCACCCACCACCACCCTCTGTTGCCTTCCTGCAGCCAGTTTCCTACCCATCTCACCAGCTTTGCACTCGCCTGTGCCTACTAACTTCTTCCCAGCCTTCCATGTGGCACTGAGTCTAATGCCTTACTGAAGTCCAGATACAGGACATCCACTGCATGGCCCCCTGTCCAGTTGCCTAGTTACCCAGTCAAAGAACTTGATCAGGTTGGTTTGGCAGGATCTGCCACGTGTGAAGCCATGCTGTCTGCTGTCCTGTGGTCCTTGGCCTCTAGGAGGCCACCAGCCTCCTTCAGGATAGTCTCCATTAGCTTACCCACTATGGATGTGAGGCTCACTGGTCTGTAGTTTTCCGGTTCATCCTTGTGGCCACTCTTGTGGAGGGGCACCACATGAGCCATCCTCCAGTCCTGAGGTACACACCTCAATGTAGTGAGGAGGCATTAAATAGGGTCTGCCAAAGGTCCTGCAAGGACCTCTGCCATCTCTTCAGTACCCTGGGGTGGATGCCATCTGGCCTGACTTGTCCACCCTCAGTGCCTTCAAACCCTCTCGAACTCTGCTCTCCATGATTTCCCATCTGTCACCACTTCCCACCCTGCTTCTGCCATTTCTCCCACCTTGGGTGTCACCCCTCTTTTCTTCAGTAAATACTGAGCAGAAGTACTCATTTAGTGCTTCCACTTATCGCACCTGCTTCCACCCAACCTCCTCCTTCCTAATCCTTACTATGTGGTCCTTACAGCCCTTTTCTCCTGATGTACTTAAAGAAGTCCTTCTCCTTCTTAATGCCTTGTGCCAGCCTGAGTTCTGTAGATGCTTTGGCTCCCCTTACTACCCTGTCAGCTCCTCGATTCTGTCAAGTACTCCTCCTGTCCTCCCCTCCCTGTTTTTTGTACTTCTAAAGGCAGCTCTTTCCTCCTTACCTTTCCATGACCTCCTTGTTCAACCAGACGAGTTTCTTAGCCCTAGCCTTCTTGCTCTGGGCTTTGCAGCAGGTTTTGGTTGCCTCCACTATCCCAGCTTTAAGGAGCTCCCACCTCTGGTTAGTGTCCACTAGACTGAATTCTGGCCAGGTACCCTTTACCACTTCCCCGTCCTCCAAAGTCAGCCCTCCTGAAGTCCAGCACTACTGTGCCAGATTCCACCCTTCCTTGCCCATATCCAATGTGAGCCATACTGGAGTGGTGGTCACCCCTGACAGCGTTTCCTCCACTATAAGTTCTCTCACAAAGTCCCCATTTGCCAGCACAAGGTCAAGGGCATTCCCTAACCTGTTTGGTTCACTGACCATTTGCAGCAGGAAGCTGTCCTGAAGGCATCCAGCAGTATCTGCTCCCTTCTGTTCCTGGTTGTTGGGGTGCTCCAGTCCACTCCTGGCATGTTGAAGTCCCCCACAATCACCACACTACCCTTTTCGCAGGTCCTCCTGATCTGTCCCGCTAGTTCACTGTCTAACTCCTCCATCTGAGATGGTGGCCTGTACACCACTCCCATTCTAATAATCCTATTCTTGGAATCCTGGATTTGCATCCAAAGTGACTCCATACTACCCTCCTCCCCTTCCTCCCTTACACACTTCAGTCCTTCCTTCACATATAGTACCACCCCCCTCCTTTCCCAATCACCCTGTCCCTATGAAACAACCTGTACCTTGGTACAGACAGGGCCCAGTCATTGTATTGGGTGGCCCATGTTTCCTTGATGGCTGCAATGTCCACCTCTCCCTCTGCCATGAGAACCTGTAACTCTGCAGTTTTCCTCCCAAGGCTCCTAGCATTAAGGGTAACCACCTTCCACCCTCCCTCCCATCCTGCCCTCCTTTCTAGCATCACCAACAGTACTTGTCATTTGTCCTTGTCACTGTATGGTGGGTAGCTCACATGATTTCCTAACCTGTGGTTCTTGCATATCTCTCTCCCAACTGCCACCCTCCCACTCCTAGTTTAAGTTCAACTTCCTCTATGTACTCTTCCATCCTCTGTTTCAACACTTCTTTCCTCCTCACTCAAGTGTAGTCTGTCCTTGGCATAGAGACTACTGTCCTCCCAGGTCCCTCCCCACCCCCGACAGCCCATACCTTTAGCACAACACCAGGTTCTTAGCCATCCATTAAATTCTCATTCTCAGCTTCCTTTGTTAGGAATTGCTTTGGGACCGAAGTATCTTCTGAAAAAGTTACTGATCTTCCTGCCCCCTCACATAATTGCGCTAGTTCCTCAAACCTCTTCTGGACTGTCTTGTCAGCCAGGTTGTTTGTCCCAAGATGTATAATTAAATGAGGCTTGTCCCTACCCCTTCTAGCATATTTCAGAACAGCCTGTCCCACCCTTTCCGTTGTCATTCCTGGCATGGCCTCCACCCAAATGCGACCATGCCTCTCCCCCTTGCTACCCCACCTAACTCCTCTTAGTATTGAGTCCCCCATCACTAAGATTCCACCCTCTACTCCTGCTTGCTTCCATTCATCTCCCTCTCTCATTTCCAGCTCTTCCTCCTGCACATTATTTCCCTTACCCCTGTTGCAATTCTCCCAGCAGAACTTCCCCTCCCCAGTTTGGTCCAGGCATTTATCAATTACCTCCAACTTCATCATTCTCTCTTCCACCTTCTTCCTCTAGCAGTACACAACTATTTTCTGGGCCTCACAAAATGCCCGCCCTCTCTCTCTTCATAGTGCAACCTGTCTTCCTACTCCATGACTCCTTGCCACTTCTTCGCCTCCCCACAAGTCCCTCATCTCCTCCATCCATTTGTCTTTTGTCTCCTGACCTGGTTTCCGCGGATTGTTCTTCCTGGCCTGGGCCCTTGTCTCTGCTTCCTTCTTCTGACTCTCTCCTCACCACTGTTGGCTTAAATCGCCTCCTCATCTCTCCTTCTTCCTCCCTCCAGTATTGGGCCAACTCACCTCAATCTGTCTTGCCTGTCTTAGTTCCTCCTGCAGACCCTCAACTCCTTTCTAAGTTTTTCTATGTGGTTGCACACTAAACATCCTCCCACACCCAGGCAATTTTAGAAAGATTGGTGCACCGGAGTTGTTGCAGCCTACCACCCTACCTATTGCTGTCGTTGCTCACCAGTGACCCCCACCCTTCCAGATGCAGGATACCCAACACTCCCTCAAGTCTCCCCTCTCCCTCCTCTATCAGTGCAAAACATTTTCTTTATTTCCCTTACCTCCTTTGTTGCACACGTTTAGATATATTGAGCAACTGCTTTTTATATTGCTAGCCTTCCTATCCACACTCAAAAACAGGCTTTAAGTAGCCATTGCACAACCTTCTTCAAACTCCTACTCCTCCTTTCCCCAATGCAACATCAATGCGAAGAAGTAATAATGAAAGCTTCTAGATTTGCATTTACTTCCCTTCCACTGAGAGAGCAGTCACTTCTTCACTTGCTGCTGTTCCTTTCCTGGTATGCCCCTCCTACTCAACACCAGTGTTCCACATTGCATGAAAATATAGAGCGGTGGTAAGGGGAGGAGCCACAGGGGGCCGGATCACCAGGGGCAGAGCTACCGGTGGGCGGAGTCAGTCGCTCAGGATGCAATAAATGCATAAGAAACAAGAAATAAGAGTAATATATGATGATCTGGAGGCCTCTGTAGTATGCAGCAGCAAATAAGTGTGATAAAACATACTGGAGAACCTCTGCATTCTAGTTGCAGGCCAGCAACAGTTTGGTGAGGCCATACTACAACTCTTTACTAGTGCCTGCAAGGCCAAGATCTAATCTTCGGTTTCGCAGTCCTGCCCAATGAGCTGCAGCTTCCAAATAAGGGAAACTGTCAACATCGGGGCCCTCAATTGAGATAAGCATAAGTGCATTTAGCACACTGGCACTTAATCTATTTCGTTCCTGCGTTTTTATTCGATTCAGTGCAGAAAACCCCCTCTCACAATCTGCAGTTGACATGGGTATTATCATTGCCAGCTCTGCCAAAGTAGATATGTTTGGATACAGGTCTACATACTTAGTAGTTAGAGCGTGCAGCACATCAGAAATAGTCTTAAAGGCCATCTTTTCTGTGAACATGAGACTACGAGGGAAGCCCATTCCAGTGCAGAAGCATCTACATCCACAACAGTAGCATAGTGACCAAGAATAATCTCAAGGCTATCACTACCATACCCTTCCAACTGTTCAATATCAACTTCCTGTATCATGTTGGGTCAAAGATACTGAACGATCCAAAAGTTCTGTGTTTGGAAACCTTTGCTCAATTTGAGCAATTAGGGCCCTAATAAACTTGTCATGCACAGAGGTTGTGAAATGATTCAACTGTGGTTCGCTAAATGGCAAGTTCAGGCCATTATCATTCAGGAGTACTAGTTCAGGCGAAACGGAGGAGAAGTACTGACCAGGTACCAGTAGGCGTGCCCTAAGAATCTCTAAAGTGGAATGTAAATGCCTCTTATATCAGTAAAATTCAGAGCTGATGTTTGAAAGCATTTAGATAAGATGCTAAGGTGTGGAAGTATGTCACACATCATGCATAAAATAGAGAAAAACTCCCAGTTTTCCACCATTTTTACTAGGCCCACAGCTTGGGGATCATGCCTTCAGAGGCCTCTATGCAAGGACGAATAACAGATGGGAAAATCTTCCTTAGTGTGTCACATGCTGCATCATGGGACAACCACCTAACTGCTTTTGCCTGTTTAGGCTTTAAAACAGGGTTTTCCATTGCCTGCTGAATTTCTTTCAGGGCAGCCATGCGAACAGCAGAGTTTTCTAATATCTGTATAAGTGATCTAGTGTTTGATTAAACTTTTAATGACGCTCACTTCATTTGCTGCTGCCTTTACAGCCAAGGCCTCCCGTGAGCCACAGTGATTTTCAACAAGAATTGGGCTGACTTCTTTCAGCTTTTTAGCCACCCTGCTTTGCCTGCCCAGCATAACGGCTGCTCCATCACTGCCTAACCCTGCAAGATGATCAACTGAGATTTGATTGTTATCAGAGAACTCCAGCATTTTTTAACAATTGTGTCTGCCTTTCCATCAATTAGTTCCTCAAGTCCCAGGAAAGAAACTCTGGTTTCTTCTTTGCAGTACATACCATACAAAATGAGCTGCTTCATAACAGCAATATCAGTTGTTTCGTCCACTAAATATGAAAAATTTGGCAGCCTTCAAATCTGCAAGAACTGATCTCCTGACCACCTCACCCAGAGAGAGAACCATTTCTCTGACAGTTCGATCAGAACGATATTTAACAGCATCAGCAATATGTATATTGTCTAGGTATTTGCATCCCAATGATTTGAGGATCCAGCAGTGAGCCATATTTCGTTGTGTGAGGCAGCTCATTTTTATTAGCCAGTACATGCAACGAAGGGATGCCACAAAAGCTTCTTGTTCCAGGGTCATGGCCTGCTGCATTGCCTGCTCTATTCCACCTTTTGAAGCTGAAATTCTGCAGTTAGCTTCCAGTTCAGCAGCAACAACGTGAACTGAACTGTTCTGATGCCTTTTATAGCATCTTCTCTGAATGTCTTACACCCACTGAGTACCCAAACTGTTCCTGATTTGAAGATCTGTTATGTTTTATGCAAAATGCACAAAACATGCCATCATTTTCTTTGTACTGTAACCAACAGTATTTGTTAAGCCAGCCAGTATAAAATCCTGTTGCTCTATGCTTAGAGGTGTTTTTTCTGTATTACAGGAGGAAGTGGAGGAGGTTTTGGACAATGACATCGATATCAACTGGACCAACTGGCATTGTCCCAATCATCGACTCACAATTGTCATCTTGATCAGGATGTTTCCGCTTTGAGTTAATTTGAAACCAAAGTTAGTTAGTTTCGCATTGTGTACAATAAAGCTTTTTTTTTTCCTAATTGTTGTTGTGTGTTTATTTGTCAGTACAGAACGAGAACGTAATGCTGGTTGAGCCCCAAATATTTTTTCTCACACAAATATTTTTTTTATTCCCTGAATCAGGATTCAGAACAAGTGACCACTGACGGAGCAAGACTGCACAACCTGACTAGTGGGACAGACCCCCTGGTGGCACAGTTAAGGAGACCAGATTTTTTTTTTTCACACAAATATTTTTTTATTCCCTGAATCAGGATTCAGAACAAGTGACCACTGACTGAGCAAGACTGCACAACCTGACTAGTGGGACAGACCCCCTGGTGGCACAGTTAAGGAGACCAGATTTTTTTTTTCTCACACAAATATTTTTTTTATATTTTTAATTTTTTATTTTTATTTTTTTTTATTTTTTTATTATTTTTTTTTCAAAGCAGCAAGAAAACCAAACTGTGAAGTGAGCTGCCTAGCACTAGTCTCTGTGAGACCACTCTCTCCCTCCACTCCCCCCCCCTCACAACCCCACTCCACTAATGCTAGTGCACTGCAGCTATTAAAAATGCAATCAGGCTGAAAACAATCAGGCTGAAAATGTGCTAAAACTGTCTGACAAGCTGCTTGGAAAACGCAACCAATGCTGAACACAAACTCAGAGATCCACTGTCGACGCAAGACTGAAGCCAAATGTGAAGCTCAAAGTGACAGTCTGTACTTAACTGGGACTTACCCAAGTAAAATAGCCCTGATAGGGCAAGTCAGCTGTCACTCCCTGCAGATTTGGCGCCTTTCTCCCGAGCGACCTGGTGACCATCGGAGCAGTCATCACAAGATCGGGAAGCACCCGAACTGTGCAACCTGAACATCACCACGTCACTGCCAGCACCAACTGTGTCCTCCCATCACACCACCGCCACTGCCAGCACCGAACTGTGTCCTCCCAACGCCACCACGCCACTGCCAGCACCGGTGTCCTCCCAACGCCACGACGCTCACTGCCAGCACCAATGTTCAACCCAGTCCCACTCGCCAGAATGCAGGGTTCTTCAGATTGCCGCATGGTCCTAGCGGCCAGTAATGGCGATTTCAGCGACAGGGTTCTCGTGATTGCGACATGGTCCTAGCGCAAGTACTAGCCTTAAAGTCACACAGGCAGCTTTAAAAGTGGCGGCACTTTAAAATGAGAGGCGGCCATTTAAGATAGCGTGGCGGCCCGCCTCTCATTTGTAATGAATGGGGAACTCTGACACCCCTTACTATACCCAGTATTTAGCTCCTGAATTGAAACCAAACAGCAGCAACTCTGTGATGTAATCCCAAGGTCAGAGCAGCAGTTCACTCTCTGTAAAGAGAATCCTAAATTGAAACCAAACAGCAGCAGCTCTGTGATGTAATCCCAAGGTCAGAGCAGCAGCCCACTCTCAACATCAAGAACATCCTTGGTAAAGATCAAAAGCAGCACCCTAAGATGCTCAACATTAATAACTCATCCTCCTCAGATCCGCTAGCCATTGCTGATGTCTTTAACCAGGCCTTTACAGACCTGTCCTCAGTGCTGCCTCCAGACTACCTTCTGCCTATGGAGGACCAAGATTGTGCCAACCTGCTTATAACTAACCACCCAGCCTTCTACTTTAAGAAGGTAATGGTGAAGGAGGCCCTAACGATGGTCAGGAAAGTCCTAGGGCAAACCAGATTGGGGAGCGACGGGCTAGACATGAAGTTACTATCTCTCACCTTTGATGTTCTTATCATGCCCATAACAATGCTATTTAATAAATCCTTGGCCCTAGCTTAATTTCCAGAGGTATGGAAGCAAGCCCTGGTAACTCCAGTGCATAAGAATGGTGACAAGGTGCTGGTGTCAAACTACAGGCCAATATCAATCCTCTCCCCACTATCCAAAGCTTTGGAAAAAATCATGGCAAGTCAACTCACAGACTATCTCAGTAAGTACAATCTGCTCTGCCCAAACCAACATGGTTTCAGGCAAAAACACAATACCACCACAGCACTGCTGGAATACACGGACTATGTGCACAAGGCGCTGGATGAAGGCAGATTGGTGGGGTCCATCTTCATTGACCTCACCAAAGCCTTCAACACCGTCAGCCACTCTCTACTAGTATGCCACCTCCAAAGATTGGGTGTGGCTCCTAACGCCCTGAATTGGTTCAATGACTACCTAACACACAGGAGCCAGTGAGTCAAAATCGGGCAGATGTTATCCAGCTCCAGAGATGTACTCCTAGGAGTCTCTCAAGGATCAATTCTAGGGCCCCTGCTTTTCAGCCTCTTTGTAAATGACCTACCCACAGCCTGTGACACCAAACTTATTCTGTATGTGGACGATGCCATGCTGCTGAGCAGCAGCACCTCTCAGGTTGCTCTACAAACAGAACTACAGAACTCTTTCAATAAACTCAAGGACTGGTTCAGTAGGCAAAAGCTGCTACTAAATTACAAGAAAACCAAGGCCATGCTACAATCCAGCCCCTATAACAAACACAAGCATGCTCCCTCAGAATCACCAAAAGGCTAGTGAGCAGATTGTGGGTGCACTTGTTCAAGTACCTTGTAGTCACCATTGATGACTCCCTCTCACTTATACGCACTAATGAGACTCCCTGTCAGAGTGGTAAACACAAAGATCAGGGTCCCTATAGGCATAAGAAACTCTCACCCCGAAGCACTGATCTCAGTCTCCAGCTCCATATTCTCCACAATAGACTACGGGCTGGTGGTTATGGAGCTGCTACTGATACAGTGCTCAAAGGGTCCAAATTGCACTCAATAAGGCATGCTGCCTCACCCTGTGCACATCACTACACTCATACTTGCACCCTGTATGAGCATACAAACTGGCTTAACCTAAAAGACAGGATCAAATACCAAACTTGCCTCCTGGGAAAGAAGGCACTCCTTGGAAAAAACCCTCCCTGTATAGGAAACTTGCTCGAGGCTTCTCTCTAAACACACTTCACCAGACAGAGGAAGAATGGAGCACTGTCCATACCATTCCACCGAACCTCCCTAGGGCAGCGTGCTTTCTCCTAGAGGGCCCCCCTCTGCATAAACTAACTCCCGATGAAATTACAAACAAACAATAGCCTGTCTCAATTCAAAGTAGGCCTCAAACAGCACCTAATGTCTAACTCAAAATGCACCTGCTTCTCAGGTCCCACTTGATAGACAGGCCTACCCCCAAGGTAACACCCAGCAGGGCTACCTAAGAGAACCCTGCCTCAATTCCAGCCTAGTCCAGGGCTTAAGTAAGCTATCAGTCCTCTTTAAACGCACTTGGTACTGCCCCTCCAACCCACCCCCCACACACACACACCATACTGGCTAAAAGCCCTCTGAGTTGCTCCCATCACAGCCCCCGCTTCACTATCCCCCCCACCTCTCACTCTCTGCGGTGGGTTCAAACCCAATCCCCCTTGTTTCACTGTCACCCAGCCTCTCACCACCTGGGATAGCGTTAAACCCTATGCAGTTACTCTGTCATAGTCTATCAATGGATTTGGAGATTTCCAAGGGTGTGCTACCTAGGGCAACTGATTAGAAATAGCTTAGTATTCGATTACAACTGCTCTGTTTTTTTCTCCTATTTGTCTAATTGTTATGTAATCGCTCTTTAATGTCTAATGATCAGGGCTCTGTAACCACTGAATATATGTATTGTCTTATTGTCCACCCCAACGTGGAACCTTTGCAAAAGAGTTCACGCTCAAAGGTCTTTCTGAAATACTAATTAAATTAAATTAAATTAAATTAAAGAAACTTTCCTGCCATTTATAAAGGGAGACCGGTTGTATATCATGTAGGTGCATTACTTCACTTCCGTAACCCCCTGTAGTTAGACAGCTAAACCCATTCATGAAGGGAGGCCAGTGTGCATATCATGTAGGTGCATTACTTCACTTCTGTAACCCCCTGTAGTTAGACAGCTAAACCCATTCATGAAGGGAGACTGGCATGAATATCATGAAGTTGTATTACTTCACTTCTGTAATCCCCTATTGTTAGACAGCTAAACCATTCATGAAGGGAGACCAGTGTGCATATCATGTAGGTGCATTACTTCACTTCTGTAATCCCCTGTAGTTAGACAGCTAAACCCATTCATGAAGGGAGACCGGTGTGCATATTGTGTAGGTGCATTACTTCAGTACTTTAACTCCGGGTGTAACCCCCTGTAGTTAGACAGCTAATGATGGGAGACCCGCATACATATTATGTAGGTACATTACTTCACTTCTGTAACCCCCCTGTAGTTAGACAGCTAAACCCATTAATGAAGAGAGACCAGCGCGCATATCATGTAAAGTAGGTGGATTCTTTCACTTCTGTAATCCCCTGTAGTTAGACAACTAAACTTATTAATATCATATTAGGGAGATATTGGGAAAATTGCAAACAAGGCACAGGTGAACCCATGTCTGCATCCTACTAGTATGCCCTTTAAATTACTTAATTTGAACACGATTTCATTCACTTGTAGACTCAGCTTAGTAAACATAAAACACAGAAAACCCACTGACAGACATTGCTACCTGCATCATTCCAGCTTCCATCCTAGGCATACAAAAAAAATCAGTAATCTACAGTCAGGCAGTTCTATACCATCGAATCTGATCAAATGAGAGAACAAGAGACAGACAGCTCTCCTCACTTCAGAATTCCCTAATCCAGCAGAGCCACACCCCATGACTGATTGACAGGGAAATTGAACAGAGCATACAAATACCATGAGAAACTCTGCTGGAATACAGGCAAAAAAAGATCAAACTGATCGCACACCCCTAGCTGTCACTCACAGCCCTATGCAAAAACCCTTTCAGCAAATTATTAAAGGTGCTGAGTGAAGATGAAATACTTAAAGAATCATTGATGCAAAAAGGGCTACATTGCAGAATCCGAATAAGCACACCCCCAGTAACTCTCTTTATTGTTTAAATGTATGTAACCATCTCTGTGTAACTGTTGAACTCAGTTTACTTTTATGCTGTAACTCTCATACCAAAAACTAGACTTCTACGTTACATCATTTTAAAATTATTAGCCATTTTATAACCATGATTTCACTACCTGTTCAAAATTGCCTGTTTCAGTGAAGAGCTGCTGCTGATGTCATTTAGGGGACTCACAGTCTAGTATTCCCTGTCAGTAAGCTTATAGGACCTGTTTCTCCAAAATTGTAAAGAAAAGATCATGTGAAACAGTCGTCAAAAATAAAAAGGCAGCACCATGCACAAAACATTGCTATAAAGCCTGTATGTGTTTCAGGTCTTGTAGCAAAGTTAAAAACATTTTATTGTTTAATGACTTTTTAGTGTGGTCCATTTCTTCAGGGTTGCTGGATGCTGAGTCAGTATGCCTCCAGGCTGCTGAAGCCATTTGGAGTGCTACTCTACTGTGCCTGTTAGGAATCTTTGTTGTTGCTAGTACTGTAATATTGGTAACTTCACTGCTCATTGTCAGTGTCTGCCTTACCATATGCTGTAATAGGGGCCTTATATGTGTTAATTCCTACTGGGGTGGAAGTGTTAGCTCTGGTAAAATGATCAGTTTAATTTAGAGTAGAACACAGATTAGCCTCAATGTAGATCAAAACCACCTAACAGAGAGAAAAAAAATTGCTGGCTAAATTAGAAACTACCTGTCAGGTTTCAAAACAGCATTTCCTTTCCCACCCTTATTTACAAGGAGATGGAAAAATTGTTTTAAAGTGCCATTCTTAGAAAGCACCTCAGTTGAATGATAGGTGTGAATAATCTCAGCCTTTCACCGCAACAGACACATATTCAGTCTGCAAACCTCTCAACTGTGTGTTATGAGTCCTTTTTTCCAGGGTTGCTAGATGCTGGGTCATAACTTATGACCCAGCATCTAGCAACCCTGGATAAAAGGACCACACAAAAAGGCACCCAAACAAAATATTGTTAGGTTTGTTATAAAACCTGAAACACACACCAATTTTAAAGCAATGTTTTACTGACTGGCACTGCCTGTTTTACTTGTGAAAACCATTGCACATGATCTTTACAGCTTTGGAGAAACAGGTCCTATAAGCTTGCCGACAGGGAGTACTAGACTGTGAGTCCCCTAGATGACATCACCAGCAGTTCTTGACTGAAATAGGCTTTTTTTTAATTTACCAAACTTTATTAAGTATAATGCATAACACAATATAACAAAACAAGACATAAACAAGAGACAGTATGTAACATGAACTGGAAAGAAAATTATTAAACAGGGGAATTAAACATTCAAAGAGATATAATAACAAATAATTGCTCTAACAAACTGAACCACCCACTCCCCTCCCTTCCCACCCTGCTTTGTGGTGTACGCATTACTAACCTATTGTGGCAATACTAATAAAGACCAGAATGAATAACCGCTGTATAACACTATGGCCTATGGCCCACCCAGTCTGCCCATTTGAGCTTGTAAGTTCAGTTTATGTTTTCCTAGAAGTCTGTTGCCCCTTACCCCTGACCTCCAGAATTCCTTTACGTCTATCCCATGCATTCTTAAATCCCGTGATTGTTTCAGCCCCCACCACTTCCTCTGGCAGGGTGTTCCACTTGTCCACCATCCGTTCTGTGAAGAAATTCTTCCTCAGGTTTCCTCTGAATCGTCCTCCCTCCAACTTCATCCCATGTCCTCTAGTCCTGGACTTCCAAAAAGAAAGAAGGGAAAAGCGAAAAAGAAGAAAATAAGATGGATGAGAGGCTCGTGAACCAACCAAGGTACCTTATCAAGTCAAATAGAGGGCATATAATTTCCCCCATTTTTTATTAAAGGAGGATTAGCAGTGGCACACATTCGCAATTAAGTGCTCCACTCGGAGTGCAAAGGACATTTCATGCAGCCATTCTGTATAGGAGATAGGGGCTTGATCCATCCAGTGTCTGAGCACTAGTTTTTTGACTGCCATTGAGATTAAAGCCATGTGGAATCTTCGCTCCTTCACCTGGATCCTGGAATAATCTCCCAGAATACATATGGCAGGGGAGAAAAGGCCCTGCAACCCCAACAATGGGTCCAGAGTTAATTCTATTTGTTTCGACAAGGGAGATATTTTGTCACATGACCACAATATATGTAGAAGCAAACCTTCTTCTTTATTGCGTCTACAGCATATATTAGAAGGGAGGCGCTTCATCTGAGCTAGCTTAATGGAAGTATAATATAAATTATGTATGATGCAGTATTGCGTTAACCTGTAACAGTCCTGAGTGTGATATATATCAGCTGCCCATGGAGGTTGTGAGAAAGTAAGAAGCAAATTATACAGTGTAGCTATGCCATGTGGTTACTAGCTGAGACGGTAATTTGCTGAAGAAAGCAACAATATGGGAGGGTTTGGGTTTACTCCCAAATGTTTTAATTAGAAGATGCCTAAGCTGAAGGATTGTAAAAGCTGCCGGCGCTGATATGCCAAATTTGGATAAAATCTCTTCCATGATTAGAATAGATTCCTGCAACTAAAATCTGACAACAGTGTACATAGAAGGAACTGGTAACCAACTTCCAGTTATGGGAGCACCTCCTATTTTGAGATTCAGGTCAGCATAGATTGGCTGAGAAAAATCAAAGGTCGGAGATATCTTACAGTAGCTGAACAGTTGAGAAAGGACTCAATGATATACCACTTGGGAGAGACTGAAAGGCTTTTGGCATGTTCTTCACTGATGTGTAAAAAAGCGATGTTGGGGCTAATCTATGGGAAGCAAACATATCCGATTCAATTTGCAACCATATTGGGACATAATCGTGGTGAATAAGAAGTTCAGGTAGAGACAACCATTTTCCACATTTATACAGGTGACAAGCCCAGTAATAGAATAGAAAATCAGGAAGGCGCAGCCCTCCCAGCTCCTTAGGTTGGGACAATTCGAGATAAGATCTTCTAATTGCCTTGTTACATAGAAACATAGAATTTGACAGCAGATAAGGACTGCTTGGCCCACCCAGTCTGCCCATTTCCCTGCCTACTGGATAAGCTGCAGATCCTAGTTAACCAGCAGCCTACTTTTTCCTACCCCCATCCCCTAGAATTGCCTTATGACTGTCCCATGCATGCTTAGATTCCACCACTGTTTTTGACTCCGAGCCCTCCTCAGGAGGGCCGTTCCATGCATCCACAACCCTCTGTGAAAAAATACTTCCTTAAATTACCTCTGAGCCGCCTCTATCTTCAAATTGTGCCCCTTGTTCTTGCACACCTCTTTTTTTGAAAGATGCTACCCTCTTGGACTTAGTTGATTCCCTTGAGGTACTTGAAAGTTTCTATCATGTCCCTCTCCCTCCTTTCCTCGAGGCTATACATATTAAGCTTCTTTAGTCTCTCTTCATATGTCTCCCGGTGCAGACCCTGCACCATTTTAGTTGCCCTCCCTGGACAGCTTCCATCCTGTCTATGTCTTTACGAAGACTGGGTCTCCAGAACTGCACGCAGTACTCCAGATGGGGTCTGACCAGCTGTCTGTACAGAGGATAACTTCCTGTTTTCACTGGTGATGCCTCTCCCATGCATCCCAATATCCCCCAGCCCTCATTGCCTCTCTCACATTGCTTGCCCACCTTTAGGTCATCTGATATGACTACCCCCAGGTCCTTTCCATTTTTGTTGTTGTTAGTATCTCACCCCCATTGTGTACTCTTCCCCTGGGTTTTTTGTTTCCCAGGTGCATTACCTTGCACTTCTTAGCATTGAATCTGAGATGCCATACATTTGACCATTCTTCTAACCTTGCCAAGTCCCTTTTCATCCTTTCCACCCCACCTTGTGCATCAACTCTGTTGCAGATCTTTGTGTCATCTGCAAAGAGACATACTTTTCCTTCCAGTCCCTCTGCAATGTCGCTTATAAAGACATTGAAGAGGACTGGTC
Source organism: Neoceratodus forsteri (assembly GCA_016271365.2). Lineage (NCBI taxonomy): Eukaryota > Metazoa > Chordata > Ceratodontiformes > Ceratodontidae > Neoceratodus > Neoceratodus forsteri. Next base: position 430,890,963 of record CM057457.1, on the reverse strand, counting down.
CTAATACTGAACCCTGCGGTACCCCACTAGTAACCCCCCTTTCATCAGAGTGGACTCCATTTACTATTACTCTCTGTGTCCTATTTTCCAGCCAATTTTTTACCCAGGCTGTCATCTTGGGACCCACTCCCAGGCTAGCTAACTTGTATATTAATCTTTTGTGTGGGACTGTGTCAAATGCCTTGCTAAAGTCTAGGTAGGCCATGTCCACAGCCCTCCTGATCAACTACTTTGGTCACCCAGTCAAAGAAATCTATCAGATTTGTCTGGCATGACCTTCCTGCTGTGAATCCATGTTGCCTTGGGTCCTGTGCCCTCTGGCCTCTAGATACTAGGACAATTCTTTCCTTCAGAAGTGATTCCATCATTTTCCCTACCACTGAGGTTAAACAACAGGTCTGTAGTTTCCTGCTTCTGCCTTGCTCCCACTTTTGTGAAGGGAATCACATCTGCCCTCCTCCAGTCCTCGTTAAACCACCCCATCCTCCCATGATTTGTTAAACAGGGTAGTCAGTGTGTCACTAATTCTACCTTAGTTCTTTAGAATTCTGGGATGAATCCCATCAGGCCCCATTGCTTTGTCCACCTTCAGTTTTAAGAGTTCTTTCAGAACCTTTCTTCTGTAAATGGGCTGGTATCAACTCTGTATCCAGTGTGTTTCTACTGTTTGTTCTAGGTACTCTTCCTTTGTAAATACTGAGCAAAATATTTGTTTAGTATCTCTGCCTTTTCACAGTCTCCTCTGCCCACCCTCCCCCTTTATTAAGCCTCACTATCCCTCCCTTGGTCTTCCTTCGCTCCCTGATGTACCTATAAAGGTTTTATCCCCCTTCTTAACTGAGTTGGCTATCTTTTCCTCGGTTTGGGCCTTTGCTGTTCTGACTGCCTTCCCAGCTTCCTTTTGCTTTAACTGATACAGTTCTCTGTCCTGCTCCTTCTGTGATTCCTTGTACTTCCTGAAAGCTTTCTTTTTCTCTTGAACCATCACTGCCACTTCCTTTGAGAACCATAGTGGTTTCTTACATCGCTTAGTTTTGTTTATTTGCTTCACACAAGGCTTGTTGCCTCTGTGATGGCAGTTTTATTATTCCCCATTGTTCTTCCACCCTCCTTCCTGCCCAAGTGCTAGTGCATTCCTTAGGCACTTACCCATTTGGCAAAGTCAGCCCTCCTAAAGTCCAGTACCTTTGCCTTTGTATGGCTTGACTCTATTGCTAGTGTTTATTGTGAACCATACTGTTCGATGGTCTCTAGTTCCCAGATGGCTACCCACTTACATCTGTGATCCTCTTCATCTCCATTTGAGAGAACCAGGTCTAAGATTGCTCCTCTCGAGTGGGCTCCAATACTAGTTGTCTAAGGCATGCCCCTGTAGGGCATCTAGAATAACCCCACTCTTCAAGTGGCTGTGGCAACTGCACCCAGTTAACATCTGACATATTCAGATCACCCATCAGCAATATCTCCCTTTTTCTGCCATATTAAGTATACTTTCTATCATTTCCTTGTCCATTTCCTCCCTGAGAAGGTGTTCTGTACAAACCCCTAGCGGATTGTGGTGCCATTGCCAGTCTCCAAATTTACCCACAGTGCTTCTTCTCCTCCTGTTTTCTTTTGTTCTGTTACTTGATTCCTTCCCTTATGTAAAGAGCTACTTCTCTCTCCTCTTTTACCCTCCTCGGTCTCTCCTGTAGATAGTGTATCCTGGTATGTTTATTCCCAGTCATGGTTTTGTGCGAACTATGTTTCTGTGACTGCCATGATATCCAGATGTTCCTCCTCCATCAAGGCCACTAATTCAGGAAGCTTGTTACTCAGACTACGTGCATTGGTACTCATTGCTTTCCATTTTTTGATGGCTTTACTTTCTGTTGCAGCATCCCCCACTACCTTTCTACCTTGGTCTTTTTCCCATTTAGTACCCTATTTTGTAGGGAAAGGCTGGGATTTTCCTGCTGCTCATCAGTGCCTCCCCCCTTGACTACCATATAAATATGTTCCACCATATAAATGAATTAACATCTGAGTGGATACGTTGAAAGAATTATACCAGTAACTCCGACTTCATCTCATTTCAACTAGTCGTTGAGACTGCCTCGCCTAATCAGGGTCTCACCACTTACTGCCATCCACTTCAGTCTTGACAGCTACCTCTCCCCACCTTGCCCCCTTCTACCTGCCTACCCCCTTGTCCCCTCTTCCCTTTCCTCCCCCGGGGCATTTTCTGACTTTTATCCCTCCTCTCCCTCCCCTTTAGAGCTCTTACCTTCACCCTCTACCCTCTGACAATGGCCTTCATGCCTGCATACCCCCTTCCCTCTCATCTGCAGCACTTATTTTTAAGATTGCCCTTGGCTGGTATCTCATGCTAACTAACATTTGGCACATTTTGAATTACTGGAATTTCCTAAGCCTCAGTCTCTTACTTCTTGTTATTGTGTAACTATGTATTATTACGTTGACCTTTGTATGTATGTATACCCCCATTCCTTTGACGTGGAACCTTTGTAAATGAGCAGTTCCTGCTCAAAGGTATTTGTAATCCTAGATTTCAATAAAAAAATTAAAAAAAAATATATGTCTAGCATATTTAGCGGGTAAAACAGTCTGGGTAGGACATTCATCTTGACAGTATTGATTCTACCCCATAGCGAAAGTGGGAGATTTTTCCATCTTATTAGGTCCTGCTGAATGTTGTGCCATAAATCATCTAAATTAAGCTTCCGTGATAGGGACAGATCTCAGGTAATATAAATACCTAAGTATTTAATGGATCGGGGGTCCACTTTATACCAAATTGGCTGAAGGCCGAGCTATATGTTAAATGGTTGAGGGGGAAAATGTTGGTTTTACTAATAATGAGTTTATAATTCGAGAGTTTCCCAAAATCGTCAATAATGGCCAATGCCTCTTTTAAGGAAGAGGTCAGGTCTGAGAGGTGAAGCAATATATCATCCGCATAAACCGAGAGCAGAGGGACTCTATTACCTACAGGTATACCGATGATTAAAGGACAGGCTTTCAAACGCCTGATATAGGGCTCAAGACACAGGTTGAAGAGGAAGGGGGAAAGCGGACACTCCTGCCACGTACCTGAGGAAAGAGGAAAAGCATCAGAAAGTACTCCATTACAGTGTATCCTAGCCCTGGGGAAAAGGTACAGGGCTTGAAGTCATTTAATGAAGTCATTGTGAATGCCCATTACCTGTAATGTGGTCCACAAGAAGTTCCAGTCCACCCTATCAAAAGCCTTTTCTGCATCTAAAGAGATTAGTGCCATTGGGTCAGGGGAGATTTGTGCCAACTGGATAATATATGACAGTTTACGGAGATGGTATGCTGGGCTTCTACCGGACACAAAACCTATTTGCTCTGAGCTAAGAAGATGAGTCCAGACTTGTTCAATTCTATTAGCCAGTATCTTGGCAAGGATTTTAATATCACCTTTTAACAGGGATTGGGCAATAGCTCGCTGGGGAATGGGATGGTTTGTCAGGTTTAAGAAGAAGAATGATTGAGGCTTCTAATAGGGATGGGTCCTGGATCTGCCCGGAAAGCATATATTGGTATAAAAGCAACAAATTAGGTGCAAGGTCTTTAGCAAAGACTTTGTAAAAGTTTGAGGGTAGGCCATCAGGGCCTGGGGCCTTGTCTGTTGCTAAATTATTAATAGCTGATAGTACTTCTTGGAGGGAAATGGGAGTGATTAGAAGGGACTGCTGTGTAGGATAGAGAGCTGGTAACGAAGAGGCAGACAAGTATTCTAATAACTCACTTTGAGACAGGAGTAAAGAACGCTTATTGTATAGGGAAGAGTAGAACTGCTTAAAAATAAAAGCAATGTCCCTAGCATGTGTTTTAGTGGTCCCTTCAGGGGCCTCAATGGAGGCAATGAACCCTGAAGCTTCCAATTTCCTCAGCCGAAAAGCTAGAAGGTGACTCGCCTTCTCCCCTTGCTCTATATATTTTGCCTGGGTTCTTAGAATGGCAAATTCCTCTTTTTCTTGTAATAAAAGGGAGTATTGGTTCCTTAAATGTAATAGTGTTTTCAAAGTAGGGATGCAGTATAGCACAGTGGTTTAAGGCTCTGAGCTGCAACTCTAGAGACCTGGGTTTGAATCCCACAGCCCTCACTTGTATACTGTGTGACCCTGAGCAAGTCACTTTACTTCCCTGTGCTCCGAGGTCGCACCTGTAAACAAGCTTTCAGCTTAGTGTGCTACTCCTGGTTAAACGATTGAAAAAAAAAAAGTATCAGGAGAGGGGGGAAGAGGAGAGGGATTGTTCGAGTGAGTGAATTTGAGTCAGGAGCGATGTGACGGTAGCCTCTCTTTTCCGTTTACGGGTGGAGGCGAGCCTAATAAACTCTCCTCTCAAAAAGCATTTTAAGGTGCACCACTCGTGGTCCGTTCTTGCAACAGATTCATGGTTAGTAGCAACAAATAATTGAATCAGATCAGAGATTCTGGTAATAACAAAATCTTCCTTTAAAAGCTGCGTATTTAGATGCCATACCAGGTCTCTTTGAAAATTATGGTCTAACAAAACAGTTACCCAGGCTACTGCATGGTCCGATATAACTACTGGTCCTATGGCAGAGTCATTTAAACCCTGTATAAGTGAGCGACTGAGTAAAATATAGTCCAGCCGGGACCAAGAGGAGTGCACCATAGATTGAAAGGAGAAAAGGCGGGTCATGGGATTTTGCAGTCTCCAGGGGTCACATAGCCCAGCAGAGTCTAGAAATTCAGAAAGTGCTCTCTGGGCAATGGAAGGAGGCTTAAGTGGATAATTAGAATGATCTAAATCCTGGGTGGGTGGTAAGTTCCAGTCCCCACCAAGTATTAATGGAAGAGATGCGAATGTTTGCAGTTTACTTAGCAGGTCCAGGAAGAATTCAGAATTCCCCCCCACTGGTCCATACACACTCCCCAGGGCTACTTCAGCGTAGTCTAGAAGGCCATGGACCAGTACATAGCTCCCATGTGGATCTATGATTGTCGTTTTTGACTGGAAAGCTACCGAGCGGTGAATTAGAATGGCGGTTCCTCCACTAGCTGTCAACATGCCAGAAGCATAAACTTGCCCAACCTCCTGCCTATGCAAGCTTATAGCTTCCCCAAGGAGGAGATGGGTTTCTTGGATGAAAGAGATGTTAGCCTGCAGTGTTGATAGGTGTTTAACAATTTGTACTCTTAAGTTCACGAGCCCCTCTCACATTCCATGTTATAAATTTTTTAATGCCACTAGCCATTAACTCTCTGATACTTCTTATGTAGCCAGTTTGTTGTAGAAAAAAGTACACCACGAGCCCCCCCCCTTTGAAAATAAAACCTCAATGAACTAATTCTGGTGTTCATCCTGATCCAACAATCGCATAACGATAATCCAAACCGATAAACATTTGCCATGTCTTGAATACTCCACATACTAAATTTGAGGGACTGTTGAACACCCGGTTGTTGATTAACCTCCTCCCCCATAGACCCTACCCACTTACAACTATTTACAATTAACTGTCTACCCAACTTCAAGGTCCACTGATATGCCATATTGCCCTTAATAGGTAGAGATCCCCCTTGTGCCCTAGTGTAGTTACCCTCCATGGTCACATCTAAGCATAAATGAAAGGCATTAACCAATCTGTGTATATTATGATTCGCTAAAAGTAAAGTATCCATCAATGCAGCCCACCCTACAGACCACAATATAGCCCCAAAAATGGCAAAAATGATAAAAATAGTCTGAAGGGTAGCTAGGGTACACCCCCCACACACCAGTACACGTGGATGGCCATACCTAAGCTAATGCATTCCCTCCCCCCCGAAGCCCCACCATCAAGCAACAACATAGTTTTCAACTTTAAAAAAAACCAAAAAACACCATAATATGGTAAAAGGAATGACACCATACATATGGGAGTTGTAGCAACTGAATTATGACCAGTTGAAAGTCAGATGAGTAGCCTTGCAAGACGCTGGATAAAGGAAAAGAAAAGGAAAAAAACTGAAAAAATAAATAAAATACAAAAGAGTGGCTATAGATGCAACTCAAGTGCAGGCTAGGAAGCTCTAGTGCAAACAAAGCCAAGAAAATTATAGACAGAGGAATGAGACAGAAGTACTGAAGTGGAATAAAATAAAAAACAAATTAAAAGCTTAAGACTATAACCTTACCGACAGTTATCAATGTAACACAACACAAAAGAAATAGTAAGGGAGGAAAAAACAAAGCGAAAAGAATGGCAGAAGTGACAGTAAAGGAGCAGGTGAATACAAAAAACAAGGGAAGGCAAAATATCTTCAGCAGGGTTAGTGTGGTAGACGATCCAACAAGAACATGATTGTTTCCCAGGGGAGCCAAATTAGCAGTGGGCTGACACCACACAGAAAAAACAAACCCCCGTGAAACAGGAACAGCACATAAAGAGTCCTTCAGACTAGAAACATGGTGATGCACAGGTTCTCCCAGAAATTTGGGCCACAGTCCATCCTCGCCAGGGTCCATCACGGCCGATGCTCCACCAGGGGTCACCTCCCATCGTGCAGGCTCCACTCAAAACCGAACAGATCTGAGGTAGGCAACTTAAAAATACTTAAAACAGCAAGAGCTCAGAGCATCTAATTATGTAGGCCACACCCTGGGGTTTTGAACAGCGGGGGCAGCTTCTTTCCCAATTCAGCCTGAGCTTGGACAGCAGAATCGTAGGAGAGCCACGCCCCATCTACTAAGACCTGAAGGCAAGCTGGGTAGGCCATCCGAAATTTGATATTAGCCACAACCAGCTTACTAACTATAGGATGAAAGGTGGCTCTCCTCTGGTGGGTTTCTAGGAGTAGGTCCTGAGTAATGCGTAGTTGCTTGTCCTCCCATTGGATAGAGTGTAATTCCCTGACTTTAGAGAGAATGTATTGCTTTTCCAGGTAGTTAAGCAACCGGATAATCATTAGGTGAGGGAAGGCTGATTCCTCCGGTTTCGAGCGTAAGGACCTGTGCGCCCTTTCAAATTAGATAGGTGGGATTATGTAGCGAGGGACCTACAATCTTGGTGAAGAGCTTCTGAATAAATGTAATAGCAAAGGAGCCCTCAGCCCCTTCTGGTAAGCCAAAAATTAAAATGTTGTTCCTTCTGCTGCGTCCCCACAGGCCCTCCGTTTTGAGCTGTAATTTGGCAATTTGTTGTCTGAGCTTTGTTATCTCGGGATCAGCCTTGTCACGCCAGACTTCCAGAGAGTGGGTGTGTGCTTCAGTGTCGGCCACACGGGATTTGAGGTCAGCCATCTCACTGCGGAGGTTTTTAAGGTCTGCCGCAATATCCTGCAGTGTTTCCTTAAACGGTTGCAGCTCTTGCAAAAAACGCTCCTCCGATAGTGGTACTGAAGCTGAGAGGGTACTCAGCTGTTTGGCTGATGACTGCTGTTGAGACTTTGCTTTCTTGGCCTGCTCATCAGGCGAGACCGGGGGCGTATGTTTGGGTAAGGCCGCTTTCAATTCGACTTAAATCTCGGCTTGTTTTTAACCTCAAAAAATGCCCAAAACCCACCAAACGAGCTCTTCTAGCACACAGATGTAGCGATGGTGAGGCAAACTCCATAAAGCTAGTCCAAAATTTGCTGATTTCAATAGATTTCTGGGGGGGAGCCAAGGAGCAGCAGCTAGCAAGCCAGACGCATCACGTGATCTCCTGAAACAGGCTTTTTTGAACAGGTAATAAAATCAGGGTAACAAAACAGCTCATAACTTTAAAATGAAGTAACAGAAACCTAATTTTTAGTATGTGATTTATTGGAAATATACTTACTCAAATTCTGCAGAGTAGCACTTTTGGCCAAATGGTGTCAGTTGCTCTTTAAGGACATCTTTCATGAACCACCTATAATTGCCTGTAAGCATGCCCCCACCTCTCCAACATAATAATATATAGTTCCCAGCAGATCAAAATAATTGGGAAACAAGAGGGACAACACCATACAGGATGGCAAGATGTAAGACCTGCACCCTACATATGCACCCAGACTACCATCAAGACAAGCCAAAACAGCACAATAAAAATCAATGGATCCTACACCTGTCATTCCAGCAAGGTTACCGAATTCAGTGCATGAAGTTCACAAATGGATGCTATATCGGGGAAACTAGGCAACCACAGCAAACCAGGATGAACCACCACCAACTCACAATAGTAAATCAGGTTAGCAGTACACCAGTAGGACACCATTTTTCACAAACAGATCATTTCCCCTCTGAAGTATCTGTCCTAATACTAAGAAGTAACTTCGAAAAACATGCAGGACAGAAGGACATGGGAACTGAAATATATCAACCAATGTAAATCTAATAGTTGTGGATTGAATTGTGACATTGGATTTATGACACACATTTGTTATTTGTTACCCAAGCTTTTTTCCCTGCATTTCTGCCAGCTGTGTTTCTATATACCTGTCCCTGGCAGCCTTCCTGCCTCTCTTATAAATATCTTTTTAGCTTGTATGCTGCCCACCTCCTACCCCACCCCTTGATTAGTGCTTCTCACACATCGCTGTGTATACAAACCTTACACTCTGTTTATCTAGGCATTCATATTCAGACAAGATGCACAGCGAATTCCTGGATGCGCTACACATCTCTGGTCTTGTATGGGCCATCGGGGGCATGACCATATTCAGAGACTACCAATGCACCCCCAACTGCACCGCTGTGCGCAATACCATGATGCACCTCTGCAAATGGGGGGGGCGGTCCCATGCATAAGCCATGCATCACAATATTGAGACCCCCTCCAAAGTGCAACTATGGCCAGTTGTACCAGTGTATGGTTACACTTTTGAAACCCTACCTTTACTATGCATGGGGCAGGTTGGTGCCCTGTGTACTGTCTAGGGCCGGGTACACCTTCTCCCCCACCCCCAGCCCTGATCACTGAACAAAAGTAGAATCCCGCAGTCTCATTCCCATAGTGTAGGGACCCCCTCCCCAGCCCTGACTGCTGTAATATAAAATCCCTTCCATGATCACCCTGGTAATCTAGTATGTGTCCCGGTCATCATGAAATGAAACATCCGTCCTGATCCCCTGGTACTGAAGTGACCCCCCTCCCCAGTCCCAGTCGCAGATGTCAAACAAAAACCCACTCTCTATTTCCTGGTAGTCATGTCTCCCCCCAGCCTGTTAGCCAGTGACCCACCACCTCATTCCTTCCAACCCAACCACAGCCGACTGGCACAGCTCACCCAACTTGTCCTTGCTAACTCCTGCCCCTTATTCTAAATCCTCACCTCATTCCACCAATGGCAGTGATCTCTGCACTCAGATGGGGCCAGTTCCAGGTAGGACTTGTCCTTCCCTACCCAATCCCTTACACCCATCTCTCTCCAGCCCTCCTCTCCTCCATCTGCACTTAAAGAAACTAGTTCACTTGAGCTAATAACTTGCACTTTTTGTTCTGTCTGAGGTGCTCCTAGATTGCACTAGCCCTGTGTCAACTTGCTCTTCTTAGCAACTGATTTTTTGCTCACTTTGCTCTGGTAATGTTCTCCCCATCATTATCCTCTCCTTCCCCCAGCTGATTTCCCCTGTCTACCCCTCTACCCTCCTTGCTGTCCCCGCTCTGGACCTCATCCATTCAATGACTTGTATATAATCTGCCTCTTAACCGTGATCCATTCCTGCAAGGAGTTGGCTCCAAGGCTAAATTAAATGGCTGTACTATGTTCCCCAGACATGCCACTTGTAATTAAATGCATATTCCACAGGTATGATATATTTAACTGTATGTTATGTCACAAATGCAATTGTATGATTATTCATGCCATTTTTCAACTCTGTATCTTGTTATAAATATAACTGAATGTTTAATTTCTCGGATATGTTTAATGTTAAACTGTATCTCTAATTCTTTATCTAACTGTATCCCCCTTCCAGTGGCAGCGGGAGAAGAGCAAATTTTTCAGTGTGCCTTCATGGTGAAACATTTCAATAAATAAATAAAACTCACACTGCACCGGCTGGCCAGCCACCGACTGAAATGTGCAGGAGTGCTGTGCTGTATATAGTATACACCCATTGGGTGATGGGTCAAGCAGTAGGCGTGTATTACATACTGTACAGCACTCTTGTACAGTTCAGTCAGTGGCTTGCCAGTGCATTTTGACGTGGGCTGTGCCAGTCACTAGCTCTGGTCAGGCTGAGGGGGAGTGGGGTGGTGGGTCACTGGCTAACAGGGTGGAGGGGTGGGGGGGGCCACTTGACTGTTAGAGAATGAGGAGCAGGATTTTCTGTACATGTACGATTGGGCAGGGGGCACTTCACCACCTGGAGATCAGGCAGATGTTTTATTTGATGATGATTGGGGCTGAGGAAAGGGTGTCACTTCACTACTGAGCAATCACGGAGGATGTTTGATTTTATGACGACTGGTGCGACAGGGGTAACACTAGACTAACAGAGTGATTGGGAAGGAGATGTTACGCTGATCGAGGCTAGGGAAAGGGGTCCCTACACTATGTAAACAGGGCTACAGGATTCTACTTTTTGTACAGTGATGGGGCTTGGGAGGGGCTGCCTGGTGTATTTTGCCAGGCATAGATATGCAAATAAGCCCATAATGGACATGCAAATTACCTCTTTGCGCCATGCATGCTAAATGGGTTTATTTGCAAGTTTTGGCTGAGTATCGCTCATGGGGGCTGCGGCACATACAAGAATGCACCACACATTCCGCTATGGGCATTTCCCTGCTCCGCACCCTGGATGTGCTGTCCGGGACTTGTCACCACCTGCTGTGCTCTGCACATCCAGGGTCAGATATTCAAAACAGATTGTACAATCTGCTTTGATCATACAATCTGTCTGAATATGGCACCAGAGCCAGCTGACCCAATTTATTTGTGCGGCACATTGTTTTACACGTGCATCTGGCTGGCTCTGAATATGGGGCCCCTAGGGATTTGTTGTTTTCTGTTCCTTCATTTCTTCTTAGCTTCCAATAATTTCTTATCACTTCCGACCTATCTACCCCTCCTGCCTACTGTAAACACCTTGTATCTCAAGTCTTTCTTATCTGTGTTCCTGTCTGGTCACTTTCTTATTACCTCTTCCTAGCATCCCTTCATCTTCACATGACCTGTTCCTATTAACTGCTACCCTTCCCCCTTAGTTCTTCTCGCACATCCTATTTTTATTACTTTGTAACTTATACAGATTCTTATCTCAAGGCTTTATTGCTCTGTATTCCTTTCTTCACTTCTGAGCTTGCCTACCATTCTACCCTTCCTGTAATTGTCTTCAATTATTTTTATACATTGCTTCATAGCATATATACATGCTGCTTATGTCGCTCGGTTGTGTTATTCACCTGAAGAAGGGACGTGTGAGGCCCCAAAAGCTTGTGTAGAAGTCCATCTTTGCACAGGACACTTGTTGGTCCAAGAAAAGGTATTAAACCTTCCAGTGTCTCCTTAGTAAACATAGAAATGCAGAAATACAGAATTTCATGGCAGGTAAGGACCGCTTGGCAAAAACAATGCACCCATTTATTTCCCTGTATATAGCATCATCACAGACCCTACTTGATCTCCAGCCCCCCACACCATTTTCTTCTGAGAGTCCCACTATTTTGTTCACACCCACCATCTATGCACAAAGATTACTCCAGGCATACACCACCCTTTCCGTGAAGCAGTATATCCTCACATCTGTTTTGAATTTACTCTCATCTGGCATTTATTCTTTTTGTGCAGTTGGTCAGGTTTTTCTCACAGTGTCCAAGCCACCCTGCAGACACCGACTGCCCCAGCTCCACTTTCCACCAGGACTTAGGTTCACACTTGATGCAGTCTGACCTGGGTGCTCAATATGGTGCAGTGCTCCGGGTAGTCAGGGCCAAAGGCAGCTCAGCAAGCCATGGATTTTTTTTGTTCTCCCCATTAGGAGCAGTGTGCAATGCCACCCGGATGCCACAGTGCATGCTTCTGTGCATGGAGTGTCAGCAGCCACCACTCCCTCCCCCAATGCATGCAGTCTCAACCTACTTCACCCTCAGATAATGCCAGGGGCCAGGTGAGTGCAGAGAACTGATGCCCTCCCTACCCCAATGCATAAAGCCTCAGACTGCTTCTCTCCCGTCAATGCTAGGTCCAGGTGAGTGCCCCAAATTGAAACCCTCCCCGATTCATGCAGTTGCAGCCTACCTCTCCCCAAGTCATACTAGTGGCCAGGTTAGTGCCAAGAACTGAAACCCTTCCTCCCCAATGCATGCAGCTTCAGCCTGCTTTACCCCCCAGCCAGTGCTGGGTACTGAAAACCACACTCCCACGTTCCCTCCCTTATTCTCTCCACCAGTGCATACAGTCCCAGCCTGCCTCACCCACAGCCAGTGCTAGGTGCCTGAAAAATACTTGGAACTGAGACCTTCCACCAATGAATGCAGTCCCAACCTGCCTCACTTCCAGCCAATGCTAGGGGTCTCACAGATGCTGGGAACATAAACTCTCCCTCCAACAATGCATGCAGTCTCATCCTCCCTCACCCCTAGTAAACACACTACTTGCCCGGCAAGTGCTGGGAACTGAAACCCTCCCTCCCCTAATGTATGCAGTCTCAGCCTACCTCACTCCCAGCCAACACTAGGGTTCAGGCAAGTGCTGTGAAATGAAACCCACCCTCCCCAATGCATGCAGTCTCAGCCTGACTCAATCCCAGCCAATGTAAGGGGGCAGGCAAGTGCCAGGAAGTGAAACCCTCCCTCCACCCAATGTATGCAGTCTCTGACAACCTCACCCCAAGTCAATGCTAGGGGCCAGGCATGTGCCAGGGAACTGAAACCCTCCCTCCCCCAATGCATGCAGTCTCTGACCACCTAACCCCCAGTCAATGCTAGGGGCCAGGCGTGTGCCAGAAACTGAAACCCTCCCTCCCCAATATATACAGTCTCAGCCTGTTTCACCCCAAGCCAATGCTAGGGGCCAAGTGAGTGCTGGGAACTGAAACCTCCTTCCCCCAATGCCTCACCTCCAACAAGTGCTAAGGGCCAGGTAAGTGACAGGAACTAAAACCCTTCCTTCCCCAATGAATGCAGTCTTAGCCTGCCTCATCCCCAGCCAATGCTAGGGGCCAGGTGAGTGCCAGGAACTGAACCTCCCTCCCACAATCCATGCAGCCTCAGCCTGCCTCACCCCCAGCCAGTGCTAGGAGCCAGTAGAGTGCCAGGAACTGAAACTCTCTATCCCCCAATGTATGCAGTCTCAGCCTGTCTTGCCTCAGTCAATGCTAAGGTCCAGGCAAGTGCCAGAAACTTAAACCTTCCCTCTTCCAATGAATACAGTCTCAGCCTGCCTCACCCACAGCTAATGCTAGGGGCCAGGCGAGTGCCAAGAGCAGAAACCCTCTCACCTCCAATGAATACAGTTTCAGCCTGCCTTACCCACAGCTAATGCTAGGGGCCAGCCGAGTGCCAGGAACTGAAGCCCTCCCTCCTCAATGCATGCAGCATCTGCCTGCCTCACCCACAGCTAATGCTAGGGGCCAGTTGAGTGCCAGGAACTGAATCTCTCTCCCACAATCCATGCAGCCTCAGCCTGCCTCACCCCCAGCCAGTGCTAGGAGCCAGTAGAGTGCCAGGAACTGAAACTCTCTATCCCCCAATGTATGCAGTCTCAGCCTGTCTTGCCTCAGTCAATGCTAGGGTCCAGGCAAGTGCCAGGAACTGAAACCCTCCCTCCTCCAATGAATACAGTCTCAGCCTGCCTCACTCACAGATAATGCTAAGAGCCAGGTGAGTGCCAGGAATTGAAACTCTTCCCCAGCCATAGCTCTACTAATTACCTCTCTCCTCCACCTTTCCTTCTCCTTGGCCACTGTCCCTGACACTTGAAAACATGCTATTGTTGTTCCTCTTCACAAAGGTGTCGACCGCTCCTGCAGTTGCAATTCACGCCCTACCACCCACCTTTGCTAAAATGCAGGAGCATATTGTACTCTCTCAGCTTCCCCCTTCCTTGACTCAACCTCCTTTTCATCAGTTTCCAGTCTGGGTTCCCTAAATCCCATTTTACCATCTCCTCCCTCCTTTGGCTTACCAACTTCATTCTCTCAGGAATGGATCAAGGCCTTATCACCTCTGCCATGTCTGTTGACTTGCCAAAGCGTTCAACACTGTTGCTCACTCTCTACTATTTGGCAAACTTAAAGCAGTGGAGCTTTCTATCTCCGCTACCAACCGGTTCCACTGCTACCTTGAAGGCAGGACTCGATCAATTAGAACTGGGGAATCCATATCACTTCCTCTCCCCATCAGTACTGGTGTCCACCAAGGCTCCATCCTTGGCCCTATACAACTCTCTACTTTCCTGAATGACCTCCCTGCTGCCTGTATCTCTGTATCCATACATATGTACGCAAATGATGCAGTTCTTTTTGCCTCTGCAACCATACATGTGTAAGCAGATGCTGCTTTTTTTTTACCTCTCTATCCAAATATAAGTACACAGATACTGCAGTTCTTTTTACCTCTGTATCCATACATATGTACGCAGATGCTGCAGTTCTTTTTACCTCTGTATCCATACATATGTTCACAAATGATACTGTTATTTTTACCTCTGTATCCATACATATGTACACAGATGATACTGTTTTTTTTACCTCTCGATCCATACATATGTATGTAGATGACACTGGTTTTTACCTCTGTATCCATACGTATGTACGCTGATGATACTGTTTTTTATCTCTGTGTCCATATATATGTATGCAGATGATACTGTTTCTTTACCTCTGTATCCATACATATGTACACAGATACTGCAGTTCTTTTTACCTCTGTATCCTTACATAAGTATAAAGATACTGCAGTTATTTTTACCTCTGTATCCATACATATGTACACAGATACTGCAGTTCTTTTTACCTCCGTATCCATACATATGTACACAGATGATGCAGTTCTTTTTACCTCTGTATCCATGCATATGTACGCAGATACTGCAGTTCTTTTTACCTCTGTATCCATAGATATGTACACAGATGATGCAGTTCTTTTTACCTCTGTATCCATACATATGTACACAGATGCTGCAGTTCTTTTTACCTCTGAATCTATACATATGTACGCAGATTATACTGTTTTTTTATCTCCGTATTCATACATATGTACGTAGATGATATAGTTCTTTTTACCTCTGTATCCATACATACGTACACAGATGCTGCAGTTCTTTTTACCTCTGTATCCATACATATGTACACAGATACTGCAGTTCTTTTTACCTCTGTATCCATACATATGTACACAGACGGCACAGTGCTTTTTACCTCTGTATCCATACATGTGTACACAGATACTGCAGTTCTTTTTACCTCTGTATCCATACATATGTACACAGATGGCATAGTTATTTTTACCTCTGTATCCATACATATGTAGGCAGATACTGCAGTTCTTTGTACCTCTGCATCCATACATATGTACACAGATGATGCAGTTCTCTTTATCTCTGTATCCACACATATGTACACAGATGCTGCAGTTCTTTTTACCTCTGTATCCATGCATGTGTACGCAGATACTGCAGTTCTTTTAACCTCTGTATCCATAGATATGTACACAGATGATGCAGTTATTTTTACCTCTGTATCCATACATATGTACACAGATACTGCAGTTCTTTTTACCTCTGTATCCATACATATGTACACAGATACTGCAGTTCTTTTTACCTCTGTATCCATACATATGTACACAGATGGCATAGTTATTTTTACCTCTGTATCCATACATATGTAGGCAGATACTGCAGTTCTTTGTACCTCTGCATCCATATATATGTACACAGATGATGCAGTTCTCTTTATCTCTGTATCCACACATATGTACACAGATGCTGCAGTTCTTTTTACCTCTGTATCCATGCATGTGTACGCAGATACTGCAGTTCTTTTTACCTCTGTATCCATAGATATGTACACAGATGATGCAGTTATTTTTACCTCTGTATCCATACATATGTACACAGATACTGCAGTTCTTTTTACCTCTGTATCCATACATATGTAGGCAGATGCTGCAGTTCTTCTTACCTCTCTAACCATACATATGTACACAGATACTGTAGTTCTTTTTACCTCTGTATCAATACATATGTACACAGATGATGCAGTTCTTTTTACCTCAGTATCCATACATATGTACACAGATGCTGCAGTTCTTCTTACCTCTCTAACCATACATATGTACACAGATACTGCAGTTCTTTTTACCACTGTATCCATACATATGTACGCAGATGCTGCAGTTCATTTTACCTCTGTATCTATACATATGTACACAGATGATACTATTTGTTTTACCTCTGTATCCATACATATGTTTGCAGCTGATACTGTTTTTTTACCTCTGTATCCATATGTATGTACGCAGATGATACTGTTTTTTTATCTCTGTATCCATACATATGTATGCAGATGATACTGTTTTGTTTACCTCTGTATCCATACATATATACACAGGTACTGCAGTTCTTTTTACCTCTGTATCCATCCATGTGTACGCAGATGATACTGCTTTTTTACCTCTGTATCCATACATATGTACACAGATACTGCAGTTCTTTTTACCTCTGTATCCATACATGTGTACGCAGATGATACTGTTTTTTATCTCTGTATCCATACATATGTACACAGATGGTGCAGTTCTCTTTACCTCTGTATCCATACATATGTACACAGATACTGCAGTTCTTTTTACCTCTGTATCCATACATATGTACACAGATGCTGAAGTTCTTTTTACCTCTGTATCCATACAGATGTAAACAGACGGCACAGTTCTTTTTACTTCTGTATCCATACATGTGTACACAGATACTGCAGTTCTTTTTACCTCTGTATCCATACATATGTACACAGATGCTGAAGTTCTTTTTACCTCTGTATCCATACAGATGTAAACAGACGGCACAGTTCTTTTTACTTCTGTATCCATACATGTGTACACAGATACTGCAGTTCTTTTTACCTCTGTATCCATACATATGTACACAGATACTGTAGTTCTTTTTACCTCTGTATCCATACATATGTACACAGATGGCACAGTACTTTTTACCTCTGTATCCATACATGTGCACGTAGATACTGCAGTTCTTTTTACCTCTGTATTCATACATATGTACACAGATGGCACAGTTCTTTTTACCTCTGAATCAATACATATGTAGGCAGATGCTGCAGTTCTTTTTATCTCTGTATCCATACATGTGTAGGTAGATGGCACAGTTCTTTTTATCCCTGTATCCATACATATGTACACAGATACTGCAGTTCTTTTTACCTCTGTATTCATACATATGTACGCAGATGCTGCAGTTCTTTTTACCTCTGTATCCATACATATGTACACAGATCCTGCAGTTGTTTTTATCTCTGTATCCATACATATGTACGCAGATGCTGCAGTTCTTTTTACCTCTGTATCCATACATATGTGCGCAGATGATACTGTTTTTTTACCTCTGTATCCATACATATGTACGCAAATGATACCGTCTTTTTAGCTCTGTATCCATACATATGTACACAGATACTGCAGTTCTTTTTACCTCTGTATCCATACATATGTACAGATACTGCAGTTCTTTTTATCTCTGCATCCATACATGTGTACACAGATATTGCAATTCTTTTTACCTCCGTATCCATAAATATGTACACAGACGGCACAGTACTTTTTACCTCTGTATCCATACATGTGTCCACCTCTGTATCCCTCAGATATGGTCCTACATGGTGTACACTGTAATGATTCTACTACCATTGCAAATGCTTTTAACCAACAATTTTCTGACTTATCTGCCTACACAGCTTCCCTCCCATCACAATCCTCTGCTTCACAGTTTAACCCCACAGCATCTGAAGGACCCCCAAACTTAACTAACCCCTTCTATTTCAGGGAAGTGTCTAGGCATCAGGTCCTAAAGCTGCTCAGGTCACTCTCTGAAAACACCTGTACTGGCTCAGATGGTCTAGAACCAAGACTACTAAAATGGCTTCTTACTACATCTCGCCCCCTGGCACACATCTTCACCCTATCTCTCCAATGGCATTGTCCCTGAAGTCTGGAAGGCAGCCAGAGTCACTCCTGTATTTAAGAAAGGCAGTAAAATGACATATCAAATTACCGCCTATTGCTATTTTGTCTGTTCTGAATAAAACCTGGAAAAGTAGTATCCATGCAAATCACTGAATACCTTGAGAAATTCAATTTACTAAGCTCAGCACAACATGGTTTAGAAAGCATCACAGCACCATGACAGCACTTGCAAAATTCACTTCAGATATCGTTACCAATATGGATAGAGGAAAGTTAACAGGGGCAGTCTTCATTGACTTAACAAAGCTTTCGATCTGGTTGACCATTCTCTGCTACTATCCGCCTCAGTACCTTGGGCTTCTCTCCCAGTCACTACCTGGTTCAAAAGCTACCTCTCCAACAGAACACAAGCTGTTAAGTTTAATTCATCCATGTCAGACAGTGCTGTTATCAACATTGGGGTCCCTCAGGGGTATACTTGGCCCTCTTCTATTCTCATTATTCGTCAATAAACTTCCTGAGCTGGTCACCACAGGTCACTCACTTCTTTATGTGGATGACCTGGTAATTTATTATCACTCTGATAAGGTCCTGGATCTAAATGCTCCCTCACTGCAGATTTTCGTGCTGTACAACACTGGTTGAACTCTCAACGCCTGGTTTTAAATACAAATAAAACAAAGTTATGATGTTTGGCTCCAATCACAAGCTTAGATCCTGTCCTCTGACCATCTCTGTCTCTGATATCGATGGGGACCCTATAGAAACTGTCACTTCCTTCGTTACCTTGGCATCCACCTGGATCAAACCTTGGACCTGAAAGCACATATACAGGAAACCTGCAAGTCAATTAACTGCAAATTGGGGCTGCCTATAGAACCAAATACCTGCTCACCCCTGCTGCTAAATTGACGATAGCCAGAGGCATTCTATTGCCAGCGCCCACATATGGGTGTCCCATCCTGTCCTTGGCCACCAAATCTTCACTGCAACTATGGGATACTACCTTCAATAATGTGTGCAGGTATGCAACCAAAGCACCTCGGCTGCAGCACCATTGTCTCTTATATCAGGACTTTGGTTGGCTCTCTCCTTCCTCTACCAGGCAGTACTACCTGTACAATTTAGTTGATTCCATCCTAAGGACGTCCAAGCCTGCTATCCTGTCTGATCTCCTCAGGCCGGCCATTCCCACAAGGAATCTTAGATCGGCTGATCAGACCTTACTATCCATCCCCTTTTGTCGGACTAAAAAGGGCATGGGCTCCTTCCATCATGCTGCCCCCACCTATGGAACCTACTACCTCAGGATCTAGAGATGTCTCCACTCATGTGACTTTTAAGAGCAAACTCAGGACTTTCCTCACTACTATGGACAAATGTGTTTGCTTGACCCTACCTGATCCGCTGCATTTGTACTGTTTCCTCATTGCTAGCACTTTTGCCTGTCCAAATGGGTGTTCTATACTGTGCCTTGTAATTAATGTTTTATTTTGTGCCTTGTAATTAATGTTGCCTTAACCTGTTTCTTTATAAACCTAATGTTGGCTGTTGACAATTGTAAGTCGCTATTCTACTCCATGACATTCTTATCTTCACTTCACAGCCTCTCCTCACTTAACCCACACTGCTCTCTCTCCCCTTCTTCTGTTATATCCTCTCCCCTTTGCCACTCCCACCAAACTCACCCTACCTGTTCCTACCTCATTCATGCCCTCCTGTCCCCACCCTCCTGGCTGTGCTTAGTCACCTCTCTCCACCTACTGCAGCCTGCTCCACTGTCTAGACCCCCTTCCTGCCCTGCCAGTTCTTGGTTCCACTGGCTCGGCTTGACTTTGACACTTTTGCCGCTATTGCCATAACTCCTCCGCCTCTATCCCCTCTCACGGCATCCTCACTCGCCCTGCCGTCTATCAGTTCCACCAGCCCGGCTGTATTTTCCTCACCTCCTACCACTTCCGTCTGCCGTCTGCGCCTCCCCTACCACCCTCTCTTCGCCTGCCGCCTTGCTCCATAGGCGCCGCCGAGGTTGGTACTCACCCCTGTTGCCGTAGATTCGGACGGCACCTTTCCACCTCCCCATCCTTTTGCCAGTTTTCCTTCCTTGTGTCTTTTCTACTGATGCTATCCTCTTATTTTCTGCCTTCTACTATTCACATTTTGAGTATGTTCCATGATCAAGTGCTAAAGTATATTTTCGTTTACTAATGTTACATTGCCATATGTATTTCTCTCTGCATTTTTTGTACTCGTTGTCTTAATAATCTGGCTGTACTCTTTGTGTGTTGTAATTGTACCTCCCGGGTCGTGCCTGAAAACAGTCACTTGCTGACTAGCGCACTTACCCGGTTAACAAAAACTAAATAAATAAAATAAATAAATGTGTACGCAGATACTGCAGTTCTTTTTACCTCTGTATCCATACATATGTACACAGATGGCACAGTTCTTTTTACCTCTGTATCCATACATGTGTAGGCAGATGGCACAGTTCTTTTTATCTCTGTATCCATACATATGTACATCGATACTGCAGTTCTTTTTACCTCTGTATCCATACATATGTACACAGATGTTGCAGTCCTCTTTACCCCTGTATCCATACATATGTACACAGATACTGCAGTTCTTTTTATCTCTGTATCCATACATATGTACACAGATACTGCAGTTCTTTTTACCTCTCTATCCATACAGATGTGCGCAGATGGCACAGTTCTTTTTACCTCTGTATCCATACATAAGTACACAGATGCTGCAGTTCTTTTTACCTCTGTATCCATACATATGTACACAGATACTGCAGTTCTTTTTACCTGTGTTCATACATATGTACACAGATGATACAGTTCTTTTTACCTCTGCATCCATACATATGTACGCAGATGCTGCAGTTCTTTTTACCCCTGTATCCATACATATGTACGCAGATACTGCAGTTCTTTTTACCTCTGTATCCATACATACTGTATGTACACAGATACTGCAGTTCTTTTTACCTCTGTATCCATACATATGTACACAGATACTACATTTCTTTTTACCTCTGTATCCATACCTACTGTATGTACGCAGATGCTGCAGTTCTTTTTACCTCTGTATCCATACATATGTACACAGGTACTGCAGTTCTTTTTACCTCTGTATCCATACGTATGTACGCAGATGATACTGTTTTTTTATCTCTGTATCCATATATATGTATGCAGATGATACTGTTTCTTTACCTCTGTATCCATACATATGTACACAGATACTGCATTTCTTTTTACCTCTGTATCCATACCTACTGTATGTACGCAGATGCTGCAGTTCTTATTACCTCTGTATCCATACATATGTACACAGGTACTGCAGTTCTTTTTACCTCTGTATCCATACATATGTACACGGATACTGCAGTTCTTTTTACCTCTGTATCCATACATATGTATGCAGATGCTGCAGTTCTTTTTACCTCTGTATGCATACATACATATGTACACAGATACTGCAGTTCTTTTTACCTCTGGTTCCACCCACTCTGATCTGATGGCCAAGTTCCAGCCTGACTATGGTAACATCTAACACTGGTTCCTTTCAAATCATCTGTCCCGCAACACCAAAAAAAAAAAAAGAAAGTCTCAGTGACCATTGGCTAGAGACGAAGCTCTCCTGGGTTGCTGCCCTCCCATCCTTCCACACCCTTGATGGGACACCGCTCAACATGTACCCTCATTTAAGTAGCTCAGGGTTTAGCTCGATCAGCACCTCAACTGTTCTGTTCATGTGAGTACCATCCAAAAAAATAAAACTGCACTCTGACCTAGGGGGCCTGTACAGGAACTGTGGTTGCATCTCCCTGCAGGCCCACAGAGCCACTATCCAGAAAGTGATTCTCTCAGTTTTTGACTATGGAGACATGGTCTACAGTGCAGATCCTAAGTCCACCCTGGCTAGACTGGATTCTCTGTTTTGCTCCTTCTGTCATTTTGTTCTGAACTGTCCTGCCCCGCACCCATCATTGCTCCCTTTATATCTCTCGCTCTCTCCTCCACCCCCCCCCCCCAAAGTTAGGCACCTTGCTCACTGTTCCTCTTTTGCAGCCAAATACTAGCTAGGCTCTCTCTTTTCATATCCACTTCTTTCCTTCCCTCTTCATTCTCATTACCCTCTTCGCAACTCTGGCTTTCACTCCCTGGCACCCTGTCTAGTTCATGCTTTGCTGGACAGGCTGCCTTCTCCTATCATTTCCCCAAACTCTGATATTCTCTTCCACTTCCTATCTGCTCTGCCTCTACGCTCTCTTTCCTTGCTCCTCCTAAATTTTTTGCCTCACCCCTAGAACAGCATCTGATCCTGCCACTGTTCCACTCTTACACTTCCTTCTTGTACCTCATCCCTTTTACTATCTCCCCTTACCTTCCACTCCCAAACATTTAATGCACACTGCACCTTAATTAACGGAACCCTACTACTACACTTCTGGATGTTTTTCTCTGCAATATCCACTACAAATAATATTTATACAGATGACTTGTTATATGTTGTATTGATGCTTCCCCACTCGTACATATTTATATCTAAAACTTGCCAGATGTCCCTCTTTTAACCCATGGATGCATCTAGAAATGAGCATCTAGCGGCTCAGTATGTCTTTCCTGGTGAAAACTTTTGAAACAAATATAAGGGATCAGAGATCTCCAGGTAGAAGGTCACCTTGGGGGCAGTGACCATCACATGGTATGGTTCAATTTGGCCACTACATTTAAATCATCCCATTCCAAAGCATATATATGGGACTTCAGAGGAGCTTACTTTGATAAGATGGCCAACAGAGTTAAGCTAGCCCTGGCAAAAAGAAACACAGGTGAGAGGGTACAGGCAAAGTGGGAAAGCAT
This sequence comes from Neoceratodus forsteri, assembly GCA_016271365.2. Classification (NCBI taxonomy): domain Eukaryota; kingdom Metazoa; phylum Chordata; order Ceratodontiformes; family Ceratodontidae; genus Neoceratodus; species Neoceratodus forsteri. The sequence goes on along the minus strand of CM057457.1, from coordinate 430,867,995 downwards.
TAAGGATGCAATACTTTAAGCAACATCCCATTGTGTTAGACAGAAAAGGAAGTGCAAAGAAGAAAACCACTTTGGTTCTCAAATACAGTAGCAGAAAAGGTCAGAGCCAAAAGGCTGGCCTTCAGGAAATATAAGAACACAGCGGATGAAGATAGGAGGCATACCAAACTGCCCTAAGTGAAGCAGGGAAGGCAGTAAGGCAGGCAAAGTCCCAAACTGAGGAAACACTAGCACGAACAGTAAAAGAAGGTGACAAGACTTTCTATAGATTCATTAGTGAAAGGAAAAAGTCCAGAGGGGGTATTGCTAAGCTCAAAAGAGAAAAGGGGGCATGTGAGGAGGACCCTGTAAAAGCATTTATCCTAAATAGATACTTTTGCTAAGTATTTTTTGTTTATTTAGTTGTTTAACCAGGTATAGCACACTAAGCTGAAAGCTTTTTTACAGGAGCGACCTGGGAGCACAAGGAGGTTAAATGACTTGCTCAGGGTCACAGAGTATGTAAGTGGAAGCTGTGGGATTCAAACCCAGGTCTGATCTGCTGGATGTCACCAGATTTGCAGCTCAGAGCCTCAGACCACTGCACTATACTGCCTCCTATTTACTGAAGAGAAGGTAGGGCAGGGCCCACAGCTCAGCACCATGGACACAGGGGGCAGGGAGGTGAGCACTACTCCCTTCACAAAAGAAAGGGTCCTACAAGAGCTCACTAAGCTCAGGGTGGAGAGGGCAATGGGACCTGATGGCATACATCCCAGGGTACTTAAGAAGCTAACAGTGGAACTAGCAGAGCCATTAGCAGAACTGTTTAGTGAGTCTCTGAGCACAGAAGAGGTCCCAATAGACTGGAGAAGGGCTCATGTGATCCCGCTCCACAAGAGTGGTAGCAGGGAGGAGGCAGCAAACTACAGACCAGTCAGTCTTACCCCAGTAGTGGGCAAGATTATGGAGGCACTCCTTAAGGAAAGGATAGTGCAACACCTGGAATCCATAGGGGCACAGGATCCAAGACAGCATGGGTTTACAAAATGAAGGTCCTGTCAAACTAATCTCATAGATTTCTTTGTCTGGGTAACCAGAGTGGTGGACCAAGGGGGAGCAGTTGATGTAGCCTACCTTGACTTCAGCAAAGCTTTCGACACTGTTCCACATAAAAAATTGATAAATAAGCCGGGTAGGCTCGGGGTGGGTCAGAAGTTGGTCAATTGGGTGGCAAACTGTTTGACGGACAGAAAACAGAGAGTGGTGGTAAATGGTATACAGTCAGAAGAGATGCAAGTTACAAGTGGGGTACCTCAGGGATCAGTCCTGGGGCCAGTCCTCTTCAATATCTTCATTAGTGACATTGCAGATGGACTAGAGGGTAAGGCTTGTCTGTTTGCAGATGACACCAAGATCTGCAACAGAGTAGATGATCCAGATGGGGTGGGCAGAATGAGAAGAGATCTGGATAAACTAGCAAAATGGTCAGAAGAGTGGCAATTGGGATTTAATGCAAATAAGTGCAAGATCGTGCACATAGGGAAGAGAAACCCTGAAGCCACCTATAGGCTGGGAGGGGAGTTGCTGGCAGTCACAAAAGAAGAAAGAAACTTGGGCATCATCATCACTGATGACCTGAAATCATCCAAGCAGACTTCTAAAGCAGTAGGTAAGGCTAGGGGGATGTTAGGGTGTATTAGTAGGGGTATCACAAGTCGTAAGAGGGAGGTAATAATCCCTCTTTACAAGACACTGGTTAGGCCCCATCTGGAGTACTGCATGCAGTACTGGAGGCCCCACCTTCACAAGGACATTAACCAAATTGAGGCAGTCCAGAGAAGGGCAACCAAAATGGTGCAGGGACTGCATCAGAAGACATATGAGGACAGATTAACGGAGCTCAATATCTATACCCTCGAGCAAATGAGGGAGAGGGGTGATATGATCGAAACATTCAAACACCTTAAGGGCATTAACAATGTGAAAGAGTCTAACATGTTTAAATATAAGAAAAATAGCAGGACAAGAGGACACAGCATGAGAATAGAGGGAGGCCGATTAAGGGGGAATGTGAAGAAATTCTTTTTCACAGAAAGAGTGATGGATGCATGGAACGGCCTACCTCAAGAAGTGTTGGCTATGACTACATTGCAGGGCTACAAACAGGCATGGGATAGGCAAAAAAGAGCAATACAGATGAATATGGATAGATAGGTCATTGACAGTGTAAAGGTGTGTGGCACATTCATAAGATGGAAAATATGGGCAGACTGGATGGGCCCTGCGGTCCTTATCTGCCATCAACCTCTATGTTTCTGTGTTTCTGTATAAATAGAGTGAGGAGGGGAGATATTTCAGCAACCCTCCCCCTGCCCTGGAGACACAGCCAGTAGCATTCAGAAAGACTGAGAAACATGCTGATTCTTACTCAGCTTCTTCTGCCAGCAAGGAATCACAGCTCACTCTAAATGAAGTATCCCCTTCTTACAACCTGCCCAGCTCTATAAGAGACCCGATGCCTTTCTGTGGTCATCGGTCTCTCAGACAGTGGAAGAGTTTCTACAAAGGAGAGCTCGCCTTCTTCCCATCATGTCTGCCTCCTCCTCTGTCCCATCATGTGTGGCTTCTCTTGCATGAATAAGAAGAAAGCCTCATTGATGAATGAGTGGCAGGAAAACACTTCTAGCCCACGGTAACTTGTCGTGCTCCTTTTACTACTGTCTAAATACCTTAGTATTAGTGACAAAATGAGCCAGCATGTGATGTCACCATCCAGCCACACAAAGTCCACAACCAAGGCCTTTGCAACCATGAGGCTTGGTGTCTCCTGCTACATCACTGGCTGCTCTCATTAGAGTGGGACTAAACAACTACCAATAGAGAAGCTACTTTCCAACAAGGCCATGCATGACCAGACCTCTACCCTGTAGCAGGCCAAAATGAAAAAACAGAGATGACTTACATGACCCAGGTCTACAGGGAAACACAATGTCTCTGCTTCCAGGTGCAGAGTGTGCCTGGCAATGTCCCCCATGAGCTGAGTGACAGCCTCTGCTATCAATCTGAAGAAAAGTTTACAACCAATAGAAAAACACATTGCTTATACGGACACCAATAGAAATGGCCCTAGCTTGCCTGAAGGGATACTTATGTGATGTGCTCTGCTGTTCCCATGGAGGTCACAACAGCTGATGTTTTGGTGGGAGCAGCAGGCTTTCATGTCACAGGAGAGACCCTCTTACCTGCTCAGCTAGATAGGGTGTGACTCTGTTACCCACAGGAGGGGGCTGTTTCCTCCAAGCTGACTACTACCAGGATGGAAGGGCTATGGAAATGACAAGGAAATGCAGGTAACAGCAAGTACAAAAACATGCGGGAGGGGGAGAGATTATAAAGTCAGGGCAGGATTAACTTGGCTCAAAAAGGTAGAGTGCAGAGAAAACAAAGGAAAGTATGGTACTTAGTGATGGAAGAAGGACTATATCTAAGTCAAGAAATGCAGTGTCCACCAGGAGGAGGCTAAGTGTATGTGGAGGGGAGTAATGCCCGAAGGAAATGTAACTCTCCTTTGGAGTTATGTGAATATCCTTTTATGAGTATCTTTCAGCCTCTAGTGTGATGCCAGTTTCCATGCCCTTGAAGGACAAGGTTAGCTGATCTACCCTGGCATTCCAAAAAGGAGGAGTCAATGTTGTCTGCTGGAAGGTAGATATTCTTTGCTGAGCCAGAATGTGGGAGGCTAGTGCCTGGCACATAGTGCTAGCCCCCATTGTCTGTCAGTTTCTCAGTAGAGGCTGGCATCATGAAAAAAGTGCTCATTTGTGGCAGCTGCCATCAAACAAGAACCATGGAAGGGGGAGTGCCTCTCTCCAGAACGAGAAAATCCATTTTGAAAAATAGTTCACTGATCTGCCTGTGAGGAAAAGTGTACCAGAGAGTGCTATTGGCCAAAGATCTGAGGTGATAGTTAAGCTTTACTTGATATACAGGTTTCAGTGGCACTCAGCAGTGCCCAAACTCCTCAAAAAGAGGGATTGTCACTGACAGGATGCTAATTCCAGTCTGCAATGGAGAGGTACATTAGAAAATGTGTGGTGTCGGCCATTCTGCCCGTAGTGAAGATGTGATGTGGCCAGTAGGCACCTCAGTTATGCTCAGATGATCCTGGAGTCTGTGATTGAGAAGTAACAAAGAACAGTGGAAAAGAGGATCAGGAAAGGATGTGCTTCATGAAGGACAGAGTAGATCCCTGAGAAACCTTCACTGTATCAACTGGCCAGAAAGACGTGAATAAAGTACCCCACCAGAATTGTTTCCAACCCACAAGTGTCAGTAAAATACCACCTTACAGTAACTGACAAATGAACAATGCCACCTAGAAAAAGGGAACATCACTGGAGCTCAAGAAAATAAAAGATCCTCTGTGTTTTTACAAATAATTCCTGTTTGGACAATCCATTTGTTTGTTTCCAGCTTATACTAACCCCCCTTAAATCTGCAGTCCTGCCATGTGTTTATGGATGCCCTGAGGTCACCACAGTGCTTGGGAAGTCAAGTAAATTTTTTTTTGTTTGTTTTATCTATGTATGCCCCTGACGTGCAGCCCAGCCACACACTCTTTTGAATGGCTAAACTGTTTTTCCACCGCTGTGACCTCATAGCTACTGTCTGCTGCTACCCTAACCCAGGTTGTCCCGGTGTATCCCTTCACTGGAGGGGGCTCCCCTACATGCCTGCAAGGGGGTGGCCAGGCAGAGGGACTCACTCAGTGCTCATTGACACCAGCTTCCATCTTTACCAGGGTGGGTACATCATCAGGGTTAACTGGCTTCACAGCAGCAGGGAGGGCGAGCTGCTGTCATCTAGGCAGTTGAGCAGCCTTTTCCTTGTTCTGTTGCCCCACCTGGAGTGTATGCTGTGGTGTCCTTGCATAAGCATGCATGTGATGCATGGTCACCCACACCACAAAGCACATCTTGGCCAAACTCAGACACAAGGAGCTGCCAGATAGTGATGCACTACAACTGGGATGCTCTGGATCCCTCACTGCTGGCCTCCGCTCCAGACGCTCTGGGCTCAGGAGCAAACCCAGTTCACCAGCGTGCCAGGCGAACACCTTTGCCTGGTGCCACTGAGCTTGCTCTAAGTAAATGGCTTTGTTTCTTAGTGTAGGACGCCTCCCAAGTAACCATAACCCCTAGTGATACCCCTAGACATGCTGGGAGGGGGGGGGGCCACCCTACACAAAAGTAAAGGTTACCTTTTTGAAGGTGGAGGTTATTTATTTACTTACTTAGTTTTTGTTGACCAGGTAAGCGCACTAAGCAGATTCTGCCTATTTTCAGGCACGACCCGGGGAAGGGGATACAGATGAATGCCAACTGACCTTGAACCAGATTAAGCTGTTGGTGGCATTATTTAGTGAATGGGGGAAATTTGGCCAGGACACCGGGGAAATTCCCCTACTCTTTCGATGTTGAACATTCACCTGAACTAACACCAGAACAGGCAGGTTAGTATGGGCAATGGCAAATATAGCCAGAATCTTGAGCCATAAGAAAGCATAAAATAAATAAACAAATAAATAAAACAGTTTGGCAAAGAACAAAAAGCCGTGAAATAACATTGCCTGCTTACGTGTACAAAATAACCCTACTCTGAAAAGTTTCTGCTTTGTCTTTGTTTTCAGCACAAAAAACAGATGTTCCTCTCATCTTCAGTCAGTTTCTAACACCACCTCCTGAAAATTTGAAACTGCACTGTTCAGAATCATTCAGGGTCCTTTGAATTCAGAAGAACAATGGATACCATGTTCTCAGAAAACAAGGTCCCTCTGCAGCTCCCCTGTTTGCTGTCTGTAAGTTACCACCAGTGGCAGAGTGAGGGGAAAAATGCAGCCAGAATACAATGGGCAGAGAAGGTGAAAACAAAATTAAAAAAAAAAGCAGATTGGCAGAAAGTCTTGCAATAACACTGTCTGTTTCTGTACAAATTAAATTATTGTGGTTTGAATAAGTACTGCAATCTGATCCCATGTTGCACAGTTTCTGCCTTGCCTTTTTAAGCACACACAGTAATCCTTGCAATTGGTAATTACCTCCAACTTCATGATCCCATGTTTCGAAATCTCCAACACACCACCTCCTGGTAATGTTTCAGAACCACACAGAAGTGTGAGTAGCTTCAGTTCTGCAGCACTTGGAAGCCTTTGGACTACAAGAACAAAGTGCTATCCGCACTTCCCACTGCAACTCTCTTCCTGTTTCTGTCTAAGCAGCTCTGTCAGTCTGAAGTCATTTCCTGTCTGACCCTGAAATGTGTCCTGTGCCATGCTACTCGAGGCTGGGAAAAACTGACAAACAGTAAACTATAAGAACATGTGATATAATCTAAATTGAATGTAAAGATTGTATCTGCTAATATTTTTTAAGTCATCAGCTGTTTTAAAAGGACTGACCCTGCTGACTTGCATCTCCTAATTTAAAGCTCCAGGACACCCCTGGAAATCAGCTTTGTTTGGCTCAATGTACCTTGCAGACACCAAATTCTAAACAAAAGTACGTTCTCCCAACAGTGACAAGTCAAAACAGGATCTGCTAGCATGTAACTGTAAATATTTAGCAATCCCTTCCTCTCCCTCCCCTTGCTGCTGCACACTATGAATATTAATAAGGTTTTTTGAATGGTGGGGAAGTGGGGAGGGACGCATAACATAGGGAAACAGGAAATGAATGTAAAACTCTGAAAACTGCCCAAGAAAGGAGCAGGCAACTTTTTTTTCATTTTGTGGAGCAGCATCATTTGTTGGTCAAGTCCCAAACTCTGAAGAGCAGCAGCTACTTACATTTCTGAACTGCGCTGTTTGTGGTGTTGGAGACTGAAACAGAGGATCATGAAGTTGTAGTAGGAATGCTGAGCACATTGGATGCTGCAGAGGGAACTGGTTTTCTGTGGATAATCCTTTGTTCTTCTTGTCCCAAACTCTGAACAGCAGCAGCTGCTTGTGTTTCTGAACAGTGCAGTTTGTGGTGTTGGAGACAGAAACAGGGGACCATGAAGTTGGAGGTGAGGAATGCTGAGCAGTCTTCCGGGAGTCTTTCTGGAGGCTGAGATGCTGCCCTGAGGGGGGAAGTTGTCTGTCTTTAGGCTGCATTGGACTGTAGTAAAGGAACCTCCCCCATCCAGGAAGCACCAGAGCCACCACCACTACCTCAGAGGTTGCGAAGAAAGCACAGCAGTTGGACCACAGTGGGCTCAGGGAGGGTAAGGGTGGTTGAACAGAGGCACACCCATTCAGTTGTTCCACTCCACAATCCATACACCATTCTGGGGGAGCATAGTCCCCAATGCATGCACCCGCAGAGGAGAAAAAGGAGGGTACAGACAACTGTCACAAGGGAGGCCCTCAGGAATGAGGTCGAGGGCACCACAGGGAAAGTAAGCAGCTCCTAGTGGGGGACTCAATTATTAGGGGAATAGAACTGGGGGGAGCAGGGAAAACTGAAGTAAGGTGCCTGCCTGGTGCTATGGCTTGGAGGGACAGGAAGCGCATCCTTAGGATCACGAGAACAGTTGCACGGGAGTCTGAGCTGGACATCATTGTCCACCTAGGGACAAATGACTTGGCTCATCATGAGATTAGAGCAGTGCAGAAGGACTTTGTAGAGTTGGGGAGGGGCCTAAGACAAGTGGCACACACAGTATCCTTCTCAGAGGTGCTGCCTGCCAGTGGCATGGGTGAGACGAGGGTACTTTGTACCATGCAGTTTAATGAATGGTTGAAACAATGGTGTGGAGCACAGGGGTTTGGCTTCATTGGGGACTGGGGTTCTACCTGGAGGGACTCCAGCCTATACTGGCAGGATGGTCTGCATCTGTCCAGGAAGGGAACTAGTCTTTTGGACAATCAGTTTAAATGCTTCTTTGGCAAGCTTTTAAACTAGTCAAGGGGGGAGGCACTGAAAAGCATCAGGAAAATCCCAGCCTCCCCCTACAAAACATGGTACTAAATGAGAAAAAGACCAAGGTAAAAAGGTCAGCTGGGGATGCTGCTACAGAAGGTAAAGCCATTAAAAAACGGAGAGCAATGAGTACCAATTCTGCAGTCTGGGTAACAAGCTTCCTGAATTAGTGGCCTTGATGGAGGAGGAACATCTGGATATCGTGGCAGTCACAGAAACATGGTACACATAGAACCATGACTGGGACGTAACATACCAGGATACACTATCTACAGGAGGGACAGGGAGGGTAAAAGAGGAGGAGTAGCTCTTACATTAGGAAGGAATCAAAGCAACAGAACAAAAGGGTAAACAGAGGAGAAGAAGCACTGTGGGTCAATTTGGGCAGAGGCAATGGCACCACAATCCACATGGGGTTGTCATGACCCCTTCTCAGGGGAGGAAATGGACAAGGAAATGATAGAAAGTATACTTAGAATGGCAGATAAAGGAGAGATATTGCTGATGAGTGATCTGAATATGCGAGATGTTAACTGGAGTGCAGTTGCAGCAGCCACTTCTAAGAATGGGGTTATTCCATGCCTTAGACAACTAGTATTGGAACCCACTCAAGAGGGAGCAATCTTAGACCTGGTCCTCTCAAATGGAGATGGAGAGAGAATCACAGATGTAGAAGTGGGTTGCCATCTGGGAACTAGCAACCATCGAACAGTATGGTTCACAATAAACACAGCAATAGAGTCAAGCCATACAAAGGTAAAAGTACTGGACTTCAGGAGGGCTGACTTTGCCAGAATGGGTGAGTTCCTAAGGAATGCACTAGCAAATAGGCAGGAAGGAGGGGTGGAAGAACAATGGGGAATAATAAAGACTGCCATCACAAAGGTAACAAGCCTTTGTGTGAAGGAAATAAAACAAAACGATGTACTGTAAGAAACCACTATGGTTCTCAAAGAAGGTGGCAGCGAAGGTTAAAGAGAAAAAGAAAGCATTCAGAAAGTACAAGGAATCAGAGAAGTGTATCAGTTAAAGCAAAAGGAAGCTGGGAAGGCAGTCAGAACAGCAAAGGCCCGAACCGAGGAAAAGATAGCCAACTCAGTTAAAAAGGGGGATAAAACCTTTTTTAGGTACATCAGGGAGCGAAGGAAGACCAAGGAAGGGACAGTGAGGCTTAATAAAGGGGAGGGTGGGCAGAGGTGACTGTGAAAGGCAGAGATATTAAACAAATATTTTTGCTCAGTATTTACAAATGAAGAGGGAGGTACCTAAACAAACAATAGAAACACTCTGGATACAGAAGTTGATACCAGCCCATTTACAGAAGAAAGGGTTCTGAAAGAACTCTTAAAACTGAAGGTGGACAAAGCAATGGGGCCTGAAGGGATTCATCCCAGAATTCTAAAAGAACTAAGGGTAGAACTAGTGACACCACTGACTACTGTCTTTAACAAATCATGGGAAGATGACATGGTACCTGAGGACTGGAGGAGGGCAGATGTGATTCCCCTTCACAAAAGTGGGAACAGGGCAGAGGCAGGATACTACAGACCAGTTAGTTTGACCTCAGTTGTAGGGAAAATGATGGAATCACTTCTGAAAGAAAGAATTGTTGAATACCTAAAGGTCAGTGGGGCAAAGGACCCAAGTCAGCATGAAATCACAGCGGGAAGGTCATGTCAGATGAATCCAATAGATTTATTTCAGTGGGTGACCAAAGAAGTTGACCTGGCAGGGGCTGTGGATATGGCCTACCTAAAATTTAGCAAGGCATTTAACACAGTCCAACACAAAAGATCAATATACAAGTTAGCCAGCCTTGGAGTGGGTTCCACGGTGGTAGCCTGGATAAAATAAATGGCTGGACAACAGGCTGCAAACGGTAATAGTAAACGGAGTCCACGGTGAAGAAAGGAGGGCAACTAGTGGTGTATCACAGGGTTCAGTACAAGGACCAGTCCTCTTTAATGTCTTTATAATTGACATTGCAGAGCACCTAAAAGGAAAAGTATATCTCTTTGCAGACAACACAAAGATCTGCATCAGGGTTGATACACAAGGTGGGGTGGAAAGATTGAGAAGGGACTTGGCAAGGTTGGAGAAATGGCCAAATGTATGGCAGCTCAGATTCAATGCAAAGAAGTACAAGGTAGTGCACCTGGGAAACAAAACCAGGGGAAGAGTACACAAATGTGGGGGGGGGGGGATGAGAATACTATCAACAACAAAAATGGAAAGGGACCTGGGAGTATTTATATCAGATGACCTAAAGGTGGGCAAGCAGTGTGAGAAGGCAATAAGGAGGGCTGGGGGGTTACTGGGATGCACAGAGAGTGGCATCAACAGTAGAAACAGGAAGCTGTTATCCCTCTGTACAGACAGTTGGTGAGACCCCATCTGGAGTAATGAGTGCAGTTCTGGAGACCCCATCTTCGCAAAGACATAGACAGAGCGGAGGCTGTCCAGAGAAGGGCAACCAAAATGGTGCATGGTCTGCACCAGAAGATATATGAAGAGAGACTAAAGGAGCTTAATATGTATACCCTTGAGGAAAGGAGGGAGAGGGGAAGACATGATAGAAACTTTCAAGTACCACAAGGGAATTAGTAAAGTCCAAAAGGGTAGTATCTTTCAAAAACAGAGGTGTGCAAGAACAAGGGGGCACAATTTGAAGATAGAGGGGGGGGCGGCTCAGGTAATTTAAGGAAGTATTTTTTCACAGAGAGGGTTGTGGATGCATGGAACGGCCTTCCGGAGGAGGTCGTGGAGTCAAAAACAGTGGTGGAATTCAAGCATACATGGGACAGTCATAAGGCAATTCTAGGGGATGGGGGTAGGAAGAAGTAGGCTGCTGGTTAACTAGGATCTGCAGCTTATCCAGTAGGCAGGGAAATGGGCAGACTGGGTGGGCCAAGCGGTCCTTATCTGCCGTCAAATTCTGTTTCTATGTCTATGTAAGGGGGCACAATTTGAAGATAAGAGGGGTACAGCTCAGAGGTAATGTTAGGTAGCATTTTTTCACCGAGAGGGTTGTGGATGCATGGAACAGCCTTCCTGAGGAGGTTGTGGAGTCAATAACAGTGGGGGAATTCAAGAATGAATGGGACAGATGTAAGGCAATTCTAGGGGGGGTAGGAGGAAGTAGGCTATTGGTTAACTAGGATCTGCAGCTTATCCATCAGGTAGGGAAATGGGCAGACTAGGTGGGCCAAGCAGTCCTTATCTGTCATTAAATTCTATGTTTCTATGTGCTGTCTGGATGTCAGCATCACCAGGAGGTGTGGAGAATGTCAGTGGTGAGACACCGTGGGCCCAGCAGAGGTGAGAACAATTGGGGTGGTGAGGTGCAGGAAATGCCCTGGGTTTACACAAAGTCTAGGAAGAGGCCAGATATGCTTGGCCTCCATCCCCAGGGCTTCCACCAGACCAAGTGAGCAGATAGCCAAAAGGGCTGCAGTTCCTACCAGCCCCCTGCAGGCAGTGCTATGCAATGCCAGACTGTGAGGAACAAGACCCCAGTTATGGCTGACTTGATTTCCTCAGTCGATCTGGCTTGTATCACAGAGATCTGGTTGGGTGATGATGCCAGGCCGATTTTGGAGGCATGGTTCCCCACTGGGTGCTCTGTGATGCACTGCCCATGGTGAAAATGCAAGGGTGACTGAGTAGCCACTTCTTTTAAATTTTACCTAGGATTCACTGTGGATCCAGTGGGAACAACCAGGTCTTTTGAGTGTATGAAATAAAACAAGAGACAGCGCAAAACTGAAGAACGGGGTGCTCAAACAGAAGGTGCAAATCTCAGAAGAACTCAAACAGTAAGGAAGTGAGCACTCCAAGAGACGGTAGTAGATGCAAGTAAAATGTATTTTCACATCAGAAAATGTCCAGGACCCCTACGCTTCGGCACTAAGCCTTCAAAGGGGGTGTAGCAGGTTAAGTAGCCATCTCTGTATATATACTCAGTCACAATGAAGTGATAACTAAGGGACACTTAAATTGTAGTTCACACACATTCCACTTTGTACAAAAATAAAAAGTAATATATACAAATACCCCCTCTGATTCAGTTACAATCCTTTAACTTAATACTAAAATGTCTTTTTTGAAGAAACAGTCTTAGAAAAAATAGTATGTCCACCAGTGGCTTGCATCACAATATTTATTGATTACTCGGAAGCCATACTTATTTTATTTAATTCCTAGCAAAATCAATATATGCTAATTTGGCACTATTATATTGATACATGGCACTAAAGACAGCAAGGCTTGTCGATTCTATTTAGAGAAAGATTAATAATGATGGTATACCAGTTGCCTTTCATTTGGCAGCAATCCATGTTATTCTCACCCATAATTACTTTGAGTTTCTGGGTAAGAATTACCTTCAAATCTCTGGTACTGTTATGGGAGCCTCTATGGCCCCATCTTATGCAAATTTATTTCTAGAGAAATTGGAAGAACTAACAGTATTTCAGAACCAGAACCTCTTTCTAGACAAAATTGTTTTCTGGACCCATTTTATTGATGACATTTTGTGTATATGGGATGGTGATGTCATAGAGATAGAATGGTTCATGAAATGGCTTAATACTAATGAGATCAACATGCATTTTGTCCACAGATCTGACCCCATTAGTATAGAATTTCTGGATTTGGAAGTACAGTAACCATCTGAATTAGAAGATGGTATCATTACTAAATGGCATAGAAATCAATCAATCAAAGTCTTCCCTTGTGACTGCCAGAAAATTACTAAATGTCATAGAAATCAATCAAAGTCTTCCCTTGTGACTGCCAGCAAATAACTAAATGTCATAGAAATCAATCAATCAAAGTCTTCCCTTGTGACTGCTAGCAACTCCTCTCCCAGCCTATAGGTGGCCTCAGGGTTTCTCTTCCCTCTATGCATGATCTTGCACTTCTTTGCATTAAACCCCAGTTGCCACTCTTCTGACCATTTTGCTAGTTTATCCAGATCTCTTCTCATTCTGCCCACCCCATATGGATCATCTACTCTGTTACAGATCTTGGTGTCATCTGCAAACAGACAAACCTTACCCTCCAGTCCATCTGCAAGGTCACTAATGAAGATATTGAAGAGGACTGTCCCCGGGACTGATCCCTGAGGTACCCCACTTGTGACTTGCATCTCTTCTGACTGTATACCATTTACCACCACTCTCTGTTTTCTGCCCATCAACCAGTTTACCATCCAGTTGACTAATGTCTGACTCACTCCGAGCCTACCCAGCTTATTAATCAATCTTCTATGTGGAACTGTATCGAAAGCTTTGCTGAAGTCAAGGTAGGCAACATCAACTGCTCCCCCTTGATCCACCACTCTGGTTACCCAGTCAAAGAAATCCATGAGATTAGTATGACAGGACCTTCCTTTTGTAAACCCATGCTGTCTTGGATCCTGTGCCCCTATGGATTCCAGGTGTTGCACTATCCTTTCCTTAAGGAGTGTCTCCATAATCTTGCCCACTACTGGGGTAAGACTGACTGGTCTGTAGTTCCCTGCCTCCTCCCTGCTACCACTCTTGTGGAGTGGGATCACATGAGCCCTTCTCCAGTCTTCTGGGACCTCTCCTGTGCTCAGAGACACACTAAACAGTTGTGATAATGGCTCTGCTAGTTCCACCCTTAGCTCCTTTAGTGCCTTGGGATGTATGCCATCAGGTCTCATTGCCTTGTCCACCCTAAGCTTATTGAGCTCTTGTAGGACCCTTTCTTTTGTGAAGGGACTAGTGCACACCTCCTTCCCCAACCCCCACTGTGTCTATGGTGCAGAGATGTGGGCCCTGCCCTACCTTCTCTTCAGTAAATACTGAGCAAAAGTATCTATTTAGGATATATGCTTTTAAATGGTCCTCCTCCTCACACACACCCTTATCCCATTCTTTCTCCTTTCACTAATGTATCTATAGAAAGTCTTGTCACCTTCTTTCACTGTTCGTGCTAGTGTTTCCTCAGTTTGGGCCTTTGCCTGCCTTACTGCCTTCCCTGCTTCCCTTAGGGAAGTTTGGTATGCCTCCCTATCTTCATCCTGCTGTGTCCCCTTATATTTCCTGATGGCCAGCCTTTTGGCTGTGACCTTTTCTGCTACTGTGTTTGAGAACCAAAGTGGTTTCCTTTTCTCAACATGGGATGTTGTTTCAAGTATTGCATCTTTAATGCTTGCCCACTTTGCCTGTACCCCCTCACCTGTGTTTCTTTTTGCCAGGGCTAGCTTAACATTGTTGGCCATCTTATCAAAGTCAGCTCCTCTGAAGTCCCATATTTTGGCCTTGGAATGGGATGATTTTGTTCTAGTGGCCAAATTGAACCATATCATGTGATGGTCACTGGCCCCCAGGTGACCTTCTGCCTAGAGATCTGTGATCCTTTCCCTGTTAGTACTAGATCTAGGATAGCCCTGTCTTTTGTGGGTTGTTGTACCAGTTGTTTGAGCCCTCCCCTTGCAGGGAATCCTCCATGTGTCTAGTTCTGTCAGATGTCCCTGCTGGTATTGACCAATCTGTATCTGGCATATTGAAGTCTCCCATTATCAGAACCTCCCATTTAGCTGCCATTTGTTTTATATCTTCTAACAGTAATGTGGCTATGTCCTCCCCCTGGTCTGGAGGCCTGTACACAACCCCAGTTCATATGGCTGTCCCATTTCCTGTTTCCAGGGTGACCCACAGTTCTTCTGGCTCCTTATGTGTATTCTGAATTTCTGTAGCTTTGATATTTTCATTGACATAAAGGGTCACTCCACCCCCCCCTTTTGAACCTCGGTCTCTTCTGAACAGTACATAGCCAGGTACTGAAGTCCATGTCTCACTAATGGCTTCTATGTCCAGTTTAGTCTCTGTCATTATTGCTTGCAGGTCTGGGATCTTGTTTCTCAGACTGTGAGCATTTGTGTACATGATTTTCTGTTGGTCCGATTTCAGTGTGTTAGTTGCTGGGCTAGATCCGGCTTTTCCCCCTGCATCATATGGGGAGCCAGTCCTTTTTCTTTACCTGGTGATGCAAATGAACTACAAACATGCTGAACTCCTGTTTGACCACTACCTGAGGGGGAGGGGTGTTCTCTTTCAACATATGGGATGCTGCACCCCTCTCCCCATTTGCTAGTTTAAATATTCTGCAAAGGAATCAAACTTCTGCCCCAATGAACTGACTCTTTCCTTAGTCAGATGCAGTCCATCAAATTTAAAGAACTTTCGCTCCCAAAACTGTTGCCAGTTCCCTACAAATTTGTGCTCTTTTTCCTGGCACCAGCCCTTGACCCAATGTTTAGCTCCCCTACCTCCCTTCTCTGACCTTCTGTCCATCTGTCCCCCTCTCCCAGACTGGCAGGATCTCAGAGAAGGAGATGCCAGATGAAATGGATGATAGTTTGTCACCCAGCCTGGTTGAGTGTTCCTTGGTCTACACAACTGACCGGCTGGCAAAATCATTAGTCCCTATGTGTACCAGGACATCAATGTTTTCTCCTGCTTCCTGAACAATTTTAGCAATGTGGTCAGTGTCTCTCCACACTGATGTACCTGGGAGACATCTGACCATTACCCCGCCTGGAGATACGTATCAACTCCCTGAATCATGGAGTCTCCTATGATCAGAAGTTTTTTGGATTTCCCTTTTTTGCTTTTTTTGTTTTGGTTCATGCTTTGGGCACATTTTGTTGTGCTAACTCCTGTGCTGCAGTGTCCTGCTCTACAGTGTCCTCTGCCTCTTTGTTTGATTTCAGAGATAGAGGCAGATACATGTTTGTAGTTTTTATGTGGTTTGTGAAGGTGATATGTAGGAGAGCACCAAGTGATGGGGCACCCAATTTGCCCCTCCAAAACCACTTGCCAACCTCCTGGACCAACTACCCTCTGTGGTTGAGGTGCTTCTGTTGGATGTTGAGGAAATGGCGGGCGGTTCTTATAATATAGTTCCTCTTGAATATGTAATTTGAGGCACACAATCTCTGCCCATGCTGCCTGGAGCTCAGCCCTTAGAACTCCAATGGCCCGGCATGTACAACAGTGTCCTAAATCCAGTAAAACTGCCCTTCTGAAAAGTGTTTCTCACTACCTGCAGTTAATGATATCCATTTCAGGTAAGTTGCTTGGTTTATAACCTGATCAGAGTAATTAAAAGGAAGAAAATGAAGGCAAAAGTTTGATGTTGTGTGTTGTTTGTTTGTTTTGTATAACTTGTTATAACAAGTTAAATTACTAGTGCCCCTGTAAATGAGGTCACTGCGTGGATACCCCTCTGATCCACCCCCTCCTGCTTTGCTACAGGAAATGTAATGACTATGCTACTCTATAAAAGGAGTGTAGTGTGGGGTGGTTGGGGATGGGGGTGGGTGGCTGGGCCCATTCCCCTGCTGAAAAAGAAGAACCACGGATGAAAGAAACAAGGAGGTAAAAGCAGAAACAATCAGCCAGCAACAAATGCAGTAGCCATGAAAGCTTGTCCTAATGACAAATAAAACTGTGAAACCTGTAAAGCACCACCTGTAATAATTTCACAGAAGATATACCCTGTAAGAAACACTTTGCTACAGAGAAAAATAAAGCATTAACAAAAGATATACCTTGCAAAAGACAATTTGAATCAGAAGATTACAGCAGTAATCTGTAAGCACACACCTTTAGGCACACCCTGTAATAATGTAACATTTGTAATTGTAAATAATGTAAAATTCGTTGAATTTTTTGACTGGGTGACTAGGGAGGTGGATCAGGGGAGGGCAGTGGACATAGCCTAGCTGGACTTCAGCAAGGCCTTTGACACTGTGCCACATAGAAGACTATTACACAAACTGGGGAATATGGGTGTGGGCAGGACAGTAGTGTGGTGGGTAGGTAACTGGCTGGGTGGCAGGACACAGAGGGTGGTGGTAAATGGCTGTCACTCCACAGAGGGAAGAGTGACCAGTGGGGTACCACAGGGATCAGTGCTGGGACCGGTCCTATTCAACATCTTCATCAGTGACATTGCGCAGGACCTAGAAGGCAGAATTTCACTGTTTGCTGATAACACAAGCTCTGTAACAGAGTAGACACACCAGAGGGTGTAGACAGAATGAAGCGACCTGCAGAAACTTGAAGAATGGTCATGGGTTTGGCAGTTGAAATTCAATGCAAAGAAGTGCAAGATAATGCATATGGCACAAAAACCCTGGCACAATATATCAGTTGGGAGGGTGAGGATATAGCATGCACCAAGCAGGAAAGGGATCTTGGGGTTCGTCTCTGATGACCTCAAGGTAGGAAACAGTGTGACAAGGCAGCAGGTAAAGCAAATAGGATGCTGGGATGTATAGGCAGGGGCATCACCAGCAGGAAAAGGGAGGTCATAATTCTGCTATACAAGACACTAGTGAGGTCCCACCTGAATTACAGTGTACAGTTCTGGAGCCCATACCTACGTAGGACATAGACAGGGTAGAGAAGGTTCAGAGGAGGGCAACAAAGATGGTGCATGGATTGCATCACAAGTCCTATGAAGACAGGTTGAAGGAACTGAACATGTACTCCCTGGAGGAGAGAGGAGAGAGGGATATGATAGAGACATACAAGTATCTTACAGGGAGGAACAGGGTGCAGGAAAACACTATTTTAAGCGAAAAAGATGTTCCAGGACTAGAGGGCATGGGATGAAGTTGGAGGGAGGACGATTCAGAGGAAACATGAGAAAGAATTTCTTCACAGAACGGGTGGTGGACAAGTGGAACACCCTGCCAGAGGAAGTGGTGGGGGCTGAAACAATCATGGGATTTAAGAATGCATGGGATAGACATAAAGGAATTCTGGAGGTCAGGGGTAAGGGGTAACAGACTTCTAGGAAAACAAACTGAACTTACAAGCTCAAATGGGCAGACTGGGTGGGCCATAGGCCCTTATCTGCCGACACTGTCTATGTATGTATGTATCTATGAATGTATACCCAGCAACAACAATTTGAATCAGAGGAAAATAAAGCAATAAAATGTTAGTAATGAACAGTAACAATCCCTTTGAGTACAAAATAAAAATAACACACAGTAAACCTGCTTAACCAAAAGAAGCCTTAATCCTTATTGTTGCTCTGGTAAGGTTCTTGCTCTGTCCTCTTTAGCAACCTAGTAGAAAAGGGCTCAGGTGAAGCTAGGTGCTGCCCGACTTGGACTACCATCTCTGCCCGCCTCCGAAGCTCACCACAGCGGATCCCTCAAGCAGGGACTCTTCTTGCTCCTGAGCAGCGCCCTGGACTACTAGGCAGCCTTACAGTAACCTCCGTGGCCGCCGCCAGACTCGGACTACCATCTCTGCTCACTTCTGAAGCTCACCGCAGTGGATCCTTCAAGCAGGTACTACCGCTAGAGATGCCTCGCTCCAGCCTTTCTCTCATTGGTGTGCGTTTTTGGCTGCTGGACTGTGATTGGTCATACCCTCCTGCTCGGCTAACCCGACTGGAGTGCCTTTATCCCAGCTCCAAAATAGCCAATTTTCTCACTGCTAACTGCAGTATTCTGCCCATATTTTCTGTATTACCTGCATTGAAATTTCTAATTTGTGATTTTGCTGCTAAACCAGCTTACTGTTCATTGTAAAAGAGCCTATATCTTAGAACTGCACTAACTTTATTGCTAAAAACCTGCTTACTATTTGGGCTAACAAAAGCTTATATCTTAGAATCTGACTATTTTACCTGCACTGTTTTGACCTGCTCTGTTTCATTTTCTCTCTTCCTAAACTCTATCTCTCACTGCCTGCTCCCCCCATAGAGCCCCTGTACCTCCCCATCTTTATTTTTTCTCTTTTTGCACACCAGTAACTTGCCTCATTTGCCACATCCCCTTCCCCTATGCTCTCTTTCCTTAGTGCTCTGACCTCACCTTTTGTCTTGTTGATCTCTCCTCCCATACCTATTCTCACCTGCTCTTGCTCCATTGTCCTTGCCCTAGTCCCCCACAGCCCCTGCTGAGTGTCTACTGCTACTATTTCCCACCCCCTCCTGTGCTCATATTTAATCTACCCTCTCTTTGCTCCCCCAGGGACTCTCTTTGCGTCCGAGCAGTGCCCTGGATTACTAGGCAGCTCCACGGTAACTTCCTTGGCCGCTGCCCGACTCAGAATACCATCTCTGCCCACCTCCGAAGCTCACCACAGTGGATCCTTCAAGCAGGTACTACCGCTAGAGATGCCTCGCTCTGACCTTTCTCCCATTGGTGCGGCATTTTGGCTACTGGACTGTGATTGGTCTTACCCTCCTGCTCAGCTAACTCGATTGGAGCGCCTTTCTCCCAGCTCCAAAATAGCCAATTTTCTCACTGCTAACTGCAGTATTCTACCCGTATTTTCTTCCCACCCCCCTGCTTCCACCTAGGCCTCCTTTAAATACTCATATTGCCCCTCCTCTCATTCACAACTCCATTCCCATTGGCCCTCCTAATTGGACATTTCCATATGTCCTACTGTTAGGGCATTCTAGTGCTAGTGTGTAATAGTTTCTACACACTACCATACCCCATTCCTTCATTTCATCCCTCTCTCTACTCATTTATCCCCTATTTCTCCCCCATGTCTATGCTTCCCTAATCACCCTGTCCTGCCCATCAGGTTTCCCCAAGTCTCTTCTTTCTTCTCTGATCTATTACCCTCTCTCTCTCTCTCTTAACATTTCAATCTCTATATTACAGCTCAGCCCATCTGCTGGCCTGACTTTCTCATCTGTGTCCTCTCGAATCCACCATTATCTATTTGTCTGTAAACAATTTCTTAGGATCCTGTGACTGTGTGAGCTCTGCCCCTTCCCCTGTCCCCCCCGGATCCTAAACAGTTTTCCCTGACCTGTGTCCATAATCCGCGGACTGTCTACAATTGAGTTACACACCCTGTTAATTTTCCTTGCCTTCTCACTGCCACTATTTCACCTATAACTGTTGCCTGTCCCCAGAACTGCCGCAGCTCACCCTCGCTACGCACCCAATGATTTCTATTTCTCTAACCTCCTTGTTGTGCCTGCACCTAATTATGTCACTACTCCTCTACTATTAAATAGATCATGGATCCTTATGATTGCACATGTCCACAAAAACAGTTACCCCCCCTCGTCTACATACCCTATGCTCCTTCTTGTGAAATAGACTGTGATAATTACTGTTTCTAGCCATACTGCTCTCAGGAGATGTCCAACTAAACCCAGGCCCTACAAATTGTATTACCAACCTTAGTCTTAATGCTAAAGGGCTTATAATTGCTCACCATAACATACGGAGCCTCGAGAAAAATTTCACTGATCTTGAAGCTTGAACCTTCCTCTACAAGTCAGATATAATTTGCCTCACCGAAACCTGGCTCAAACCATCCACCCCTGACTCCCTGTGTACTATCCCATCCTACAACCTCCTGAGATTAGACATACACCTTCCCAAAAGAGGCGGGGGCACAGCAGTTTACTTTAAAAGTCACCTCCAACTTTCTGCTATTAGCTCGTCCCCCTTAAATCACTGTGAAGCGCTTCACACCCTTCTCACCTTTGGCTCAAAATAATTACATATAGTCTGCATCTACAACCCCCACAGGAGCGGTCATAAAGATTTGGAGGAACTGCTGGATCAAACCGCTTCTCTCTCTCTCTCTGGGTGTAATGAAGTTCTTATCCTTGGGGACCTTAATATAAACCTGCATCCCTGTCGAGCATACAAAGCCTTAATCTTCACCAGCTAATCTTAGAACCTACTAGAGTTTCCCCTCACTCTAATACAGGAACTCTGCTGGATTGGATCATGACCTACCATCCTGAGCACATCGTCTCATCAGGTGTACTAGCTGATGATATTACTGACCATTCCCCCACTTTTTGCATCTGGGGCAAAGGGAAGCCATTACAAACGAACCCTCATGTTATTACCTTCCATGATTAGGCAAATTTTGAGATCACGTGATGAGCTGAAACGAGCGAGACGCTCTCCAGACTGCTCCGAGGCCCACAGCTAGCTATTTAATTTAATTCTCTCCCAGGCTTACCCGATCAGCGATAATTCATTTGACCGCGATGTCTGAAGGTTCATGGACTCAATCAGGAGCTAAAAGTAGCAGGCAGAAGGGAATTTACCAGGTCTGCATTGCAACAAGTGGCGGCCATTTTCGAGAGACGTTTAGCCACGCGCTCACGTAGAGATGGACGCCGAGAGTGCTGAACCCCTGGCAGGGAGGTCCCCAGCTTCTAAAAGGCCTAAGCCCCAGTCCCCCACCCCCAAAGAGCAGGAGGAGGTGGCAAGAGAGGAGGAAAAGCCTCAGACAGGCAACGGAGACCTGCAGGAGATTAAACAGTTGCTCCAGGGGCTAGTAATGGATTTTGCAGCAGTTAGCCAGCACTGCAATTGTTAGCCCAGAGAATGGGAGACACAGAAGTCAGGATTCATGCTCAGGAGAGAAGAATTTCTACTCGAACAGGAGCTGGTTTTGGTTAAGAGGGAGATTAAAAGCTGGAAGAAAGGCTGGAAGACCAAGAGTCGAGAGTAGGAGGAATAATTTAATCCTACCAGGTTGCCAGAGAGGCAGAAGGAGCTGACTGTGTGCTGTTTATTCAGGACCTGTTACTTAAGCTATTTGGCCCGGCCACCTTATGGAGAAATACAACTTGGAGAGAGCTCATAGGGCTCTGAGGGAGGTACTCACCACCAGGGCCATGGGCCCCGATTTATTATTATGCGCTTTCTAATTATAAAGAATAAGTGTCTGTGCTTATGCAGCAAGGCAAAAGAAATCTTGGTAATGGAACAGGCCACCCTGTGGATGTTCCAGGACCAAACACCCACTGTGAGAGAGAAACAGAAAGAATATGTGACATTAAAAAGAAGTTATATATGGCGGGAATCAATTTTCGGCCCCAGTACCCGGCGACATTGGTGGTTCAGTTGCAGGCAGGGGAGAAACGATATCCTATGGCTAAGGAAGCACTGGAAAGGCTGCTAGTAGAGCTGCCAGAGCTATTTAGAGCTCTGACTTGAGCTGCTCCGGACTTCTGGAAGAGAACTGTTTGTTTTCCAAGGCTGGGACTGTGGACTGGCTAATTCTTCTTCTTATTTTGTTCTCTCTCTCAGTTTCAAAAGGAATATGTTGAGGTTGAAACCTTATTTAGAACACGGGAGGAAGGGGTTGAGAAGTGGAAGGGGCCAATTTGTTAGCACTAGTGTATATTCTGCCGGGTTTAATATGAGTTTATTCAGAGGGAGATGCTGAAATAGGTGTCAGGAACGGATGGGATAGGCTGTGTAAGGAGGGGCAGAGGGACCCGGATATCTGATAAATAAAGGCTTTAATTTTGAGCTCCTAGAAGGGTCCTCTAAAAGGAGTTCCCTAATCATTGGACTCCTGGTGTTTGTTTTGTTATAGATCTTCTGCCTACTATCACTTCAACAGCTTAGGTGAAGGGCGAAGGGGGTATAATGCGGTTGGGTTAGGACGAGGACTTTAGACCTCGATGGTTTTAAAATGGTAATCAGATAGAACTAGTTTAACATTTAGAAAGTTAAGGTGGAAGGAAAAAGTAATATTTGGTTTTTGAGAGGACTATAGTTGGATTTTGGAGAGTTGGAGGTCATAGAGGTGCTGGGGAGTAGTCTGGGTAGGAGCTCATCGATGATCCGAGGAATCATAGGTGTACGATCCGGGGATTGGGGGCGAGGGGTTGGGGGAGGGGGGATTTGGGAAAGAGAGAGAATCCAGTTGGGTAGAGACAAAAAGGGCAGGCTCAGGCAAGGTTCTGGGGTTTAGTAATTGTACTGCGATATTTAGTTATGGGAATGGCGAGTATTAGATTAATTTCATGGAATGTTAAGGGACTCAGGGGTAGACGTAAGTGGCTCATTATTATGAGACACTTGGATCAGTTGGGGGCCCATATTGTTGCCTTACAGGAGACCCATTTATTGACAGAGGAATTGGGTACTCTCAAGCGAGTTTGGGTGGGTCAGGTTTATAGAACGGGTAGGGAGAGGGCCTCAGCGGGAGTAGCAATCCTAATTAGGAAGTCATGCCCGTATAGTATAGATCAGGTGATGATAAGAAGCGATGGTAGAGGGGTCTATATATCCGGTTTACTATACGGTAGGGCTACTTTAGTAGCCTCTATATATGGCCCAAAGCCTCCCAACCCAGAATTTTTTGCTTCGATTTATAGTTGGTTTCTCGGGAAATGCGCTTATCATAGCAGGGGACTGGAATGTCTATGGGGATAATTGGGTGGATAGAATCCCACCGGTGAGAGGGTCATTAACAAGGGCCCAAGTGGCCTTGAACAAAATGTTAGATTCTATGGCGCTTTTGGATCCAATACGGACCCATGCTATGGGGGGTAACAATATGACATTCTACTCGGCAGCACACAAGACTCAGTCTCGTATTGACTTCTTTTTAGTTGACAGAGAGGTATTGGTGGGTATCAGAGGGGTGGAGACAGAAGCCAGAATCTTCTCGGACCATTCCCCAATTAAGTTGACGTGGGAACCGAAGATTGGTGCGCCTAGACCACTTCGATGGCGGTTGAGTGATGCGGTACTGGCGGACCCGCTAGCTAAAGATGAACTTGAGGGAGCTCTGAGACATATTATACAGCAACAATTACCTACCCTGTTAAATAGGAAACTGGCGTGGCCAACTTGTAAGGTTCTGTATGCGGGAACAGCACGGGAGCTGACAGCCCAGAGAAACAGGCAGAGGAGGGCAAAGGAGGATTTTTTAGTAAGAGCTATGAGTTTCTTGACTCCCTTAGAGGGGACTTCAGAGGAAATAGATGGGGAGCTTAGAAGCTTACATGGAATTGGGGGATACTTATGGTAAGATAGATTATTGGTTAGAGAAGATTAAAGCTAAGTATTTATTGAAGGGAGATGTTCCGGGACACCTGCTGGCGGCCAGAGTCAGGGAATGGGAGGCAAGTAGAACAGTGACATCTATTCGACATGAGGGGAAGGTGATAGTTGACTCCCAGGGCGTAGTAGATACGTTTGCATTTTATTTTAAAAATCTATACCAAATTGGACACAGGGTGGGAGAGAAAGATATTGAGACATTTCTGGATGGAGCCCCTTTACCGGTGCTAGATCCGGGGCAGGCCAGGGACTTAGCAGTGCCTATAAGTGTAGCAGAGATCACAGAGGTAATTAAATCACTGCCTTTGGGTAAGACACCAGGACCAGGCGGTCTTACAGCGAAGTTCTACCAGACCCACATACACACTATAATGCCCTTCTTCAGGAATTTTTTAACAGTGTAATGCAAGAAGGGGTTTCCCACTCCCCTCTCTACCAGGCTTATATTACCCTAATCCCGAAACCAGGTAAACCCAGAGATGAATTATCTAGCTATAGGCCTATTGCATTAATGAATCAGGATGTAAAAATTTTGACAAAAATACTGGCTAATAGAATATGGCGGATAGCACCAGCTATAATTAGTCAGGAACAGGTGGGGTTTATGCAGGGGAAGGGTGTCCTTGATGCGTTGAGGAAGCTCCATCATATTCTGAGTTATGCAGTGGACTCCCAATTACCTCTAGCGTTAATATCTTTAGATGCAGAGAAGGTGTTTGATAGGGTCTCGCATCCCTTCTTATTCGCCGTAATGGAGAGGATGGGTTTTCCGGAAGGCTTCCTTAAAGGCATTAAAAATCTATATGCTGCCACATCGGCTAGAGTTCTTTGTAACGGCTATGTCTCTTGGGAGATTCAATTGAAAAATGGAACCCGGCAAGGTTGCCCACTTTCCCCAATACTATTCAATATTTATTTGGAACCCTTGTTGAGGGCCATAAATATGGATAGACAGATAAAAGGGGTGGCAATAATGGGAAAAGAACTAAAGCTCTCAGTTTTCGCGGATGACATTCTGCTACATCTTAGGGACCCGGTGGAGGGGTTTGAGAAAACTAGAGAGCTAATTGACAGTTTTGCTAAAGTGTCTAATTATAAGCTTAATGTGACCAAAACACAGATCCTCCCCCTGACGCCACATGTGTACCGGGTGGATTTTGCTCAACTAGGAGTACAATGGGTGTCGGATAAACTTAAGTATTTAGGTATTTGGATTACAAGGAATTCTGAGTTGGGGGCAGAAGTCAATATGGAAGGGATGCTGTCAGCTATTAAGGGGGATTTAATAAGATGGAATAAGCTACCCCTAAATTTTATGGCCCGACTTGGGCTTATTAAAATGAATTTGCTACCGAGGTTACTATACCCATTGTATTTAGCTCCATATAGTATACCCAAAAATGGTTTATAGCAATCAAGAAAGTACTATATGACTTTTTATGGGGGGGTAAACCCCCTAGGAAAAAATATAATGACTTGAGCCTCCCCTCCCACTTAGGTGGGCTCAAACTCCCAGACCTTCACTTGTATTATGTAGCAGGGCAGTTAGGTTTGATGAACCGCTGGGGCCGCGGTCTGGAGGGAGAGGATTATGTTCCGGAGTGGCTGTATTTAGAGTCTCATACGATGAGAGAGGCTGGGCTTTCTCCAGAAGCCTCATTATATGCCAATATTGCTCAGTGTTTTAAGGCTGGAGTGGGAGGCCCAGTTAAGAAGGGAGCAGAAGCCTGGTGGTCATATCTAACTCGAGTACAGAAAGAGGCTCAAATGAAGGCTCAAGATCAACCGCTGGTGGGTAATCCCAATCTACTTATAGGGAGCAAGGTACTTAAGGGGAGATGGGTTGGGTGGGCCTCGGGCCTATACCTAAAGGATGTCATTCAAGATAACAGAGTGGTCCTCCCAGTGCAGTGTGACAGAATGCCCCTTTTCCAAAGACTGCAAATTATACATTTGCTGGAGGGGTTCTTAAAGAGAAAGGGGGGACTGTCAGATGGTTCATTTAACTGGGACAGACTGAGGGAGGTTGACCCTAAATCTAGACCCTTATCACAGATATATAGAGTCCTAACTGAGTTTTTTTGGTCCGGGCTCCCCCGTTTCGGTGTCGTACTGGGTCGATAGGTTGGCCCCCCAAAACATCGATTGGGCCAGCGTGTGGAAAAATAGCAAATATATAATAATACCTAAATATAGCAGTCTGCATTTCTTTATTGCTTCCAATTTATATTTTACCCCTGTGAAACTATTTGAAAGAGGCCTTAGGCAGACAGACCTGTGTTTTAGGTGTGGTCAAGAGAAGGGGGATTTACTACATGTGTTATGGAATTGTAGTAAAATCTCGCCCCTATGGGGAGAAATCAAGAGGCAGATGGACCCGATGCTCGATTACTCAGATTATATTATACCGGAGATTTGTATTCTAGGGGATCTGTCACAAATGAGGGGCACTGTATCAAAATATCATATATCCCTAATTGCGTTCGTAGTCAAATCATTTGTGGTTCAACATTGGAAGGACAATCAGTTTTATGAGTACGAGCAATGGGTGGGAGATCTTATGGGGGCCCTTAACAGAATCAAAAGGTATGTTTACTCAGAGGGGGAAGAAAGAGTTGTATACTAAAAGGTGGGTGCCACTGGAGGCAATTTACTCCCAATAAAGAGATATCCGAACGACACAGGTCTGTCTGTGGGGCTGTGTTTAGCTAAAAACCTGAAATCAAAAGGAAATATGGCATATGGAAAGGTTAGGGAGTTGTTAGGGACAGATTTAGTTAATAAGAGGTCTAATAAGACTTGGGGACCTGTTTGAGTGGTAATAGGGAGGTCTGCCTTAGCGCTGGAGGGTTGGGGATTCTCTCTCTCTCTTTCCGGGGGGCACGGGGAGGTTCTACCCTCGTACAGGTTACAGCTTAATTCTAACTTGGCCAGGAGTGTTCAGGCCAAACTGAATGGGACCCCAGTGGGTTAGATATGAGGAAGCTAGATATAGCGAGCAATAGGTGGCCTGATCATGGGAACACTGTTAAGTTTGGGGGTTGGTATGAATGGGGGGGGTGGATCCCTCCTGGTGTGTGTAAATAGTTTTATTGTAAATAGTTTACACAATCAGTTCTTGGATTGTATACCCTGGGATGCCAGGGCTGCTTGTCTTGTCTGTCTTGTTTGTAGTCAAATCGGAAATTTAATAAAAATGGATATTAATAAAAAAAAAATGATTATGCAAATTTCAACTCCCAAGCTTTTCTTCTAGACGTAGCCAACACTGACCGGTCCTCTCTCCTAGGTACTAACGATGCTCACTCTTCCCTTAACACCTTCCTATCCCGCTTCCTATCGTTGCAGGAGAAGCACTGTAAAATGGTAACTTGCTGAGTAAAAAATAGACAAACTAGGTGGCTAAAATCTGGCCTACTCAAAAAAATGCATCAATTTTATCACCGGTGACCTGAAATCATCCAAGCAGATCTCTAAAGCAGTAGGTAAGGCTAGAGGGATGTTGGGGTGTATTAGTAGGGGTAGCACAAGTCGGGCGAGGGAGGTAATAATTCCTCTTTACAAGACACTGGTTAGGCCCCATCTGGAGTACTGCATGCAGTCCTGGAGGCCACACCTTCACAAGGACATTAACCAAATTGAGGCACTCCAGAGAAGGGCAACCAAAATGGTGCAGGGACTACATCTGAGGACAGATTAACTGAACTCAATATGCATAGCCTAGAGCAAAGGAGGGAGAGAGGTGATATGATTGAAACATTCAAACACATTAAGGGCATTAACAAGGTGAAAGAGTCTAACATGTTTCAATATAAGAAAAATAGCAGGACAAGAGGACACAGCATGAGATTAGAGGGAGGCCAATTAAGGGGTAATATGAGGAAGTTATTTTTCACAGAAAGGGTGGTGGATGCATGGAACAGCCTACCTCAGGAAGTGGTGGATATGAATACAGTGCAGGGCTTCAAACAGACATGGGATAGGCATAAGGGAGCAATACAGATGAGTATGAATAGATAGGCCATTGACGGAGCAAAGGCCTATGGCAAATTCATGAGGTAGAAAAAGAAATGTGCAGACTTGATGGGCCATGTTGTCCTTATCTGCCATTAACTTCTATGTTTCTATGTTTCTATAATAGGTTTAGTACCAGTACAAGTAAGCAATAACCCATGATAAGGTGTGCATTAACTGTGGATTATTTAACATCCCGAGTGTGTTTGGCACGAGGCCACAGGCTAAGTGTCCTCACAGTGCCCAGACTGCTGATTAATCTCCAATAACTGCACACCCTTGAGTACGTTTACTGGGTATTAATCAGCACCCTGAGTGTGTTGTGTGGCATGAGGTCACAGGCCAAGTGTCCTCACAGTGCTCATGCTGTTGATTAATCCTCAATAACTGCACACCTTGGGAGATGGTTATTATGCTTATAATGTGGGGTGTCACCAGAGGTGAAAAAATATAAGGAAAGCATGATTAAGTCATGAAAACATAGGGACTTTTTTATGTCTTCTGCTACCACCACAAATACTGTAGAGCTATCAGTACTTAAATGCTGCTACATATACACTGCTGACACTGCCGAATCAACACAAGCAACTCATCAAGATGTTTTGCACTCTACACATATTAAAAAAAAAACAAGTAATGTATCAGAGGAACAATTCACTATGGTTTCACAGAGAGTCACTGTGAAGCACAGCTGCTGCAATCTTCTGTATCTAGGGAACTGACTCTTGTACTGAGCCACCCATCTGTCTGGCAAGACAGAGAGAGAGACAAGAGACACCGAGCAAGAGTGACACTGGGACTGGGAGATACAGATATAGACACTCAGTGACCCACAGCTGCTGCAATGTCCTGTATTTGGGGAACTGACTTGTACTGAGCCATCTGTCTGGCAAGACACAGAGAGAGAGAGAGAGAGAGAGAGAGAGAAACAGAGAGCAAGAGTGACACTGGGACGGGGAGACCAGTACACTCAATGTTCCACAGCTGCTATAATATCCTGCGTGACTGTGTCTCTCTCACTGTCTGCAGTGTACAGAAATTCAGCAGTGTTCTCCCTGACTCACTGTCTGCTCTAGTCAGCAGCAACACACATAGACTGTGCACCAGGGAACAAAGGAGAGAGATGGGGAGAGAGAGAGAGAGAGAGTGAGACACTGCATAAGAGGCAGACGTGGATTCCCACAACCTGTGGTGTTATCTGCACATCCCGTGGTCCTCTGTCTACGTGGGGTGGCCTTTAGAAGGGGTAGCTGTAGGATGCCCCACTGTGTGTGTCTCTCTCTCTCGACTGGTGACACTGCTTCTGTCTCTGTCCCTGCTTTGATGTCTGAAGTAGGGAGCAATGAACTCTGGTTGCATGTTGAACACAGCATCACACAGTCAATGAAGTCCGTGGCTCCTGTTCTGACCAGGTCACTTGCAAGAGGTGCACTAGGACTGTTGGCAACATTTGTGATTAATGGACAAGGTGGCATGCTCACATTTCTGTGTCCATGCAGTGAAATGTCTGCGATCTGAGGGTTAGGTATTCCTGTGGTTCTGCCAGGACACTGACTGCTGGAGTGCCACTGTCTGACAGGATATATGTGGTACATAGACACAATGCCTGGCGCCGGCAGCTTCTGCTGGGACATTACGACTGGGTAGTAGAGTTGGGAGGGGGCTGGGGTTAGCAAAGACACATATGGATGACTTCATTGCAAGCAACGAGGATGTAGGTGATGGACCTCAAACGCTAGTAAAGCACAGCAACATGTTTCCCGGGAGTGCGCTTCTCACTGTGCCACAGTGTGCTTGATGGCTGTACTAGCAGAAACTGACTGGGATAATAAAATACTGCATGTCATTGCATATGTAACCTCTAGGAGGCACTACTCCTAGAGTTACTGCTCCTGCCTTGTGGTACATACGAGGTTGAGGGGCCTGGGTTCTCAAATGTATTTTAAAACTGGTTCTTTTCCATACTATTACCTTTGTGGACTGCTTCCACCCAGAGTTTAGCTTTTAAGTGGGCTAGCCCTTATATGCTACAACCCCACAGTATGTCATACCACCCGCTATAACCATTAGCCACCACAACACATGACCCAATAGACATTTTTCCACATTTTCAACATTTTACATTTAATGACTCTCTCTCTAATAATATGCCCACAACACCATCATTTATAAACAATAACTATAATTTATTTACAGAGGGAATAGGGCTTAGGAATGGGGAAACTGAACGAGTAGAGGCTATGCAATCAGTATCATTATTATTTACAGTATGTACAGAGGAGTTAGAGTTTTAGGGTTTGTGCAAGTGAAAACCCTCCAGCTGGGTGGATACCTGGTAGACAAATCGGACAGAAATCACATTACACAAGCTTGGATGACCAGAGCCCTGGCTATCTAACTAACTGCATTTAATCAGATGGAACCACAATATAATTTTCTCCCACAGTCTCATACCAGTTCCCCGAGCTTAGCATGAGACCACTCGATCCCACACATTTAAACCTGGGTACCCAGTTACCAAAACAGTCCCTTGATGTTTGAAGTCTTGGTGGACAGTGCAGCTGTTTGTTGGCCGGCTTGATTCAAGAAAGAATTAGTGCTTGAACTTGAAAACGATTAGGCACATAGAACTACTTACAGTAATTCGAATCCAAGACCACATGCACAGATTGCTCTGCATGTTGCAGTTGGTAGGTGTAGCCAGCCAGGTACACTGGGTTTGGAAATCAGTTGTTTCTTCCTGAAAATCCATCACATTTATATGTTGTGGTACATTCCACACATTTATATTTCAGACACATCTGGTACAATTAGTAAAGGGATAGCATCTTCAGGCAGGGGCCAGGATGGTTGCCCTGGTCTGTTTGCATAAGAACAGTCATTTGCTGGTTACAGTAGTGAAATTCAATAAACTTGGGGTCTCAGTCCTATGTATGGTACATGGCTGTAGATTGCAGCTACACTGGATAGCTTGACCGGACAATTCAGAGAATAATGGACTTCTGAGGTGAAGTCAGGTTGAGCCCCCATATTGAGTGTTCCACTTCCAGTCCTAAAGGCTCCATTGCAGACAACACGTATTAGCACATTATTATGATATGCTGGGCTTACTTAGGTCCCCCAGAATAGTTGGGTTGACCTGCGCTGGGCAAGACAGGCACAGTAGATGCAAGGTGCAGACCAGTTGGTCAGTCTCAGAACAGCACAAGATCCATAAGAGATCCCCCCATGCTGGGCTAAGGTTAGGTGCAGCAGGGTGCACACCAAATGAGCAGTATAAATCAGCACAATCACTAAGGGCATTGGCAGCACCAATTGAGGGTCATTCAACCTAACTGTCTCAATTAGTGGTGGACAAGTTTAATGAGTTCTTTGTTGAAATAGGTTCAAAGTGTACACAAGTGATAGATTTTGACCAATTACATGTGAAGAGAGACACTGGCCCAAAATTTACTTTTACAGAAATTTTGTCATATAAAGTTCTGGTAGAATTTTTGAAATTGAATACGTACAAAGCAATAGGGTTGGACGGTATCCCTTCTAACTTGCTAAAATTTGCCTTTCCAGAGATTGCTCCCCCTCTGGCATATTTATTTTAATTTGTCTATTAAGTCAGGGGTATTCCCCAAAGCATAGAAAGGATCAAAAGTTGTTCCAATTTTTAAAGGGGGGATAAAACTGATTTTGACAACTATCATCCGATTTCCTTGTTACCCCAGGTCTCAACGATCTTTGAAAAAATTGTTGCTGCCCAGATCTCTGGATACTTGGAAACTGAGGGTCTCTTAAATGGTATGCAGTCAGGGTTTAGAAAGACCTTCAGTACCATGACCACTTTGATCAGAGTTACTGGGGATCTACAGGCTGCTCTGGATGGGAGGACCCCAGTTGGAGTGATTTTTGTTAATTTATCTAAGTCTTTCAACTCATTGAACTATGAAGTCCTCCTATCCAGAGCGGCCTCTATGGGGTTTGTGGGACCTAGACTGCAATGGCTGTATTCCTACCTGCCAGAAAGAACTCAATTACTTACACTAGGTGATTGGGCCTCGAGTAGTGTGGAAGTTGGATCAGGGGTTCCTCAGGGCTCAATTTTAGGTCCTATATTATTCAATATTTATGTAAATGGATTAAGCTTTTTAGATTCATCTATTTGTCATCGTCTGTATGCTGATGATATGATAATATATTGGGTTTTATTTAACTCTAAAAATTGATTAGCGTTTTGCTCATAAAAGTGCTAAAACATTGTAAAAATGCATAGCACTTGCCTCATTGAGTTTAACAAACATAACACTTTTAGAAAGCCTATATAAATACTTTCTGTACAGTTAGTATTGTCCCAGGAAAAAAACTGCTAATCAATTATTTAAAACCCTGATATATACATTGGACCGTCTAGTAAAAGGAGTTCAAATAAAGCTGGAAAAAGCATTTGATGAACTGCAGAGGTTTTTGAGGGAGAGTGAACTGGTTTTGAATGCTAAAAAATACAGATAATTTTACTTTCATGCTCTGCTTTAGGTCAGGAAGATTTGACCTTAAAAATTCATACCCTGAAAGGAACCCTGATCCTTCAAACCAAAACATATAAATATCTGGGAATGTGGCTTGACGAGTCTTTAAATTGCACAGCCCACATTAATAGTGTGGTAACTAGTGCAAGAAGAAAATTAGGTGCTTTGTATTGTGTTAGGCACTGTATGAGTACTGAAATTAGGAAGAAAGTTGTGCGTTCGATGGTTTTGCTCTCTCTACATTATGGGGAATTTATTTACGCCAGTGCTAAGAAAATTGATCTGGATAAAATAGATGTATGTTATGGTAGACTAGCCAGATTTATTTTAGAAACCGATAGGTTTGCTCATAAGTGTTTCCTGTTCAACCGCCTTCAATGGCTGAGACCATCTGGATACAGGCAGGAGTACCTGCTTGCTTTTACGTCTAGATTTTGGATGGGAACCGTGCCTCCATATATCAATGTAAAGATTTCATGCCAAACTAAATTATGTTCGTTGAGAGTCTTATACACCCTTGAGTTTACTGTGCCCCGATATCAGTTAGAGATCGGCAGACATTCTGTTTTATTTATAGATGCCCTATGGCCTGGAATAAGATACCATCTGACATTAAGTTTTGTCAGGAAAAGCTATCCTGGCAGAATATTAGGGCATGGTTCAGACAGCAGGCTATTAAGGTTAGGGAATGTTGTTATTAGTGTAGCATATTTTATTTTACTATGTTACTTTTAATTTATTTTGTTAAATGTGTGTCTTTTCATTGCAAATAATGTATGTAATGTGAAATTGTATACATGTATGTTTTTTGGTGTGGAATTTGTATTTATTCTAAAATTGTTTGCTTAGGACCTCATTGTAAATGAGCTCAGCTCAGTTGAGTATATCCTAGTTCAGTTTAGCCAATTAATCAATCAATTAAGCATTTTCTTTCATTCTTGCACCGGGCGTACAAGAGTACTCTAGTAGGCTCCTCACAGTAGGATCTCCACAATCAAAGTTCCTGATGTCTTCAGTTCTCTCACAACTGAGGTAAAATCAGCTTTCTCATAGCTGGTTTGATGTTGTTGCAGGTCCACATCTTTCCCTGATGTAGAAGAGAGGCCTAGCACCTGGAGGACATTCTGGCAACCCCAGGCTAGCAGCTTCTGCATAAACTAAATTACTTTAAACTGTTGCTGCTAATAAGTCTGTAACCACCTGGGTAGAGGGACTTAACTGGGTCACCAGGTCCAGTTGCATGGCTGAGAGCCTGAGCCCCCACCCCTGTGGTGGGCTCCCGCTTGAATCTGGAAAAATACTGAAAACCCAGCTCTGTATGGGGCTCACCTGAGCAGGGGCATTGCTAGGGCTGGGCCTTCGGGGCTGGAGCCCTGAATGTTATGTCTGGAGCCCCGAATGTTTTTTGGTTAGTTCTCCAACCCACCTCCCGACCCGTTTTTAACATAAAAAAAAACACATGCAGAATGACTTTGCATTTGCAGCCCAGCTGGCAGCCACCTAATAGCAGCTGAGTACAGTACTGCAATGCCGCTCACACAGGCACCAAATTGGGATGAGTAGATGTTGCCTGTGTGATCACCAAGGCAAGAGGGATGGGAACGGTCGGCCTGCTGCATGCGCCATCACTATGCCAACCACATAGTCTCCCATCAATCAGAAAACTGTCTGAAGTAGGAGCTGTGATGGTTGCTATGGCGACGCGAGGATGGGCCGAAACGAGCGAGGTGGCTCAGTGTTGAGCACTGTGAGCAGCATTGCAATACCATACTCAGCTGCTCCAGAGGCTCTTAATGACTGAAGCTATTGTGTTCTTGGCCTCTTGTCAGTCAAGAAAATGAATTATGCATGAACCTCACTTAATGCACAGTTGGCTTTCTGTTTTGGTACCTGAAATTAGATCCCTGCAGTTCCCCGTGAGCACTTGGTAGTTGCTCATGAGCTTTGGCTAATGTACCAAAAGTCCTGGCTTAAAAATTCTAGCTTTCTGATTGGCTGTTGCTGCTTGAAAATGGCTACTTAATACACAGTCCCTTAAGCAGATTTGATAAAGTCCCAAATAAAGTCCTGGTGCAGCCAGAATGAACAAAATATTTTCCCAAATGCCCCAACAGTTTAGTAGCCACTAGTGTGTTCTTGCTGTCATTGCCCAGAACAAGTAAATTTCTCAACCCCCATGCCTTTCGCTGCTGCCAGTGTTTAAGGACACCTTGCAGCAGGCAGACCATCTCTCTGAGTCCCACCATTTTACTGGTACAGCCAGGATCAAAGCACTTATTTTATTTAAGCACTTTATCCCCTTTCACATTTGTTCCCATACCCACAAAGCAGTTGCATTATTTATTTTCAGTTAGAACACATTTTCCTTTTCACAGTCAAAACACAGCTTTCCTTAGGGCAGAAGAGTCATTATGAATATTTATTAGATCGGGGCTCTGAGCTCATTAATATGCAAAAGCCCTGTGACAACCAACCTCTTCCTCAGGGCTGAAACAGCTTTTAGAGATGTCTGTGTCCTCGGGTGCCACCAGCCGAACTTTCCTTTCGGTACCTCTTTCAAGTGTACAAACTTGAATAATTAAATGTGCAATTGCACAAGTTCAAGTCTGGTAGTATGTCTCTCTCGGGTGGCGGATGCTACACAGAGTTTACCTTAGCCAGTGGAAACCAAATATTACCTTAGAAAATGACATCACAGTCACAACTGTTGAGCAAATAAATAGCTTTTACTTAACAGAAAGTGCAATGAGCATTTACAGGATATGTATTTACAACACAAGAGAATAACACTCATTCAGGAAAAGTAAACAAATGTTTTTGAATAACAGATGGCAAAAGAAGAAGGCTATTACTGAAATATGCTATCACTAAACTTACTCTTCCCTGTCCTTACAAGAGACACTGGACCCTGTTCTAACTGCCAGCTCCTATGGACATAGCTATAAGGTAGGCTCCAAGCTTATGTTTCCCCTCCCAGCTTCCAAAGGCAACAGAGACCCTTCTCTGTCTTTCCAAAGGTTATATACTCTGTGGAGAATAGGTCATTCCTATTCTCCCTTTAAATGCACCGACCAACTAACATGTATGTATTTAATTGTCCCAATCAGAGTGAACACCTATCAGTGACCAATTATATTCCCTTTTCATCTTAAGTTTATATTTGAATGATCCAATGTATTCAAACTGCTCTGCATCCATGTCTGCAGGTCTGTGTGTGTCTGGAGATGTCCACTCGAGATTTATGACCCAGCTCTTATCTGGCAGCTAGGAATTCCACAAGCTGGATGCTGCTGGAGGATTTCAGCCGCAGTGTATTTTTTCCACACTGCTAAAAAAATAAGGCACCTACAAAATCCAAACCATTAACTCTTTCCTTCCCATTTCTGTCACATCTCCCCCCCAGATAATGAAGGCGTGTCCCTTGGGCCACCCCAAGTGACACAGCCGTTCATGCAATTACTGGGACATGCCCAAAAGTATCCAGCCAGGCCATTAGCCCTGCCTAGATAGCCCATCCGCATTTGCATTTTGTTTGCTATTGCGATGCTGGATGGTCATGTTGTATGCCTGCAGTACCAAACTCCAATGTAGTAGTTTACCATTTTGTCCACTGGACCTATGAAGCCAAATCAGGGGATTATGATCTGTGACCACAGTAAATTCAATCCCATATAGGTAAGGCTGCAGCTTCTGAAGGGCCAACACTATCCCCAAGCATTCCTTCTCAATTGTGGTGTATGCCTCCTCTATGGGCAAAAGCCTCAGGCTGAGGTACACAATTGGGTGCTCCTCCCCCTGCTGGGTAACTTGGCTCAGCACAGCCCCCAGCCCATGATCTGAGGCATCCATATGAACCATAAACTTTAAACTATAATTAGGGCTAACCAATACAGCTGGGCCACTTAAGGCTATTTTTAGCTCCTGAAAAGCTTCATCATAGCCTTCTGACCACTTCACTGTATCTGGCTTTCCCTTCTTGGTTAAGTCTGTCAGGGGCTTAGCCAGATCACTATAGTGGGGAACAAACCTTCAGTTGTACCCTGCTATCCCTAGAAATGCCCTGACCTGTTTCTTCATGGTAGGAGTAGGCCAGGCCAGGATGGCATCAACCTTGGCAGGCTCCGGATGGATGTGTCCACTACCCACCCGGTGCCCAAGGTAGGATACTTCTGCCATACCTATCTGGCACTTCTCTGCCTTGACTGTCAGACCTGCCTTCTTTAACCTGTGGAACACACCCCGCACATTTTTGATGTGCTCATCCTAGGTCTGGCTGTATATGGCTATATCATCCATATAAACCAATGCGAACTCGCCTACCCCTAACAGAATGTGATCCACAAGCTGTTGAAAGGTTGCAGGTGCATTCTTCATTCGAAATGGCATTATCTTAAATTCATATAAACCAAATGGAGTAACAAAAGCTGATCTTTCCCTGGCCGCAGGGGTCAGAGGTACCTGCCAACAGCCCTTTGTTAGGGCTATTGTGGTCAAATACTTGGCTCCCCCCAGTCTCTCCAGGGTCTCATCTGTTCTGGGCATGGGATAAGCGTCAGACTCCGTGCAGCTATTAAGCTTCCGGTAGTCCATGCAGAATCGTGTGGTGCCATCCCTTTTGGGGATCAGTACCACGGGTGATGCCCAGGGGCTACTAGATTCCTGGATTACTCCCAGTTCCAGCATCTCTTTGAGCTCCTCTTTCACAGTCTGCTTAACATGCTCAGGCACCCTGTAGGGGGACTGTTTCAGGGGATCCTGGGTCCCTGTATCCACATCGTGCTCTTCCCTCGTGGTGTATCTCAGTTTCCCTGTGAACATGTCCTCAAATTCTCTCAGCACACCCCTAATTTCTTGCACCTGGGCTGGCGTCAGCTGTTCGAAGAGGGTAAGGTATTCCACAAAGGATGCAACCTTGGCCTCCCCAAGTAGGTCCATCAGTGGATCTACCTCAGTTTCCTCCTATGGGGAACCGCATACAGCGAGGACCATTTCCTCCCTATCGTGGTAAGGCTTCAGCATGTTGACATGATACACCTTTCATTTGCATCTCCTGTCCAGTAGCTCTATCATGTAATTGACATCACTAACCTTTTGGACAATGGAGAATGGCCCCTCCCATGCTGCCTGTAATTTATTCTGTCAGACAGTGATGAGTGCCATCACTCGCTGTCCCACCTCATATTCTCTGGCTCGGGCCCCACGGTCATACCAGACTTTCTGCCGCTGTTGTGCAGTGGCTAGGTGCTCCTGAGCAAACCCCATGAGCTCCCTAAGGCGGGTCCTGAAGTTTAGGACATACTCCACAACAGACTCCCCTTGGGAGGCATGGTCACCCTTCCATTCATCCCGAATTGAATCTAGGGGCCCCCGCACCCTATGACCCAACAGAAGCTCGAAAAGTGAGAACCCTGTGGACTCCTGGGGGACTTCCCTGTATGCAAATAGCAGATGAGGTAAATATTTGTCCCAGTCCCTCTTATGCTGGTCAGCAAAACTCCTTAGCATGGTCTTAAGGGTTGAATTAAGTCGCTCTACCAGACCATTAGCTTGGGGATGGTGTGGGGAGGTTTTGAGCTGCTTTACCCCACACTTCTCCCACAAACTGCTTATTAACCCTGACATAAAATTGGCACCCCAGTCTGACAGTATCTCCTGGGGAAAGCCCACCTGGCTAAATATTCCCAACAGTACATTTGCCACTGGTTCTGCCTCAGAGGATGTTAGGGCCACTGCCTCTGGGTATCTGGTGTCATAGTCTACAACTACCAGGATATACCTCTTGCCAGTGTGACTTGGGGTGCTCAATGGCCCCACTATGTCCACCACTACCCTCTTGAAGGGTTCATCAGTAATGGGCAGGGGCACCAAAGCTGCCTTGGCCTTGTCCCCCATTTTCCCCGGCCACTGCCACTGTGGACAAGTCCTGCAATAATTTGCCACATCCTTGCCAATACCAGGCCAGAAGAAATTGTTGGTTAGACGCTTTTTTGTGCACCTCACCCCCAAGTGCCCTGAAAAAGGGATATCATGGGCAAGGGTCAAAAGCTGCTGATGGCGAACTTTAGGGACTACCAGCTGCTGGTGTACCTCACCATCTAGCCCTTCCTCTGTTGTACATTCTCTGTACAACAGCCCATTGTCCCAGTAAATGGACTCTTTACCACCCTGAGAACACTCAGCCCTATGAGCTATTTCCCTCAGTTTTTCCAGGGTTGGGCCAGTTCGTTGTGCAGCACTCAGCTGCACTCGTCTGACCCTTCCCAGTGCCCCTTCTGAAGGAAGTCCTGTGGGCTCCTCTCTTTGTGACTGGGGTTCTGGACTGCTGCTTCTGGCCGGCCCCTCCCCTGTGCCAGACACTTCCTCAGCTGCTGAGGGTGTGGCTGGACCACCCAGAGTCAACTCCTCTTCACCCTCAGAAGCTTGTCCTTGTGCCTGACTATGAGTTACAGCACACACCAGTTTTTTACTGGGGTCCAAATCCTTCCCCACAATCATACTTACAGGTATGTCCTTTGCAACTCCCACCTCCTTTTCTACATGGCCCCCTTCCCAGCTCAGGAAGACTCTAGCCATTGGTAATGGGACTGGTGGTCCTGTGAATGCCTGGACCTTGGAGTATTTCCCAGGCACCATCTGCTCTGCCCGAATGAGATCCTGCCATACCAGAGAGATGTTAGTGCCTGTGTCCCACAGTCCCTGTGTTACTATTCCATTAACTGTAATGGGATGCAAATTCTCATCAGAGGAGAGTGGTTCTTCAGACTGGACACACCCTACAAACACACCAGTGCTCTTTTGATCACCCCCTCCCCATATCTCTTCCCCATAACCAGTTTCTGAGGGCAGTTATATCTCAAGTGTCCCCCTTGATTGCAAATATGACATTTCTTGGGACCTATTTCTTGAGTCCCCTTAGAACCAGAGGGCTTTACTTTGAGCTCAGGTGCAGGCTGCTTTCCTTTTGGCTTCTCCCCATGGGATCCCTTATAACCATGTGCTGCCCCCCCACCATAAGACTTACGCTGCGTGTATGGCCGGCTAGACAGATACTCATCAGCGCTTCCTGCCATCTCTGTGGAAGAGGCGCATGCCCTGTCGATGAGCCATACACGCATGTCCTCAGGTACAAATTTAAGGAATTGTTCTCTCACCAATACATCTTTAATCAGTTCCACAGTAGTTGCTTTAGCCCCCTTCATCCACCTATCAAGGTAAGTATACAGTTTAACCTGCGGTTCTGCATAACTGTCTTCTGGGCTTTTCTTTAACTCCTAAATTTCCTTCTATAAGCCTCAGGGTTAATTCAAAATGTTTCAACAACACTGTTTTCACTTTATTATAATCAGAATAGTCTTCATTACTCATTTTAGCAAATGCATGCAATTCGCCCGATCAACAAGGGTGTGAGATAAGTTGACCAGGAAGCCTTAGTCAATTTTAATTGATTGCATACTCTCTCAAATGACCTTAACAATAAATTAAGGTCATCTCCCTCTTTAAACTGAGGGAACAATTTAGGATTCATTTTGGCTTCATGAGGTAAACTCACTCCACCATTACTCATGGTTTGCTGGCTGCGCAGGGTAATCATCTCCTTCTCATTCTGTCATTCTTTTTATCTTTCTTAGCATTCTTTCTCCTTTTCCTGACATTCTTTCTCTTTTTCCTGACGTTTTTTCTCTCTGTCTGCCAGTCTCTTTTCTTCAAGTTCTTTCTCTGCTTCCAACCTCCTTGTTTCTGCTTCAGCATCCAGTCTTTTTGCCTCCAATGCCCTTTCTTGCAGCACCAGCTGCAGTCGCAGTGCCTCAAGCTGGTTTGGGGGGGTCTGCTGCCTCAGTTCTTGACTCACCCCCAGCGACTGTCTGCTTCAGATCATGTGCCAAGAGAGTAGCTATGAGGTCTGCCTTTTTCTTCTGCTGTAGACTTTCAGGCTGAATCCCCTTTTCCTGGCACCTTTCAAAAAACTGCGGCACAGTAAGTGAGTCATACTCCGTGGAGCTCATTCTCTACTGCTACACTTTACTGTGCTATCTAGAAACAAATAAACTGTTGTACAAATGTATCCTCTTGTATATCCTGTTTTGCAGTGCTAAGGTAACTGTTTCACTGGCAAACTCTGTATCAGTGTGCTACACAGTCTGCGATCATCACCCCACCACTGCCAACCAATATGTGACAACCCACCTCTCCCTCTCGGCTGAAACAGCGTTTAGAGAGGTCTGTGTCCTCGGGTATTCGCTGCCTCCAGCCGGACTTTCCTTCCGGCACCTCTTTCAAGTGTACAAACTTGAATAATTAAACATGCAATTGCACAAGTTCAAGTCTGGTAGTGTGTCTCTCTCGGGTGGCGGATGCTACACAGAGTTTACCTTAGCCAGTGGAAACCAAATTATACCTTAGAAAAATGACATCACAGTCACAACTGTTGAGCAAATAAATAGCTTTTACTTAACAGAAAGTGCAGTGAGCATTTACAGGATATGTATTTACAACACAAGAGAATAACACTCATACAGGAAAAGTAAACAAATGTTTTTAAATAACAGATTGCAAAAGTAGAAGGCTATTACTGAAATATGCTATCACTAAACTTACCCTTCCCTGTCCTTACAAGAGACACTGGACCCTGTTCTAACTGCCAGCTCCCACAGACATAGCTACAAGGTAGGCTCCAAGCTTATGTTTCCCCTCCCAGCTTTCAAAGGCAACAGAAACCCTTCTCTGTCTTTCCAAAGGTTATATACTCTGTGGAGAATAGGTCATTCCTATTCTCCCTTTAAATGCACCAGCCAACTAACATGTGTGTATTTAATTGTCCCAATCAGAGTGAATACCTATCAGTGACCAATTATATTCCCTTTTCACCTTAAGTTTATATTTGAATGATCCAATCCATTCAAACTGCCCTGCATCCATGTCTGCAGGTCTGTGTGTGTCTGGAGATGTCCACTCGAGATTTATGACCCAGTTCTTATCTAGCAGCTAGGAATTCCACAAGCTAGATGCTGCTGGAGGATTTCAGCCTCAGTGTATTTTTTCCACACTGCTAAAAAGATAAGGCACCTACAGAATCCAAACCAATAACTCTTTCCTTCCCATTTCTGTCACAAGCCCCAATCTGGACACCTCATCAATCTTTTTATTTAATTTAATACAGGAGCTCTCAGGGTCCTCCTCAGGGTCATCAGGTCCCACTTAGCAGGTGGGGACACCGGGACTGCCGCATCTCTCTCCCAATCAACAGCAAGTTGAATGGTTAGAAGATCATTGGCGCCACCGGTGTCTGACCAATCCCCACTGCACCAGAGTACACATGTACAGCAGAAGATCATGGTCTGGATTTTGGAGCCCCGCAGGGCTTGAAATTACTCTGGGACTGCTTTCTGGGGCACAAACAAGAACTTGGGCCAGAGCAGGGACCATTAAAAAAATAGCGGCCATTTCCGGAGATGCCAGATGGGAGAGAAAAACAGGAGCTATGAGCTACAAGTACACTCCAACATTGGTAGAGGGGATACACATATTATAAAATGGCCAGGAATAATGAAGGGCATGGCTGCAGTTTCCATTTGATGCCCTGAGGTCTGCATGGCAGTTGAGTTGGGAGACACCCATTGCCTAGGGGTACTGCTAATTTCTGGTGGTGGACACATTGTGAGGATACTGATGACTTCTCTTGCTGCAGACTTTCATGTACTGTGAGCTTGCCATACACAGATACAGTCCCCTCTATTCTGTGTAGCTCAGGATGTCTCCCTGCTGCACACCTTCATGTACTGTGAGCTTGCCATACATAGATACAGTCACCTCCATTCTGTGTAGCTCAGGATGACTCCTTGCTGCACACCTTCATGTACTGTGAGCTTGCTATATACAGATACAGTCACCCCCATTCTGTGTATCTCAGGGCATCTCTCTGCTGTACGCCTTCTTGTACTGTGAGCTTGCCATACACGGAGACAGTCACCTCCATTCTGTGTAGCTCAGGGTGTCTCCCTGCTGTACACCTTCATGTATGCTGAGCTTGCCATACATGGAGACAGTCACCTCCATTCTGTGTAGCTCAGGGCGTCTCTCTCGGTTAGCAGCAGAATTAATGGTTGCCTTTGAAAGTGTGTTTTGGGCACAATAATGAGATATGGTCCACTCATTGATCACTCAGGGTGGATGCTTCGCCA
The DNA here is from genome assembly GCA_016271365.2 of Neoceratodus forsteri. Taxonomy (NCBI): domain Eukaryota; kingdom Metazoa; phylum Chordata; order Ceratodontiformes; family Ceratodontidae; genus Neoceratodus; species Neoceratodus forsteri. The sequence continues at coordinate 430,825,490 of CM057457.1, read as the reverse complement.
CTTGCTGTGGTTATATCATGGATTAACAGTCTCCTGATGGCTGTGTACCCATCAGGAACCTGTCTTTGTCTACCCCATGTTATAAGAGATTTTAACTGTACATGACAGGTCAGACACTGAAAAGCAATAATAAAACACCACAATAAAATTCAGTAGCAGTGCAAGAGTTTTTAACTGTGCATGACGTGGTTAGCACTGAAAGCAATAATAAAACACCATAATAAGGTTCAGTAGTAGTAGTACAAGAGTTTATAACTATGCATGATGTGGTCAGTACTGAAAGCAATAATGAAACGCCATAATAAGGTTCAATAGCAGTGCAAGAAATGTTAACTGTGCATGACGTAGTCAGTACCGAAAGCAATAGTAAAACACTGTAATAAAGTTCAGTACCAGTACAGGAATTTTAACTGTGCAAAGGCTAACAGGATGCTAGGTTGTATTGCCAGAGGCATATCCTGCAGGAGGGAGGCGGTGATCCTGCTGCTGTATAGGCCACAGGTTACACCACACCTGGAGTACTGCATACTGTTCTAGCAGCCCTACCTGAAGAAGGACATTAGGTTACTGGAGGTGATCCTGCTGCTGTATACGTCACTGATTAGCCCACACCTGGAGTACTGCATGCTGTTCTGCCAGCCCTACCTGAAGAAGGACATTAGGTTACTAGAGGTGACTGCTACTGTATAGGTGACTGACTAGTCCCCACCTGGAGTACTGTGTGCTGTTCTGCCAGCCACACCTGAAGAAGGACATAAGGTTACTGGAGGTGAGCCTGCTACTGTATAGGTGACTGATTAGTCCACACCTGGAGTACTACGTACTATTCTTGCAGCCATACCCGAAGAAGGACATCAGGTTACTGGAGGTGATCCTGCAGCTGTCCAGGTCACTGATTAATCCCCACCTGGAGTACTGCGTCCTGATCCGGCAGCCATACCCGAAGAAGGACATCAGATTACTGGAGGTGATCTTGCTGCTGTATAGGTCACTGATCAGTCCACACCGGGAGTACTGCATGCTGTTCTGGCAGCCATACTTGAAGAAGGACATAAGGGTACTGGAGGTGATCCTGCTGCTGTACAGATCACTGATTAGATCACACCTGGAGTACTGCATGCTGTTTCGGTAACCTTACTTGAATAAGAACATAAGGTTACTGGAGGTGAACCTGCTGCAGTACAGGTCACAGATTAGACCACACTTGCAGTACTGCGTGCTGTTCTGGCAGCCATATCTGAAGAAGGACATCAGGTTACTGGAGGTGATCCTGCTGCTGTTCAGGTCACTGATTAGACCACATCTGGAGTACTGCATGCTGTTCTGGCAGCTATACCTGAAGAGGGACATCAGGTTACTGGAAGTGATCATGCTACTGTATAGTTGACTGATTAGACCCCACCTGGAGTACTGTGTGCTATTCTGCCAGCCATATCTGAAGAAGGACATAAGGTTACTGGAGGTGAGCCTGCTGCTGTATAGGTGACTGATTAGTCCACACCTGGAGTACTGTGTACAATTCTTGCAGCCATACCCGAAGAAGGACATCAGGTTTCTGGAGGTGATCCTGCTGTTGTAGTGGTCACTGATTAGTCCACACCTGGAGTACTGCATGCTGTTCTGACAGCCAAACCTGAAGAAGGACATAAGGTTACTGGAGGTGATCCTGCTGCTACATAGGTCACTGATTAGACCACACCTAGAGTACTGCGTGCTGTTTCGGGTAGCCATACCTGAAGAAGAACATGAGGTTACTAGAGGTGATCCTGCTGCTGTACAGGTCACTGATTGACCACACCAGGAGTACTGCGTGCTGTTCTGGCAGCCATACCTGAAGAAGGACATAAGGTAACTGGAGGTGATCCTGCTGCTGTCCAGGTCACTGATTAGTCCCCAACTGGAGTACTGCATGCTGTTCTGGCAGCCATAGCCGAAGTAGGACATCAGGTTACTGGAGGTGATCCTGCTGCTGTCCAGGTCACTGATTTAGACCACACCTGGAGTACTGCATGCTGTTCTGGCAGCCATACCTGAAGAGGGACATCAGGTTACTGGAGGTGATCCTGCTGCTGTATAGGTTATTGATGGGTCCACAGCTGGAGTACTGCATGCTGTTCTGTCAGCCGTACCAGAAGAAGGACATCAGCTTACTGGAGGTGATCCTACAGCTGTCCAGGTCACTGGTTAGACAACACCTGGAGTACTGCGTGCTGTTCTGGCAGCCATACCTGAAGAAGGACTTCAGGTTACAGGAAGTGATCCTGCTGCTGTATAGGTGACTGATTAGTCCTCACCTGGAGTACTGCATGCTGTTCTGACAGCCATACCTGAAGAAGGACATTAGGTTACTGGAGGTGATCCTGCTGCTGTATAGGTCACTGATTTGTCCAAACCTGGAATACTGCGTGCTGTTCTGGCAGCCATACCTAAAGAAGGACATCAGGTTACTGTAGGTGATCCTGCTGCTGTATAGGTCACTGATTAGATGACACCTGGAGTACTGCGTGCTGTTTCGGTAGCCATACCTGAAGAAGAACATAAGGTTACTAGAGGTGATCCTGCTGCTGTATAGGTCACTGATTAGACCACACCTGGAGTACTGCATGCTGTTCTGGCAGCCATACCTGAAGAAGGACATCAGATTACTGGAGGTGATACTGCTGCTAAATAGGTCACTGATTAGACCACGCCTGGAGTACTTCATGCTGTTCTGGCAGCCATGCCTGAAGAAGGACATTAGGTTAATGGAGGTGATCCTGCTGTTGTACAGGTCACTGATTTGTCCACACCTGGAGTTCTTCATGCTGTTCTGGTAGTCATACCTAAAGAAGGACATCAGGTTACTGGAGGTGATCCTGCTGCTGTCCAGGTCACTGATTAGATCACACCTGGAGGACTGCATGCTGTTCTGGCAGACATACCTGAAGAGGGACATCAGGATACTGGAGGTGATCCTGCTGCTGTACAGGTCACTGATTAGACCTCACCTGGAGTACTGCATGCTGTTTCGGTAACAATACCTGAAGAAGAACATAAGGTTACTAGAGGTGATACTGCTGTTGTCCAGGTCACTGATTAGACCACTCTTGGAGTACTGCGTGCAGTTCTGGTAGACATACCTGAAGAAGGTCCTAAGGTAACTGGAGGTGATCCTGCTGCTGTACAGGCCACTGAATAGATCACACTTAGAGTATTGCATGTTGTTCTGGCAGCCATACCTGAAGAAGGAAATCAGGTTACTGGAGGTGATCCTGCTGCTGTCCAGGTCACTGATTTGATCACACTTGGAGTACTGCATGCTGTTCTGGCAGCCATACTTGAAGAGGGACATCAGGTTACTGGAGATGATCCTGCTCTTGTACAGGTCATTGATTGGTCCACAGCTGGAGTACTGCAGGCTGTTCTGTCAGCCATACATGAAAAAGGACATCAGGGTACTGGAGGTGATCCTGCTGCTGTCCAGGACACTGATTAGACAACACCTGGAGTACTGCGTGCTGTTCTGGCAGCCATACCTGAAGAAGGACTTCAGGTTACTGGAGGTGATCCAGCTGCTGTATAGGTGACTGATTAGTCCACACCTGGAGTACTGCATGCTGTTCTGACAGCCATACCTGAAGAAGGACATTAGGTTACTGGAGGCGATCCTGCTGCTGCTGTAGAGGTCACTGATTTGTCCACACCTGGAGTACTACGTGCTGATCTGGCAGTCATACTTGAAGAAGGACATCAGGTTACTGGAGGTGATCCTGCTGCTGTATAGGTCACTGATTAGTCCACACCTGGAGTACTCCATGCTGTTCTGGCAGCCATACCTGAAGAAGGACATCAGGTTACTGGAGGTAATCCTGCTGCTGAATAGGTCACTGATTAGACCACGCCTGGAGTTCTGCATGCAGTTCTGGCAGCCATGCCTGAGGAAGGACATTAGGTTACTGTAGGTGATCCTGCTGTTATAGAGGTCACTGATTTGTCCACACCTGGAGTACTGCATGCAGTTCTGGCAGCCATAACTGAAGAAGGACATCAGGTTACTGGAGGTGATCCTGATGCTGTATAGGTCACTGACTAGTCCACACCTGGAGTACTGCATGCTGTTCTGACAGCCATACCTGAAGAAGGACATAAGGTTACTGGAGGTGATCCTGCTGCTGTAAAGGTCACTGATTAGACCACATGTGGAGTACTAAGTGCTGCTTCGGTAGCCATACCTGAAGAAGAACATAAGGTTACTGGAGGTGATCCTCCTGCTGTACAGGTCACTGATTAGACCACACCTGGAGTACTGCATGCTGTTTTGGTAGCAATACCTGAAGACGAATATAAGGTTACTGGAGGTGATCCTGCTGCTGTACAGGTCACTGATTAGACCACAGCTCCAGTACTGCGTGCCTTTATGGCAGCCATATTGAAGAGGGACATCAGGTTACTGGAGTCGATCCAGCTGCTGAATAGGTCATTGTTTAGACCACGCCTGGAGTTCTGCAAGCTGTTCTGGCAGCCATGCCTGAAGAAGGACATAGGGTTAGTGGAGGTGATCCTGCTGCTGAATTGGTCAGTGATTATACCACACCTGGTGTACTGCATGCTGTTCTGGCAGTCATACCTGAAGAAGGACATCAGGTTATTGGAGGTGATCCTGCTGCTGTATAGGACACTGATTAGCCCACACCTGGAGTACTGCATGCTGTTCAGCTAGCCCTACCTGAAGAAGGTCATCAGGTTACTTGAAGTAATCCTGCTACTGTACAGGTCTCTGATTAGCCCACACCTGGAGCACGGCATGCTGTGCTGCCAGACCTACCTGAAGAAGGACATCAGGTTACTGGCGGTGATAATGCTGCTGTCCAGGTCACTGATTGGAACACACCTGGAGTACTGCATGCTGTTCTGGCTGCCATAGCTGAAGAGGGACATCCGGTAACTGGAGGTGATCCTGCTGCTGTATAGGTCATTCATTGGTCCACTACTGGAGTACTGCATGCTGTTCTGTCAGCCATACCTGAAGAAGGACATTAGGTTACCTGAGGTGATCCTGCTGCTGTAGAGGTCACTGATTTGTCCACACCTGGAGTACCGCATGCTGTTCTGGCAGTCATACTTGAAGAAGGACATCAGGTTACTGGAGATGATCTTGCTGCTGTATAGGTCACTGATTAGACCACACCTGGAGTACTGCATACTATTTCGGTAGCCATACCTGAGGAAGAACATAAGGCTACTACAGGTGATCCTGCTGCTGAACAGGTCACTGATTAGACCACACCTGGAGTACTGAGTGCTGTTTTGGTAGCTATACCTGAAGAAGAACATAAGGTTACTGGAGGTGATCTTGCTACTGTACAGGTCACTGATTAGCCCACACCAGGAGCATGGAATGCTTTTCTGCCAGCCTTACCTGAAGAAGGACATCAGGTTACTGGAGGTGATCCTACTGCTGTACAGGTCACTGATTAGCCCTCACCTGGAGAACTGCATGCTGTTCTGCCAACCCTTCCTGAAGAAGGTCATCAGGTTACTGGAGGTGATCCTGCTGCTGTATAGGTCACTGATTAGGCCACACCTGGGGAAATGCGTGCTCTTCTGGCAGCCATATCTGAAGAAGGATATCAGGTTACTGGAGGTGATCCTGCTGCTGTCCAGGTCACTGATTAGACCACACCTGGAGTACTGCTTGCTGTTCTGGCAGCCATATCTGAAGAGGAACATCAGGTTACTGGAGGTGATCCTGCTGCTGTATAGGTCATTGATTGGTCCACAGCTGGAGTACCACATGCTGTTTTGACAGCTATACCTGAAGAAGGACATAAGGTTACTGGAGGTGATCCTGCTGCAGTACAGGTCACTGATTAGACCACACCTGGAGTACTGCTTGCTGTTCTGGCAGCCATATCTGAAGAGGTACATCAGGTTACTGGAGGTGATCCTGCTGCTGTATAGGTCATTGATTGGTCCACAGCTGGAATACCACATGCTGTTTTGACAGCTATACCTGAAGAAGGACATAAGGTTACTGGAGGTGATCCTGCTGCAGTACAGGTCACTGATTAGCCCACACCTGGAGTACTGTATGCAGTTCTGCCAGCCCTACCTGAAGAAGGACCTTAGGTTACTGGAGGTGATCATGCTGCTGTATAGCTGACTGATTAGTCCCAACGTGGAGCACTGCGTGCTGTTCTTGCATCCATTCCCGAAGAAGGACTTCATGTTACTGGAGGTGATCCAGCTACTGTCCAGGTCACTGATTAGTCGCCACCTGGAGGACTGCGTCCTCTTCTGGCAGACATACACGAAGAAGGACATCAGGTTACTGGAGGTGAACCTGCTGCTGTTTAGGTCACTGATTGGTCCACACCTGGAGTACTGCATGCTGTTCTGGCAGCCATGCCTGAAGAAGGACATTAGGTTACTGGAGGTGATCCTGCTGTTGCAGAGGTCACTGGTTTCTCCACACCTGGAGTACTGCATGCTGTTCTGGCAGCCATACCTGAAGAAGGACATCAGGTTACTGGAGGTGATCCTGCTGCTGTATAGGTCACTGATTAGTTGACACCTGGAGTACTGCATGCTGTTCTGAGAGTGATACCTGAAGAAGGACATAAGGTTACTGCAGGTTATCCCGCTGCTCTGCAGGTCACTGATTAGACCACACCTGGAGTACTGCATGCTGTTTTGGTAGCCATACATGAAGAAGAACGTAAGGTTACTAGAGGTGATCCTGCTGCTGTACAGGTCACTGAATAGACCTCACCTGAACTACTGCATGCTGTTCTGGCAGGGATACCAGAAGAAGGACATCAGGTTACTGGACGGTATCCTGCTGCTGAATAGGTCACTGATTAGACCACGCCTGGAGTACTCCATGCTGTTCAGGCAGCCATACCTGAAGAAGGACATCGGGTTAGTGGAGGTGATCCTGCTCCTGAATAGGTCACTGAATATACCACACCTGGTGTACTGCATGCTGTTCTGGCAGCTATACTGATAAAGGACATCAGGTTGCTGGAGGTGATCCGGCTGCTGAATAGGACAGTGATTATACCACACCTGGTGTAATGCATGCTGTTCTGGCAGCCATGCCTGAAGAAGGACTTTAGGATACTGGCGGTGAGCCTGCTGGTGTAGAGGTCACCGGTTTGTCCACACCTGGAGTACTGCAAGCTGTTCTGACAGCTACACCTGAAGAAGGACATCAGGTTACTGGAGGTGATCCTGCTGCTGTCCAGGTCACTGATTAGACCACACCTGGAGCACTGCTTGCTGTTCTGGCAGCCATAGCTGAAGAGGGACATCAGGTTACTGGAGGTGATCCTGCTGCTGTATAGGTCATTGATTGGTCCACAGCTGGAGTACTGCATGCTGTTCTGTCAGCCATACCTGAAAAAGGACATCGGGTTACTGGATGTGATCCTGCAGCTGTCCAGGTCACTGATTAGACAACAACTGGAGTACTGCATGCTGTTCTGGTAGACATACCAGAAGAAGGACTTCAGGTTACTGGAGGTGATCCTGCTGCTGTACTGGTGACTGACTAGTCCACACCTGGAGTACAGCATGCTGTTCTGACAGCCATACCTGAAGAAAGACATTAGGATACCTGAGATACTGCTGTAGAGGTCACTGATTTGTCCACACCTGAAGTATTGCGTGCTATTCTGGCAGTCATTCTTGAAGAAGGACATCAGGTTACTGGAGGTCATCCTGCTGCTGTATAGGTCACTGATTAGTCCACACCTGGAGAACTCCATGCTGTTCTACAGCCATACCTGAAGAAGGCCATAAGGTACTGGAGGTGATCCTGCTGCTGCCTAGGTCACTGATTAGACCACACCTAGAGAACTGCGTGCTGTTTCGGTAGCCATACCTGAAGAAGAAGAACGTAAGGTTACTAGAGGTGATCCTGCTGCTGTACAGGTAACTGATTAGACCTCACCTGGAGTACAGTGTGCTGTTCTGGCAGCCATACCTGAAGAAGGACATCAGGTTACTGGACGGTATCCTGCTGCTGAAGAGCTCACTGATTAGACCACGCCTGGAGTACTGCATGTTCTTCTGGCAGCCATGCCTGAAGAAGGACATCCGGTTAGTGGAGGTGATCCTGCTCCTGAATAGGTCACTGATTACACCACACTTGGTGTACTGCATACTGTTCTGGCAGCTATACTGAAGAAGAATATCAGGTTGCTGGAGGTGATCCGGCTGCTGAATAGGTCACTGATTAGACCACGCCTGGAGTACTGCAAGCTGTTCTGTCAGCCATGCCTGAAGAAGGACATAGGGTTAGTGGAGGTGAATCTGCTGCTGAATAGGTCACTGATTATACCACACCTGGTGTACTGCATGCTGTTCTGGCAGCCATGCCTGAAGAAGGACATTAGGTTACTGGAGGTGATCCTGCTGTTGTAGTGGTCACCGGTTTGTCCACACCTGGAGTACTGCATGCTGTTCTGAGAGCGATACCTGAAGAAGTACATGAGGATACTGCAGGTTATCCCGCTGCTCTGCAGTCACTGATTAGACCACACCTGGAGTACTGCATGCTGTTTTGGTAGCCATACCTGAAGAAGAACAAAAGGTTACTGAAGGTGATCCTGCTGCTGTACAGGTCACTGATTAGACCACACCTGGAGTACTGCATGCTGTTCTGGCAGCCATACTGAAGAAGGACATCAGGTTACTGGAGATGATCCGGCTGCTGAATAGGTCACTGATTAGACCACGCCTAGAGTACTGCAAGCAGTTCCCGCAGCCATGTCTGAAGAAGGACATTGGGTTAGTGGAGGTGATCCTGCTGCTGAATAGGTCACTGATTATACCACACCTGGAGTACTGCCTGCTGTTCTGGCAGCCATACCAGAAGAAGGACATCAGGTTACTCGAGGTGATCCTGCTGCTGTATAGGACACTGATTAGTCCACACCTGGAGTACTACATGCTGTTCTGACAGCCATACCTGAAAAAGGACATCGGGTTACTGGATGGATCCTGCTGCTGTCCAGGTCACTGATTGTGACAACACCGAGTACGGATGTGCTGTTCTGGCAGCCATACCTGAAGAAGGACATCAGGTTACTGGACGGTATCCTGCTGCTGAATAGGTCACTGATTAGACCACGCCTGGAGTACTGCATGCTCTTCTGGCAGCCATGCCTGAAGAAGGACATCGGGTTAGTGGAGGTGATCCTGCTCCTGAATAGGTCACTGATTACACCACACCTGGTGTACTGCATTCTGTTCTGGCAGCCATACCCGAAGAAGGTCATCAGGTCACTGGAGGTGATCCTGCCACTGAATAGGTCACTGATTAGACCACACCTGGCGTACTGTATGCTGTTCTGACAACCATACCTGAAGAAGGACATCAGGTTACTGGAGGTGATCCTGCTGCTGTATAGCTCACTGATTATTCCACACCTGGAGTACTGTATGCAGTTCTGGCAGCCATAGCTGAAGAAGGACATAAGGTTACTGGAGGTGATCCTGCTGTTGTGCAGGCCACTAATTAGACCTTACCTGGAGTACTGCGTGCAGTTTTGGTAGCCATACCTGAACTGGAACATAATGTTACTGAAGGTGATCCTGCTGCTGTACAGGTCACTGATTAGACCACACCTGGAATACTGTGTGGTGTTCTGGCAGCCATACTGAAGAAGGACATCAGGTTACTGGAGTTAATCCTGCTGCTGTATAGGTCACTGATTAGACAATGCCTGGAGTACTGCAAGCTGTTCTGGCAGCCATGCCTGAAGATAGACATAGGGTCAATGGAGGTGATCCTGCTGCTGAGTAGGTCACTGATTATACCACACCTGGAGTACTGCCTGCTGTTCTGGCAGCCATACCTCTAGAAGGACATCAGGTTACTCGAGGTGATCCTGCTGCTGTATAGGACACTGATTAGTCCACACCTGGAGTACTACATGCTGTTCTGACAGCCATTCCTGAAAAAGGACATCGGGTTACTGGATGTGATCCTGCTGCTGTCCAGGTCACTGATTAGACAACACCCGGAGTACTGCGTGCTGTTCTGGCAGCCATACCTGAAGAAGGACATCAGGTTACTGGACGGTATCCTGCTGCTGAATAGGTCACTGATTAGACCACGCCTGGAGTACTGCATGCTCTTCTGGCAGCCATGCCTGAAGAAGGACATCGGGTTAGTGGAGGTGATCCTGCTCCTGAATAGGTCACTGATTACACCACACCTGGTGTACTGCATGCTGTTCTGGCAGCTATACTGAAGAAGGATATCAGGTTGCAGTAGGTGATCCGGCTGCTGAATAGGTCACTGATTAGACCACGCCTGGAGTACTGCAAGCTGTTCTGGCATCCATGCCTGAAGAAGGACATAGGGTTAGTGGAGGTGAATCTGCTGTTGAATAGGTCACTGATTATACCACACCTGGTGTATTGCATGCTGTTCTGGCAGCCATGCCTGATGAAGGACATTAGGTTACTGGAGGTGATCCTGCTGTTGAAGAGGTCACTGGTTTGTCCACACCAGGAGTACCGCATGCTGTTCTGAGAGCGATACCTGAAGAAGGACCTGAGGATACTGCAGGTTATCCTGCTGCTCTGCAGGTCACTGATTAGACCACACCTGGAGTACTGCATGCTGTTTTGGTAGCCATAACTGAAGAAGAACATAAGGTTACTGAAGGTGATCCTGCTGCTGTACAGGTCACTGATTAGACCACACCTGGAGTACTGCATGCTGTTCTGGCAGCCATACTGAAGAAGGTCATCAGGTTACTGGAGGTGATCCGGCTGCTGAATAGGTCACTGATTAGACCACGCCTAGAGTACTGCAAGCAGTTCCCTCAGCCATGTCTGAAGGTGGACATTGGGTTAGTGGAGGTGATCCTGCTGCTGAATAGGTCACTGATTATACCACACCTGGAGTACTGCATGCTGTACTTGCAGCCATACCTGAAGGAGGACATCAGGTTACTGGAGGTCATCCTGCTGCTGTATAGGACACTGATTAGTCCACACCTAGAGTACTGCATGCTGTTCAGACAGCCATACCTGAAGAAGGACATAAGGTTACTGGAGGTGATCCTGCTGCTGTAAAGGTCACTGATTAGACCACATGTGGAGTACTAAGTGCTGCTAAGGTTACTGGAGGTGATCCTGCTGCTGTACAGGTCACTGATTAGACCACACCTGGAGTACTGCATGCTGTTTTGGTAGCAATACCTGAAGACAAATTTAAGGTTACTGGTGGTGATCCTGCTGCTGTACAGGTCACTGATTAGACCACGCCTGGAGTTTTGCAAGGTGTTCTGCCAGACATGCCTGAAGAACGACATAGGGTTAGTGGAGGTCATCCTGCTGCTGAATAGGTCACTGATTATACCACACCTGGAGTACTGCATGCTGTTCTTGCAGCCATACCTGAAGAAGGACATGAGGTTACTGGAGGTGGTCCTTCTGCTGTATAGGACACTGATTAGTCCACACCTGGAGTACTGCATGCTGTTTTGACTGCCATACCTGAAGAAGGACATATGGTTACTGGAGGTGATCTGCTGCTGCATAGTTCACTGATTAGATCACGCCTGGGTACTGCATGCTGTTCTGGCCATCCCTAAGAAGGACATAAGTTTATTGAGGTGACCCTACTGCTGAATAGATCACTGATTATTCCACACCTGGAGTACTGTATTCTGTTCTGGCGGCCGTGCCTGAAGAAGGACATCAGGTTACTGGAGGTTATCCTGCTGCTGTATAGGTCACTGGATTAGTCGACACCTGGAGTACTGCATGCTGTTCTGAGAGTGATACCTGAAGAAGGACATATAGTTCTGCAGGTTATCATGCCTGCTCTGCGGGTCACTGATTAGTCCACACCTGGGTACTGCATGCTGTTTGTTAGCCATACCTGAAGAAAGAACGTAAGGTTACTGAGAGTGATCCTGCTGCTGTACAGGTCACTGAATAGACCTCACCTGGAGTACTGCATGCTGTTCTGGCAGGGATACCAGAAGAAGGACATCAGGTTACTGGGCGGTATCCTGCTGCTGAATAGGTCACTGATTAGACCACGCCTGGGTACTCCATGCTGTTGAGCAGCCATGCCTGAAGAAGGACATCGGGTTGAGTGGAGGTGAACCTGCTCCTGAATAGGTCACTGATTATACACACTGGTGTACTGCATGCTGTTCTAGCAGCTATACTGATAAAGGACATCAGGTTGCTGGAGGTGATCCGGCTGCTGAATTGGTCACTGATTAGACCACACCTGGAGTAGTGGAACCTGTTCTGGCAGCCATGCCTGAAGAAGGACATAGGGTTAGTGGAGGTGATCCTGCTGCTGAATAGGACACTGATTATACCACACCTGGTGTATTGCATGCTATTCTGGCAGCCATGCCTGAAGAAGGACTTTAGGATACTGGAGGTGATCCTGCTGTTGTAGAGGTCACCGGTTTGTCCACCCCTGGAGTCCTTTAAGCTGTTCTGACAGCTATACCTGAAGAGGGACATCAGGTTACTGGAGGTGATCCTGCTGCTGTCCAGGTCACTGATTAGACCACACCTGGAGTACTGCATGGTGTTTTGGTAGCCATACCTGAAGAAGAACATAAGGTTACTGAAGGTGATCCTGCTGCTGTTCAGGTCACTGATTAGACCACACCTGGAGTACTGCATGCTGTTCTGGCAGCCATACTGAAGAAGGCATGAGGTTACTGGAGATGATCCGGCTGCTGAATGGGTCACTGATTAAGACCACGCACCAGAGTACTGCAAGCAGTTCCCAGCCATGTCTGAAGAAGGACATTGGGTTGAGTGGAGGTGATCCTGCTGCTGAATAGGTCACTGATTATATCACACCTGGGTACTGCATGCTGTACTTGCAGCCATACCTGAAGGAGGACATCAGGTTACTGGAGGTCATCCTGCTGCTGTATAGGACACTGATTAGTCCACACCTAGAGTACTGCATGCTCTTCTGACAGCCATACCTGAAGAAGGACATAAGGTTACTGGAGGTGATCCTGCTGCTGTAAAGGTCCCTGATTAGACCACGTGTGGAGTACTAAGTGCTGCTTCGGTAGCCATACCTGAAGAAGAAGATAAGGTTACTGGAGGTGATCCTCCTGCTGCTTACAGGTCACTGATTAGACCACACCTGGAGTACTGCGTGCTGTTTTGTGGCAATACCTGAAGGCGAATATAAGGTTACTGGAGGTGATCCTGCTGCTGTACGGGTCACTGATTAGACCACAACTCCAGTACTGCGTGCCTTTCTGGCAGCCATATTGAAGAGTGACATCAGGTTACTGGAGGTGATCCTACTGCTGAATAGTTCACTGATTAGACCATGCCTGGAGTTCTGCAAGGTGTTCTTGCAGCCATACCTGAAGAAGGACATAAGTTTAGAAGAGGTGACCCTACTGCTGTACAGGTCACTGATTATACCACACCTGGAGTACTGTATGCTGTTCTGGCAGCCATACCTGAAGTAGGAAATCAGGTTACTGGAGGTGATCCTGCTGCTGTATAGGTCACTGCTTAGACCACACCTGGAGTACTGCATGCTGTTCTGGCAGCCATCCCCGAAGAAGGACATAAGTTTAGTAGAGGTGACCCTACTGCTGAATAGATCACTGATTATACCACACCTGGAGTACTGTATGCTGTTCTGGCAGACATACCTGAAGTAGGACATCAGGTTATTGGAGGTAATGCTGCCACTGTATAGGTCACTGCTTAGACCACACCTGGAGTACTGCGTGCTGTTTTAGTAGCCTTACCTAAAGAAGAACATAAGGTTACTGGAGGTGATCCTGCTGCTGTACTGGTCACTGATTAGACCACATCTGGAGTACTGCATGCTGTTCTGGCAGCCACACTGAAGAAGGACATCAGGTTACTAGAGGTGATCTTGCTGCTGAATAGTTCACTGATTAGACCACGCCTGGAGAACGGCATGCTGTTCTGGCAGCCATCCCCGAAGAAGTACATAAGGTTAGTGGAGGTGATCCTGCTGCTGGATAGATCACAGATTTTACCACACCTGGAGTACTGTATTCTGTTCTGGCAGCCATACCCGAAGAAGGACATCAGGTTACTGGAGGTGATCCTGCCACTGAATAGGTCACTGATTAGACCACACCTGGCGTACTGTATGCTGTTCTGACAACCATACCTGAAGAAGGACATCAGGTTACTGGAGGTGATCCTGCTGCTGTATAGCTCACTGATTATTCCACACCTGGAGTACTGTATGCTGTTCTGGCAGCCATAGCTGAAGAAGGACATAAGGTTACTGGAGGTGATCTGCTGTTGTACAGGCCCACTAATTAGACCACACCTGGAGTACTGCGTGCTGTTTTGGTCAGCCATGTACCTGAACTGGAACATCATGTTATGAAGGTGATCCTGCTGCTGTACAGGTCACTGATTGGGCCACACCTGGGTACTGTGTGGTGTTCTGGCAGCCATACTGAAGAAGGACATCAGGTTACTGGAGTGAATCCTGCAGCTGTATAGGTCACTGATTGAGACAGCGCCTGGGTACCTGCAAGCTGTTCTGGCAGCCATGCCTGAAGATGACATAGGGTCAATGGAGGTGATCCTGCTGCTGGAGTAGGTCACTGATTATACCACACCTGGAGTACTGCCTGCTGTTCTGGCAGCCATACCTGAAGAAGGACATCAGGTTGCTCGAGGTGATCCTGCTGCTGTATAGGACACTGATTAGTCCACACCTGGGGTACTACATGCTGTTCTGACAGCCATACCTGAAAAAGGACATCGGGTTACTGGATGTGATCCTGCTGCTGTCCAGGTCACTGATTAGACAACACCTGGAGTACTGCGTGCTGTTCTGGCAGCCATACCTGAAGAAGGACATCAGGTTACTGGACGGTATGCTGCTGCTGAATAGGTCACTGATTAGACCACACCTGGAGTACTGCATGCTCTTCTGGCAGCCTTGCCTGAAGAAGGACATCGGGTTAGTGGAGTTGATCCTGCTCCTGAATAGGTCACTGATTACACCACACCTGGTGTACTGCATGCTGTTCTGGCAGCAGTACTGAAGAAGGATATCAGGTTGCTGGAGGTGATCCGGCTGCTGAATAGGTCACTGATTAGACCACGCCTGGAGTACTGCAAGCTGTTCTGGCATCCATGCCTGAAGAAGGACTTAGGGTTAGTAGAGGTGAATCTGCTGCTGAATAGGTCACTGATTATACCACACCTGGTGTATTGCATGCTGTTCTGGCGGCCATGCCTGATGAAGGACATTAGGTTACTGGAGGTGATCCTGCTGTTGTAGAGGTCACTGGTTTGTCCACACCTGGAGTACCGCATGCTGTTCTGAGAGCGATACCTGAAGAAGGACATGAGGATACTGCAGGTTATCCTGCTGCTCTGCAGGTCACTGATTAGACCACACCAGGAGTACTGCATGCTGTTTTGGTAGCCATACCTGAAGAAGAACATAAGGTTACTGAAGGTGATCCTGCTGCTGTACAGGTCACTGATTAGACCACACCTGGAGTACTGCATGCTGTTCTGGCAGCCATACTGAAGAAGGTCATCAGGTTACTGGAGGTGATCCGGCTGCTGAATAGGTCACTGATTAGACCATACCTAGAGTACTGCAAGCAGTTCCGGCAGCCATGTCTGAAGAAGGACATTGGGTTAGTGGAGGTGATCCTGCTGCTGAATAGGTCACTGATTATACCACACCTGGAGTACTGCATACTGTACTTGCAGCCATACCTGAAGGAGGACATCAGGTTACTGCAGGTCATCCTGCTGCTGTATAGGACACTGATTAGTCCACACCTAGAGTACTGCATGCTGTTCAGACAGCCATAACTGAAGAAGGACATAAGGTTACTGGAGGTGATCCTGCTGCTGTACAGGTCACTGATTAGACCACACCTGGAGTACTGCATGCTGTTTTGGTAGCAATACCTGAAGACGAATATAAGGTTACTGGAGGTGATCCTGCTGCTGTACAGGTCACTGATTAGACCACGCCTGGAGTTCTGCAAGGTGTTCTGGCAGACATGCCTGAAGAACGACATAGGGTTAGTGGAGGTCATCCTGCTGCTGAATAGGTCACTGATTATACCACACCTGGAGTACTGCATTCTGTTCTTGCAGCCATACCTGAAGAAGGACATCAGGTTACTGGAGGTGGTCCTTCCGCTGTATAGGACACTGATTAGTCCACACCTGGAGTACTGCATGCTGTTTTGACTGCCATACCTGAAGAAGGACATAAGGTTACTGGAGGTGATCCTGCTGCTGAATAGTTCACTGATTAGATCACGCCTGGAGTACTGCATGCTGTTCTGGCAGCCATCCCCGAAGAAGGACATAAGTGTAGTAGAGGTGACCCTACTGCTGAATAGATCACTGATTATTCCACACCTGGAGTACTGTATTCTGTTCTGGCAGCCATACCTGAAGAAGGACATCAGGTTACTGGAGGTGATCCTGCTGCTGTATAGGTCACTGATTAGTCGACACCTGGAGTACTGCATGCTGTTCTGAGAGTGATACCTGAAGAAGGACATAAGGTTACTGCAGGTTATCCCGCTGCTCTGCAGGTCACTGATTAGACCACACCTGGAGTACTGCATGCTGTTTTGGTAGCCATACCTGAAGAAGAACGTAAGGTTACTAGAGGTGATCCTGCTGCTGTACAGGTCACTGAATAGACCTCACCTGGAGTACTGCATGCTGTTCTGGCAGGGATACCAGAAGAAGGACATCAGGTTACTGGACGGTATCCTGCTGCTGAATAGGTCACTGATTAGACCACGCCTGGAGTACTCCATGCTGTTCAGGCAGCCATGCCTGAAGAAGGACATCGGGTTAGTGGAGGTGAACCTGCTCCTGAATAGGTCACTGATTATACCACACCTGGTGTACTGCATGCTGTTCTGGCAGCTATACTGATAAAGGACATCAGGTTGCTGTAAGTGATCCGGCTGCTGAATAGGTCACTGATTAGACCACGGCTGGAGTAGTGCAACCTGTTCTGGCAGCCATGCCTGAAGAAGGACATAGGGTTAGTGGAGGTGATCCTGCTGCTGAATAGGACACTGATTATACCACACCTGGTGTATTGCATGCTGTTCTGGCAGCCATGCCTGAAGAAGGACATAAAGTTACTGAAGTTGAGCTTGCTGCTTTATAGGTGACTGATTAGTCCACACCTGGAGTACCGCATGCTATTGTTGCAGCCATACCCGAAGAAGGACATCAGGTTACTGGAGGTGATCCTGCTGCTGTCCAGGTCATTGATTAGTCCCCACCTGGAGTACTGCATCCTATTTTGGCAGTCATACCCGAAGAAGTACATCAGGTTACTGGAGGTGATCCTGCTGCTGTATAGGTCACTGATTAGACCACACCTGGAGTACTGCATGCTGTTTCGGTAGCCATACCTGAAGAAGAACATTAGGTTACCAGAGGTGATCCTGCTGCTGCACAGGTCACTGATTAGTCCACACCTGGAGTACTGCATGCTGGTCTGGCAGCCACACCTGAAGACGGACATTAGGTTACTGGAGGTGATCCTACTGTTGTACAGGTAACTGATTAGACCACACCTGGGAGTACTGTGTGCTGCTTTGGTAGCCATACCTGAAGAGGAACATAAGGTTACTGAAGGTGATCCTGCTGCTGTACAGGTCACTGATTAGACCACAGCTGGAGTACTGCGTGCGGATCTGGCAGCCATACTGAAGAAGGTCATCAGGTTACTGGACGTGATCCTGCTGCTCAATAGGTCACTGATTAGACCACGCCTGGAGTACTGCAAGGTGTTCTGGCAGCCATGCCTGAAGAAGGGCATGGGGTTATTGGAGGTGATCCTGCTGCTGAATAGGTCACTGATTATACCACACCTGGAGTACTGCATGCTGTTCTTGTAGCCATACCTGAAGAAGGATGTTAGGTTACTGGAGGTGATCCTGCTGCTGTATAGGACACTGATTAGTCCACACCTGGAGTTCTGCAAGCTGTTCTGAGAGCCATACCTGAAGAAGGACATATAGAAACATAGAAACATAGTATTTGACGGCAGATAAGGACCGCTTGGCCCTCCCAGTCTGCCCATTTCCCTGCCTACTGGATAAGCTGCAGATCCTAGTTAACCAGCAGCCTACTTCTTCCTACCCCCATCCCCTTGAATTACCTTATGGCTGTCCCATGCATGCTTGAATTCCACCTCTGTTTTTGACTCCACGACCTCCTTCGGAAGGCCGTCCCATGCATCCACAACCCTCTCTGTGAAAAAATACTTCCTTAAATTACCTCTGAGCCACCCTCCCATCTTCAAATTTTGCCCCATTGTTCTTGCACACCTCTTTTTTTGAAAGATGCTATCCTCTTGGACTTTGTTGATTCCCTTGAGGTACTTGAAAGTTTCTATCATGTGCCCCCTCTCCCTCCTTTCCTCGAGGCTATATATATTAAGGTCCTTTAGTCTCTCTTCATATGTCTTCCAGTGCAGACCCTGCACCATTTTAGTTGCCCTCCTCTGGACAGCTTCCATCCTGTCTATGTCTTTGCGAAGACTGGGTCTCCAGAACTGCACGCAGTACTCCAGATGGGGTCTGACCAGCTGTCTGTACAGAGGGATAATAACTTCCTGTTTTCTACTGGTGATGCCTCTCCCTGTGCATCCCAATATCCCCCCAGCCCTCATTGCAGCCCTCTCACATTGCTTGCCCACCTTTAGGTCATCTGATATGACTACCCCCAGGTCCCTTTCCATTTTTGTTGTTGTTAGTATCTCGCACCCCCATTGTGTACTCTTTCCCTGGGTTTTTGTTTCATGATACTGCTGCTGTACAGGTCACTGATTAGACCACACCTGGAGTACTGTATGCTGTTTCGGTAGCCATACCTAAAGAAGAACAGCAGGTTACTGGAGGTGACCCTGCTGCTGTACTGGTCACTGATTAGACCACATCTGGAGTACTGCGTGCTGTTCTGGCAGCCATACTGAAGAAGGACATCAGTTACTGGAGGTGATCCTGGTGCTGAATAGTTCACTGATTAGACCACGCCTGGAGTATGGCATGCTGTTCTGGCAGGCATGCCTGAAGAAGGGCATGGGGTTATTGGAGGTGATCCTGCTGCTGAATAGGTCACTGATTATACCGCACCTGGAGTACTGCATGCTGTTCTTGTAGCCATACCTGAAGAAGGACGTTAGGTTACTGGAGGTGATCCTGCTGCTGTATAGGACACTGATTAGTCCACACCTGGAGTTCTGCAAGCTGTTCTGAGAGCCATACCTGAAAAAGGACATATAGAAACATAGAAACTTAGTATTTGATGGCAGATAAGGACCGCTTGGCCCACCCAGTCTGCCCATTTCCCTGCCTACTGGATAAGCTACAGATCCTAGTTAACCAGCAGCCTACTTCTTCCTACCCCCATCCCCTTGAATTGCCTTATGGCTGTCCCATGCATGCTTGAATTCCACCTCTGTTTTTGACTCCACGACCTCCTTCGGAAGGCCGTTCCATGCATCCACAACCCTCTCTGTGAAAAAATACTTCCTTAAATTACCTCTGAGCCGCCCTCCCATCTTCAAATTGTGCCCCCTTGTTCTTGCACACCTCTTTTTTTGAAAGATGCTATCCTCTTGGACTTTGTTGATTCCCTTGAGGTACTTGAAAGTTTCTATCATGTGCCCCCTCTCCCTCCTTTCCTCGAGGCTATATATATTAAGGTCCTTTAGTCTCTCTTCATATGTCTTCCAGTGCAGACCCTGCACCATTTTAGTTGCCCTCCTCTGGACAGCTTCCATCCTGTCTATGTCTTTGCGAAGACTGGGTCTCCAGAACTGCACACAGTACTCCAGATGGGGTCTGACCAGCTGTCTGTATAGAGGGATAATAACTTCCTGTTTTCTACTGGTGATGCCTCTCTCTGTGCATCCCAATATCCCCCCAGCCCTCATTGCAGCCCTCTCACATTGCTTGCCCACCTTTAGGTCATCTGATATGACTACCCCCAGGTCCCTTTCCATTTTTGTTGTTGTTAGTATCTCACCCCCCCATTGTGTACTCTTTCCCTGGGTTTTTGTTTCATGATACTGCTGCTGTACAGGTCACTGATTAGACCACACCTGGAGTACTGTGTGCTGTTTCGGTAGCCATACCTAAAGAAGAACAGCAGGTTACTGGAGGTGACCCTGCTGCTGTACTGGTCACTGATTAGACCACATCTGGAGTACTGCGTGCTGTTCTGGCAGCCATACTGAAGAAGGACATCAGTTACTGGAGGTGATCCTGGTGCTGAATAGTTCACTGATTAGACCATGCCTGGAGTATGGCATGCTGTTCTGGCAGCCATCCCCGAAGTAGGAAATAAGGTTAGTGGAGGTGATCCTGCTGCTGGATAGATCACTGATTATACCACACCTGGAGTACAGTATGCCGTTCTGGCAGCCATATCAAAAGAAGGACATCAGGTTACTGGACGTGATCCTACCACTGTATAGGTCACTGATTATACCACACCTGGAGTACAGCGTGCTGTTCTGGCAGGCATGCCTGAAGAAGCACCTTAGGTTACTGTGGGAGATCCTGCTGCTCTATAGCTCACTGATTAGTGCACACCTGGAGTACTGCATGCTGTTCTGGAATACATACCTGAAGAAGGACATCAGGTTACTGGAGATGATCCTGCTGCTGTCCAGGTCACAAATATGATCACACCTGGAGGACTGCATGCTGTTCTGGCAGCCATACCTGAAGAGGGACATCAGGATACTGGATGTGATCCTGCTGCTGTACAGGTCACTGATTAGACCACAGCTGGAGTACTGCATGCTGTTTCGGTAGCCATACCTGTTGAAGATCATAAGGTTAGTGGAGGTAAACCAGCTACTGTCCAGGTCACTGATTAGACCACACTTGGAGTACTGCGGGCTGTTCTGGTAGCCATATCTGAAGAAAGGGCATCAGGTTACTGGAGGTGATTCTGCTGCTGTCCAGGTCACTGATTAGACCGCACCTGGAGTACTGCATGCTGTTCTGGCAGCCATACCTGAAGAGGGACATCAGGTTACTGGAGGTGATCCTGCTGCTGTATTGGTCACTGATTGGTCCACAGCTGGAGTACTGCATGCTGTTCTGTCAGCCATACCTAAAGAAGGACATCAGGTTACTTGCGATGATCCTGCTGCTCTATAGGTCACTGATTAGACTACACCTGGAGTACTGTGTGCTTTTCTGGCAGCCATACTAATTAAGGACATCAAGTTACTGGAGGTGATCCTGCTGCTGAAGAGGTCACTGATTGGACCACGCCTGGAGTACTGCATGCTGTTCTGGCAGCCATGTCTGAAGAAGGACATAGGGTTAGTGGAGGTGATCCTGCTGCTGAATAGGTCACTGATTATACCACACCTGGAGTACTGCATTCTGTTCTTGCAGCCATACCTGAAGAAGGACATCAGGTCACTGGAGGTCATCCTGCTGCAATATAGGACACTGATTAGTTCACATCTAGAGTACTGCATGCTGTTCTGAGAGCCATACCTGAAGAAGGACATAAGGTTACTGGAGGTGATCCTGCTGCTGTACATGTCACTGATTAGACCACACTTGGAGTACTGCGTGCTGTTTTGGTAGCCATACCTGAAGAAGAACATAAGGTTTCTGGAGGTGATCCTGCTGCTGTACAGGTCACTGATTAGACCACAGCTGGAGTACTGCGTGCTGTTTTGGTAGCCATACTGAAGAAGGACATCAGGTTACTGGACGTGATCCTGTTGCTGAATAGGTCACTGATTAGACCACACCTGGAGTGCTGCAAGGTGTTCTGGCAGCCATGCCTGAAGAAGGGCATAAGGTTACTGGAGGTAATCCTGCTGCTGTACAGGTCACTGATTAGACCACACCTGGAGTACTGCGTGCTGTTTTGGTAGCCATACCTGAAGAAGGACATCAGGTTACTGGACGTGATCCTGTTGCTGAATAGGTCACTGATTAGACCACGCCTGGAGTGCTGCAAGGTGTTCTGGCAGCCATGCCAAAAGAAGGGCATAAGGTTACTGGAGGTGACCCTGCTGCTGTACTGGTCACTGATTAGACGAGATCTGGACTACTGCATGCTGTTCTGGCAGCCATATCTGAAGAAGGACATAAGGTTACTGGAGGTGATCCTGCTGCTGAATAGTTCACTGATTAGACCACACCTGGAGTATGGCATGCTGTTCTGGCAGCCATCCCCGAAAAAGGAAATAAGGTAAGTGGAGGTGACCCTGCTGCTGAATAGATCACTGATTATACCACACATGGAGTACTGTATGTTGTTTTGGCAGCCGTACCTGAAGAAGGGCATCAGGTTACTGGAGGTGATCCTGCTACTGTCCAGGTCACTGATTAGACAACACCTGGAGTACTGCATGCTGTTCAGGCAGCCATACCTGAAGAGGGACATGAGTTTTACTGGAGGTGATCCTGCTGCTGTATAGGTCACTGATTGGTCCACAGCTGGAGTACTGCATGCTGTTCTGTCAGCCATACCTGAAGAAAGGACCTCTGGTTACTGGAGGTGATCCTGCTGTTGTATAGGTCACTGATTTAACCACTCCTGCAGTACTGCGTGCTGTTTCGGTAGCCATACCTGAAGAAGAACATAAGGTTACCGGAGATGATCCTGCTTCTGTACAGGTCACTGATTAGACCACACCTGGAGCATGGCATGCTGTCTCCCACCAGCCCTACCTGAAGAAGGACATCAGGTTACTGGAGGTGATACAACTGCTGTACAGGTCACTGATTAGCCCACGCCTGGAGTACTGCATGCTGTTCTGCCAGTCCTACCTGAGAAAGGACATAAGGTTACTGGAGGTGAGCTTGCTGCTGTATAGGTGACTGATTAGTCCACAGCAGGAGTACTGTGTGCTGTTCTGCCAGCCATACCTGAAGAAGGACATCAGGTTACTGGAGGTGATCCTGCTGCTGTATAGGTCACTGATTAGTCCACACCTGGAGTACTGCATGCTGTTCAGGCAGCCATACCTGAAGAAGGACATAAGGTTACTGGAGGTGATCCTCCTGCTGTACAGGTCACTGATTAGTCCACGCCTGGAGTACTGCATGCTTGTCTGGAAGCCACGCCTGGAGACAGACATTTGGTTACTGGAGGTGATCCTGCTGTTGCACAGGTAACTGATTAGACCACACCTGGACTACTGTGTGCTGCTTTGGTAGCCATACCTGAAGAGGAACATAAGGTTACTGAAGGTGATCCTGCTGCTGTACAGGTCACTGATTAGACCACACCTGGAGTACTGCGTGCTGATCTGGCAGCCATACTGAAGAAGGTCATCAGGTTACTGGACGTGATCCTGCTGCTGAATAGGTCACTGATTAGACCACGCCTGGAGTACTGCAAGGTGTTCTGGCAGCCAGGCCTGAAGAAGGGCATGGGGTTATTGGAGGTGATCCTGCTGCTGAATAGGTCACTGATTATACCACACCTGGAGTACTGCATGCAGTTCTTGCAGCCATACCTGAAGAAGGACGTAAGGTTACTGGAGGTGATCCTGCTGCTGTACAGGTCACTGATTAGACCACACCTGGAGTACTGTGTGCTGTTTTGGTAGCCATACCTAAAGAAGAACATAAGGTTACTGGAGGTGACCCTGCTGCTGTACTGGTCGTGAATTAGACCAAATCTGGAGTACTGCTTGCTGTTCTGGCAGCCATATCTGAAGAAGGACATCAGGTTACTGGAGGTGATACTGCTGCTGAATAGTTCACTGATTAGACCACGCCTGGAGTGTGGCATGCTGTTCTGGCAGCCATCCCCGAAGAAGGAAATAAGGTTAGAGGAGGTGATCCTGCTGCTGGATAGATCACTGATTATGCCACACCTGGAGTACTGTATGCTGTTCTGGCAGCCATACCCGAAGAAGGACATCAGGTTACAGGAGGTGATCCTGCCACTGAATAGGTCACTGATTAGACCACACCAGGCGTACTGTATGCTGTTCTGACAAGCATACCTGAAGAAGGACATCAAGTTACTGGAGGTGATCCTGCTGCTGTCCAGGTCACTAATTAGATCACACCTGGAGGACTGCATGCTGTTCTGGCAGCCATACCTGAAGTGGGACATCAGGATACTGGAGATGATCCTGCTGCTGTACAGGTCACTGATTAGACTACAGCTGGAATACTGCATGCTGTTTCAGGTGCCATACCTGTAGAAGAACATAAGGTTAGTGGAGGTGATCCAGCTACTGTCCTGGTCACTGATTAGACCACACTTGGAGTACTGCGGGCTGTTCTGGTAGCCATACCTGAAGAAGGTCGTAAGGTTACTTGAGGTGATCCTGCTGCTCTACAGGTCACTGATTAGACCGCATTTAGAGTACTGCACGTTTTTCTGGCAGCCATATCTGAAGAAGGACATCAGGTTACTGGAGGTGATCGCGCTGCTGTATTGGTCACTGATTAGTCCACACCTGGAGTACTGCGTGCTGTTCTGGCAGCCATATCTGAAGAAGGACATCAGGTTACTGGAGGTGATCCTGCTGCTGTATAGGTCACTGATTAGTCCACACCTGGAGTACTGCATGCTGTTCTGGCAGCCATACCTGAAGAAGGACATAAGGTTACTGGAGGTCATCGTCCTGCTGTATAGGTCACTGATTAGACCACACCTGGAGTACTGCGTGCTGTTTCAGTAGCCATACCTGAAGAAGAACATTAGGCTACCAGAGGTGATCCTGCTGCTGTACAGGTCACTGATTAGTCCACGCCTGGAGTACTGCATGCTTGTCTGGAAGCCATGCCTGAAGACGGACATTAGGTTACTGGAGGTAATCCTGCTGTTGTACAGGTAACTGATTAGACCACACCTGGAGTACTGTATGCTGCTTTGGTAGTCATACCTGAAGAGGAACATAAGGTTACTGAAGGTGATCCTGCTGCTGTACAGGTCACTGACTAGACCACAGCTGGAGTACTGCGTGCTGTTCTGGCAGCCATACTGAAGAAGGTCATCAGGTTACTGGACGTGAACCTGCTGCTGAATAGGTCACTGATTAGACCACACCTGGAGTACTGCAAGGTGTTCTGACAGCCATGCCTGAAGAAGGGCATGGGGTTATTGGAGGTGATCCTGCTGCTGAATAGGTCACTGATTATACCACATCTGGAGTACTGCATGCTGTTCTTGCAGCCATCCCTGAAGAAGGATATGAGGTTACTGGAGGTGATCCTGCTGCTGTATAGGACACTGATTAGTCCACACCTGGAGTACTGCAAGCTGTTCTGACACCGATACCTGTAGAAGGACATAAGGTTACTGGAGGTGATCCTGCTGCTGTACAGGTCACTGATTAGACCACACCTGGAGTACTGCGTGCTGTTCTGGCTGCCATATCTGAAGAAGGACATCAGGTTACTGGAGGTGATACTGCTGCTGAATAGTTCACTGATTAGACCACGCCTGGAGTATGGCATGCTGTTCTGGCAGCCATCCCGAAAAATAAGGTTAGTGGGTGATCACTTTTGCTGGATAGATCACTGATTATACCACACCGGAGTACTGTATGCTGTTCTGGCAGCCACACCAAGAAGGACATCAGGTTACTGGAGGTGATCCTGCCACTGAATAGGTCACTGATTAGACCACACCAGGCGTACTGTATGCTGTTCTGACAAGCATACCTGAAGAAGGGCATCAGGTTACTGGAGGTGATCCTGCCGCTGTTTAGGTCACTGATTATACCATACCTGGAGTACCGCATGCTGTTCTGGCAGGCATGCCTGAAGAAGCACATTAGGTTACTGTAGGTGATCCTACTGCTCTATAGCTCACTGATTAGTGCACACCTGGAGTACTGCATGCTGTTCTGGAATACATACCTGTAGAAGGACATCAGGTTACTGGAGATGATCCTGCTTCTGTCCAGGTCACTAATTAGATCACACCTGGAGGACTGCATGCTGTTCTGGCAGCCATACCTGAAGAGGGACATCAGGATACTGGAGGTGATGCTGCTGCTGTACAGGTCACTGATTAGACCACAGCTGGAGTACTGCATGCTGTTTCAGTTGCCATACCTGAAGAAGAACATAAGGTTAGTGGAGGTGATCCAGCTACTGTCCTGGTCACTGATTAGACCACACTTGGAGTACTGCAGGCTGTTCTGGTAGCCACACCTGAAGAAGGTCGTAAGGTTACTGGAGGTGATCCTGCTGCTCTACAGGTCACTGATTAGACCGCATTTAGAGTACTGCACGTTTTTCTGGCAACCATACCCGAAGAAGGACATCAGGTTACTGGAGGTGATCGCGCTGCTGTATTGGTCACTGATTAGTCCACACCTGGAGTACTGCGTGCTGTTCTGGCAGCCATATCTGAAGAAGGACATCAGAATACTGGACGTGATTCTGCTGTTGTCCAGGTCACTGATTGGACCACACCTGGAGTACTGCATGCTGTTCTGTCAGCCATACCTGAAGAAGGACATCAGATTACTGGAGGTGATCCTGCTGCTGTATAGGTCACTGATTAGTCCACACCTGGAGTACTGCATGCTGTTCTGGCAGCCATACCTGAAGAAGGACATAAGGTTTCTGGAGGTGATCCTCCTGCTGTATAGGTCACTGATTAGACCACACCTGGAGTACTGCGTGCTGTTTCACTAGCCATACCTGAAGAAGAACATTAGGTTACCAGAGGTGATCCTGCTGCTGTACAGGTCACTGATTAGTCCACGCCTGGAGTACTGCATGCTTATCTGGAAGCCATGCCTGAAGACGGACTTTAGGTTACTGGAGGTGATCCTGCTGTTGTACAGGTAACTGATTAGACCACACCTGGAGTACTGAGTGCTGCTTTGGTAGCCATACCTGAAGAGGAACATAAGGTTACTGAAGGTGATCTTGCTGCTGTACAGGTCACTGACTAGACCACAGCTGGAATACTGCGTGCTGATCTGGCAGCCATACTGAAGAAGGTCATCAGGTTACTGGACGTGATCCTGCTGCTGAATAGGTCACTGATTAGACCACGCCTGGAATACTGCAAGGTGTTCTGGCAGCCATGCCTGAAGAAGGGCATGGGGTTAGTGGAGGTGATCCTGCTGCTGAATAGGTCATTGATTATACCACATCTGGAGTACTGCATGCTGTTCTTGCAGCCATACCTGAAGAAGGACGTGAGGTTACTGGAGGTGATCCTGCTGTTGTATAGGACACTGATTAGTCCACACCTGGAGTACTGCAAGCTGTTCTGACCCCGATACCTGTAGAAGAACATAAGGTTACTGGAGGTGATCCTGCTGCTGTACAGGTCACTGATTAGACCACACCTGGAGTACTGCGTGCTGTTTTGGTAGCCATACCTAAAGAAGAACATAAGGTTACTGGAGGTGACCCTGCTGCTGTACTAGTCACGGATTAGACCAAATCTGGAGTACTGCGTGCTGTTCTGGCAGCCATATCTGAAGAAGGACATCAGGTTACTGGAGGTGATACTGCTGCTGAATAGTTCACTGATTAGACCACTCCTGGAGTATGGCATGCTGTTCTGGCAGCCATCCCCGAAGAAGGAAATAAGGTTAGTGGAGGTGATCCCTGCTGCTGGATAGATCACTGATTATACCACACCTGGAGTACTGTATGCTGTTCTGGCAGCCATACCCGAAGAAAGGACATCAGGTTACTGGAGGTGATCCTGCCACTGAATAGGTCACTGATTAGACCACACCAGGCGTACTGTATGCTGTTCTGACAAGCATACCTGAAGAAGGGCATCAGGTTACTGGAGGTGATCCTGCTGCTGTTTAGGTCACTGATTATACCACACCTGGAGTACCGCGTGCTGTTCTGGCAGGCATGCCTGAAGAAGCACATTAGGTTACTGTAGGTGATCCTACTGCTCTATAGCTCACTGATTAGTGCACTCCTGGAGTACTGCATGCTGTTCTGGAATACATACCTGTAGAAGGACATCAGGTTACTGGAGATGATCCTGCTGCTGTCCAGGTCACTAATTAGATCACACCTGGAGGACTGCATGCTGTTCTGGCAGCCGTACCTGAAGAGGGACATCAGGATACTGGAGGTGATACTGCCGCTGTACAGGTCACTGATTAGACCACAGCTGGAGTACTGCATGCTGTTTCAGTTGCCATACCTGTAGAAGAACATAAGGTTAGTGGAGGTGATCCAGCTACTGTCCTGGTCACTGATTAGACCACACTTGGAGTACTGCGGGCTGTTCTGGTAGCCATACCTGAAGAAGGTCGTGAGGTTACTGGAGGTGATCCTGCTGCTCTACAGGTCACTGATTAGACCGCATTTAGAGTACTGCACATTTTTCTGGCAGCCATACCTGAAGAAGGACATCAGGTTACTGGAGGTGATCGCGCTGATGTATTGGTCACTGATTAGTCCACACCTGGAGTACTGCGTGCTGTTCTGGCAGCCATATCTGAAGAGGTACATCAGGTTACCGGGGGTGATCCTGCTGCTGCATTGGTCACTGATTAGCCAACAGCTGGAGTACTGCATGCTGTTCTGTCAGCCATACCTGAAGAAGGACATCAGGTTACTTCAGGTGATCCTGCTGCTCTATAGGTCACTGATTAGACCACACCTGGAGTACTGTGTGCTTTTTTGGCAGCCAACATGAAGAAGGACTTCAAGTTACTGGAAGTGATCCTGCTGCTGAAGAGGTCACTGATTAGACCACACCTGGAGTACTGCAAGCTGTTCTGGCAGCCATGTCTGAAGAAGGACATAGGGTTACTGGAGGTGATCCTGCTGCTGAATAGGTCACTGATTATACCACACCTGGAGTACTGCATTCTGCTCTTGCAGCCATACCTGAAGAAGGACATCAGGTCACTGGAGGTCATCCTGCTGCAGTATAGGACACTGATTAGTTCACATCTAGAGTACTGCATGCTGTTCTGAGAGCCATACCTGAAGAGGGACTTAAGGTTACTGTAGGTGATTCTGCTGCTGTACAGGTCACTGATTAGAGCACACTTGGAGTTCTGCGTGCTGTTTCTGTAGCCATTCCTGAAGAAGAACATAAGGATTCTGGAGATGATCCTGCTGCTGTACAGGTCACTGATTAGACCACAGCTGGAGTACTGCATGCTCTTTTGGTAGCCATACTGAAGAAGGACATCAGGTTACTGGACGTGATCCTGCTGCTGAATAGGTCACTGATTAAACCACGCGTGGAATACTGCAAGGTGTTCTGGCAGCCATGCCTGAAGAAGGGTATAAGGTTACTGAAGGTGATCCTGCTGCTGTACAAGTCACTGATTAGACCACACCTGGAGTACTGCGTGCTGTTTTGGTAGCCATACCTGAAGAAGAACATAAGATTACTGGAGGTGACCCTGCTCCTGTACTGTTCACTGATTAGACGACATCTGGAGTACTGCGTGCTGTTCTGGCAGCCATATCTGAAGAAGGACATAAGGTTACGGGAGGTGATCCTGCTGCTGAATAGTTCACTGATTAGACCACGCCTGGAGTATGGCATGCTGTACTGGCAGCCATCCCCGAAAAAGGACATAAGGTTAGTGGAGCGGACCCTGCTGCTGAATACATCACTGATTATACCACACCTGGTGTACTGCATGTTGTTCTGGCAGCTATAACTGAAGAAGGACATCAGGTTACTGGAGGTGATCCTGCCACAGTAGAGGTCACTAATTAGACCACACCTGGAGTACTGCATGCTGTTCTGACAACCATACCTGAAGAAGGACATCAGGTTACTGGAGGTGATCCTACCGCTGTATAGGTCACTGATTATACCACACCTGGAGTACCATGTGCCGTTCTGGCAGCCATGCCTGAAGAAGGACATTAGGTTACTGGAGGTGATCCTGCTGCTCCATAGGTCATTGATTTGTCCACACCTGGAGTACTGAGTGCTGTTCTGGAAGACATACCTGAAGAAGCACATCAGGTTACTGGAGGTGATCCTACTGCTATCCAGGTCACTGATTAGATCTCACCTGGAGAACTGCATGCTGTTCTGGCAGACATGACTGAAGAGGGACATCAGGATACTGGAGGTGATCCTGCTGCTGCACAGGTCACTGATTAGCAAACATCTGGAGTACTGCATGCAGTTTCGATAGCCATACCAGAAGAAGAACATAAGGTTACTGGAGGTGATCCTGCTGCTGTTCAGGTCACTGATTAGCCCACACCTGGAGCACTGCATGCTGTTCTGCCAGCCCTACCTGAAGAAGGACATCAGGTTACTGGAGGTGATCCTACTGCTGTACAGGTCACTGATTAGCCCACACCTGGAGTACTACATGCTGTTCTGCCAGCCCTACCTGAAAGAAGGACATTAGGTCACTGGAGGAGATATTGCTGCTGTATAGGTGACTGATTAGTTCTCAAGTGAAGTACTGTGTGCTGTTCAGCCAGCCATTCCTGAAGAAGGACATACGGTTACTGGAGGTGAGCCTGCTGCTGTGTAGGTGACTGATTAGTCCACACCGGGAGTACTGCGTGCTATTCTTGCAGCCATACACGAGAAAGGACATCAGGATTCTGGATGCGATCCCGCTGCTGTATAGGTCACTGATGAGTCCACACCTGGAGGACTGCGTGCTGTTCTGGCAGCCATATCTGAAGAAGGACATTGTGTTACTGGAGGTGATCCTGCTGCTGAATAGGTCAGTGATTAGACCATGCCTTGAGTACTGCATGCTGTTCAGGCAGCCATCCCCGAAGAAGTACATAAGGTTAGTGGAGGTGATCCTGCTGCTTAATAGATCACTGTTTATACCACACCTGGAGTACTCTATGCTGTTCTGGCAGCCATCCCCGAAGAAGGACAACAGGTTACTGGAGGTGATCCTCCTGCTGTATAGGTCACTGGATTATACCACACCTGAAGTACTGTGTGCTGTTCTGTCATCCATGCCTGAAGAAGGACATTTGGTTACTGGAGGTGATCCTGCTGCTCTAGAGGTCACTGATCAGTCCACACCTGGAGTACTGTGTACTGTTCTGGAAGACATTCCTGAAGAAGGACATCCGGTTGCTGGAATTGATCCTGCTGCTGTCCAGGTCACTGTTTAGATCACACCTGGAGTACTGCATACTGTTCTGGCAGCCATACTTGAAGAGGGACATCAGGATACTGGAGGTGATCCTGCTGCTGTATAGGTCACTGATTAGACCACAGCTGGAGTACTGCTTGCTGTTCCGTCAGCCATAACTGAAGAAGGACATCAGGTTTCTGGAGCTGATCCTGCTATTGTCCAGGTCACTGACTAGACCACAGCTGGAGTACTGCATGCTGTTCTGACAACCATACCTGAAGAAGGACATCAGTTTACTGGAGGTGATCCTGCCGCTGTTTAGGTCACTGATAATACCACACATGGAGTACCACGGGCTGTTCTGGAAGGCATGCCTGAAGAAGGACATCACATTGCTGGAGGTGCTCCTGCTGCTGTTCAGGTCAGTGATTAGACCACACTTAAAGTACTGTATGTTGTTCTGGCTGCCATACATGAAGAAGGACATCAGGTTACTGGAGGTGATCCTGCTGCTGTATAGGTCACTGATTAGACCACACTTGGAGTACTGCATGCTGTTCTAGTAGCCATAACTGAAGAAGGTCGTAAGGTTACTTGAGGTGATCATGCTGCTCTACAGGTCACTGATTAGACCACACTTAGAGTACTGCATGTTGTTTTGCCAGCCAGAACTGAAGAAGGACATCAGGTTACTGGAGGTGATCCTGCTGCTACACAAGTCACAGATTAGTCCACACCTGGAGTACTGCGTGCTCCTCTGGCAGCCATATCTGAAGAAGGACATAAGGTTACTGGAGGTGATCCTGCTGCTGTCCAGGTCACTGATTATACCACACCTGGAGTACTGCATGCAGTTCTGGCAGCCATACCTGAAGAGGAAAATCAGGGTTACTGGAGGTGATCCTGCTGCTGTATAGGTCACTGATTAACCCACACCTGGAACACTGCATACTGTTCTGCCAGTTCTACCTGAAGAAGGACATCTGGTTACTGGAGGTGATTCTACTGCTGTACAGGTCACTGATTAGACCCCACCTGGAGTTCTGCATGCTGTTCTGCAAGCCCTACCTGAAGAAAGACATTAGGTTACTGGAGGTGATCTTGCTGCTGTATAGGTCACTGATAATACCACACCTAGAGTACCACGTGCTGTTCTGGCAGGCATGTCTGAAGAAGGACATTAGTTTATTGGAGGTGATCCTGCTGCTCTGTAGGTCACTGATTAGTCCACACCTGAAGTACTGCGTGCTGTTCTGGAAGACATACCTGAAGAAGGGAAACAGGTTACTGGAGGTGATCCTGCTGCTGTCCAGGTCATTGATTAGATCACACATGGAGGACTGCATGCTGTTGTGGCAGTCATACCTGAATAGGGACATCAGGATACTGGTGGTGATCCTGCTGCTGTACAGGTCACTGATTAGACCGCACCTGGAGTACTGCATGCTGTTTCGGTATCCATACCTGAAGAAGAACATAAGGTTACTGGAGGTGATCCTGCTGCTGTGCAGGTCACTGATTAGACCGCACCTGGAGCACTGCATGCTGTTCTGCCAGCCCTACCAGAAGATGGACATCAGGTTACTGGAGGTGATCCTACTGCTTTTCAGGTCACTGATTAGACCACACCTGTAGCATTGCATGCTGTTCTCCCGGCCATTCCTGAAGAGGAACATCAGGTTTCTGGAGGTGATCCTGCTGCTGCATAGGTCACTGATTGGTCCACAGCTGGAGTACTGCATGCTGTTCTGTCAGCCATACTTCAAGAAGGACATCAGGTTACTGGGGAGGTGATCCTGCTGCTGAATAGGTCACTGACTAGACCACGCCTGGAGTACTGCAAGCTGTTCTGGCAGCCATGCCTGAAGAAGGAGATAGGATTAGTGGAGGTGATCCTGCTACTGAATTTGTCATTGATTATACCACCCCTGGAGTACTGCATGCTGTTCTGGCAGCCATACCTGAAGAAGGACAATTGGTTACTGGAGGTGATCCTGCTGCTGTATAGAACACTGATTAATCCACACCTGGAGGTCTGCATGCTGTTCTGACAGCCATACCTGAAGAAGGACATAAGGTTACTGGAGGTGATCCTGCTGCAGTACTGGTCACTGATTAGACCACAATTGGAGTATTGCGTGCTGTTCTGGCAGCCATACCTGAAAAAGGACATCACGTTACTGGAGCTGATCCGGCTGCTGAATAGGTCACTGATTAGACCGCTCCTGGAGTACTGCATGCTGTTCTGGCAGCCATCCCCGAAGAAGGAAATAAGGTTAGTGGAGGTGATCCTGCTGCTGAATAAATCACTGAATATACCACACCTGGAGTACTGTATGCTGTTCTGGCAGCCATACCCAAAGAAGGACATCAGGTTACTGGAGGTGATCCTGCCAGTGTAGAGGTCACTGATTAGACCACACCTGGAGTATTGCATGCTGTTCTGACAACCATACCTGTAGAAGGACATCAGGTTACTGGAGGTGATCCTACCGCTCTGTCGGTCACTGAGTATACCACACCTGGAGTACCACGTGCTGTTCTGGCAGCCATGTCTGAAGAAGAACATAAGGTTACTTGAGGTGATCCTTCTGCTTTCCAGGTCACTGATTAGACCAGACTTGGAGTACTGCGGGCTATTCTGGTAGCCATACCCGAAGAAGGTCGTAAGGCTACTGGAGGTGATCCTGCTGCTCTACTGGTCACTGATTAGACCGCTCTTAGAGTACTTCACGTTGTTCTAGCAGTCATACCTGAAGAAGGACATCAGGTTACTGGAGGTGATCCGGCAGCTGTATAGGTCACTGATTAGTCCACACCTGGAGCACTGCATGTTGTTCTGCCAGCCCAACCTGAAGAAGGACATCAGATTACTGGAGGTGATCCTACTGCTGTTCAGGTCACTGATTAGACCACACCTGGAGTATTGCATGCTGTTCTCCCACCCATACCCGAAGAGGGACATCAGGTTACTGGAGGTGATCCTGCTGCTGTATAGGTCACTGATTGGTCCACAGCTGGAGTACTGCATGCTGTTCTGTCAGCCATACCTGAAGAAGTACATCAGGTTACTGGAGGTGATCCTGCTGCTGTATAGGTCACTGATAAGACCACACTTAGAGTAGTGCATGTTGTTCTGGTAGCCATAACTGAAGAAAGGACAACAGGTTACTGGAGGTTATCCTGCTGCTGTATAGGTCACTGATTAGTCCACACTTGGAGCACTGCATGCAGTTGTGCCAGCCCTACCTGAAGAAGGACATCTGGTTATTGGAGGGGATCCTACTGCTGTTCAGGTCACTGATTAGACCATACCTGGAGTATTGCATACTGTTCTCCCAGCCATACCTGAAGAGGGACATCAGGTTACTGTAGGTGATCCTGCTGCAGTACAGGTCACTGATTATACCTTGCCAGGACTACTGCATGCTGTTCTGGCAGCCATGCCTGAAGAAGGACATTAGGTTTCTGGAGGTGATCCTGCTGTTGTACAGGTCACTGATTAGACCACACCTTGAGTACTGCATGCTGTTTTGGTTGCCATACCTGAAGAAGAACATAACGTTACTGATGGTGATCCCGCTGCTGTGCAGGTCACTGATTAGACCACACCTGCAGTACTGCGTGCTGTTCTGGCAGCCATACTGAAGAAGGACATCAGGTTACTGGAGGTGATCCTGCTGCTGTATAGGACACTGATTAGTCCACACCTGGAGTACTGTATGTTGTTCTGTCAGCCATACCCGAAGAAGGACATCGGGTTACTTTAGGTGATCCTGCCTCTGTAGATGTCACTGATTAGACCACACCTAGAGTACTGCATGCTGTTCCGACAATCATACCTGAAGAAGGACATCAGGTTACTGGAGGTGATCCTACCGCTCTGTAGGTAACTGAGTATACCACACCTGGAGTACCACGTGCTGTTCTGACAGCCATGCCTGAAGAAGGACATTAGGTTACTGGAGGTGATCCTGCTGCTCTATTAGTCATTGATTTGTCCACATCTAGAGTACTGCGTGCTGTTCTGGAAGACATACCTGAAGAAGGACATCAGGTTACTGTAGGTGATACTGCTGCTGTCCAGGTCACTGATTCGATCACACCTGGAAGACTGCATGCTGTTCTGGAAGCCATACCAGAAGAGGGAC
Source organism: Neoceratodus forsteri (assembly GCA_016271365.2). NCBI lineage: Eukaryota > Metazoa > Chordata > Ceratodontiformes > Ceratodontidae > Neoceratodus > Neoceratodus forsteri. The sequence goes on along the minus strand of CM057457.1, from coordinate 430,790,285 downwards.
ATCAGGATACTGGAGGTGATCCTGCTGCTGTACAGGTCACTGATTAGACCACTCCTGGAGTACTGCATGCAGTTTCGGTAGCCATACCTGAAGAAGAACATAAGGTTACTTGAGGTGACCCTGCTGCTTTCCAAGTCACTAATTAGAGCACACTTAGTTTACTGCGTGCTGTTCTGGTAGCCATACCTGAAGGAGGTCGTAAGGTTACTGGAGGTGATCCTACTGCTGTATAGGTCACTGATTAGTCCACACCTGGAGTAGTGCGTGCTGTTCTGGCAGCCATATCTGAAGAAGAACATCAGGTTACTGGAGATGATCCTGCTGCTGTCCAGGTAACTGATTAGCCCACAACTGGAGTACTGCATGCTGTTCTGCTGGCCATACCAGAAGGGGATATCAGGTTACTGGAGGTGATCCTGCTGCTGGCATGGGTCACTGATTGGTCCCGGCTGAGCACTGGATGCTGTTCACCAGCTCTACCTGAAGAAGGACATCAGGTGGTACTGGAGGTGATCCTACTGTTGTACAGGTCACTGATTAGCCCACACCTCTAGTACTGCATGCTGTTTTGCCAACCTTACCTGAAGAAGGATATTAGGTTACTTGAGGTGATCTTGCAGCTGTATAGATGACTGATCAGTTGCCAAATGAAGTACTGTGTGCTGTTCTGCCAGCCTTACCTGAAGAAGGACATACGGTTACCTGGAGGTAAGCCTGCTGCTGTATAGGTGACTGATTAGTCCACACCTGGAGTACTGTGTGCTATTCTTGCAGCCATAGACGAAGAAGGACATCGGGTTTCTGGAGGTGATCCTGCTGCTGTCCAGGTCACTGATTATTCCCCACCTGGAGTACTGCGTCCTATTCTCGCAGCCATACCCGAAGAAGGACATCAGGATACTGGAGGTGATCCTGCTGCTGTATAGGTCACTGATGAGTCCACACCAGGAGTACTGCATGCTGTTCTGGTAGCCATACCTGAAGAAGGACATAAGGTTACTGGAGGTGATCCAGCTGCTGTACAGGTCACTGATTAGACCACAGCTGGACTACTACGTGCTGTTCTGGCTGCCATTTCTTAAGAAGGACATCGAGTTACTGGAGGTGATCCCGCTGCTGAATAGGTCTGTGATTAGACCACGCCTAGAGTACTGCATGCTGTTCTGGCAGCCATCTCTGAAGAAGGACATAAGGTTAGTGGAGGTGATCCTGCTGCTCAATAGATCACTGATTATACCACACCTGGAGTACTGTTTGCTGTTCTGGCAGCCATTCCTGAAGAAGGACATCAGGTTACTGGAGGTGATCCTGCCACTGTATAGGACACTGATTAGACCACACCTGGAGTACTGCATGCTGCTCTGACAATCACACCTGAAGAAGGACAGGTTACTGAAGGTGATCCTGCTGCTGTATAGGTCACTGATTATACCACACCAGGAGTACTACATGCTGTTCTGTCAGCCATGCCTGAAGAAGGACATTAGGTTACTGGAGGTGATCCTGCTGCTCTATGGGTCACTGATTAGTCCACTTCTGGAGTTCTGCGTGCTGTTCTTGAAGACATTCCTGAAGAAGTACATAAAGCTACCGGAGCTGATCCTGCTGCTGTCCAGGTCACTGATTAGATCACACCTGGAGTACTGCATGCTGTTCTGGCAGCCATACCTGAAGAGGGACATCGGGATATTGGAGGTGATCCTGCTGCTGTATAGGTCACTGATTAGTCCACAGTGGGTGTACTGCATGCATTTCTGTCAGCCATACCTGAAGAAGGACATCAGCTTACTGGAGGTGATCCTGCTACTGTCCAGGTCACTGATTAGACCACACCTGGAGTACTGCATGCTATTCTGGCAGCCATACCTGAAGAACATCAGATTACTGGAGGTGATCCTGCCACTGTATTGGTCACTGATTAGACCACACCTGGAGTAGTGCATGCAGTTCTGACTACCTTACCTGAAGAAGGACATCAGGTTACTGGAGGTGATCCTGCCGCTGTATAGGTCCCTGGTAATATCACACCTGGAGTACCACGTGCTGTTCTGGCAGGCATGCCTGAAGTAGGACATTAGGATACTGGAGGTGATCCTGCTGCTGTATAGGTCAATGATTAGTTCACACCTGGAGTACTGCGTGCTGTTCTGGAAGACATACCTGAAGAAGGACATCAGGTTACTGGAGGTGATCCTGCAGCTCTCCAGGTCACTGATTAGTTCACACCTGGAGGACTGCATGCTGTTCTGGCAGCCATACCTGAAGTGGGACATCAGAATACTGGAGGTGATCCTGCTGCTGTACAGGTCACTGATTAGACCACACTTGGAGTACTGCATGCTGTTTCGGTAGCCATACCTGAAGGAGGTCGTAAGGTTACTGGAGGTGATCCTACTGCTGTATAGGTCACTGATTAGTCCACACCTGGAGTAGTGTGTGCTGTTCTGGCAGCCATATCTGAAGAAGAACATCACGTTACTGGAGATGATCCTGCTGCTGTCCAGGTAACTGATTAGCCCACAACTGAAGTACTGCATGCTGTTCTGGCGGCCATACCTGAAGAGGGACATCAGGTTACTGGAGGTGATCCTGCTTCTGTATAGGTCACTGATTGGTCCACAGCTGGAGCACTGGATGCTGTTCGGCCAGCTCTACCTGAAGAAGGACATCAGGTTACTGGAGGTGATCCTACTGTTGTACAGGTCACTGATTAGCCCACACCTCTAGTACTGCATGCTGTTTTGCCAACCTTACCTGAAGATGGACATTAGGTTACTAGAGGTGATCTTGCAGCTGTATAGATGACTGATCAGTTGCCAAATGAAGTACTGTGTGCTGTTCTGCCAGCCTTACCTGAAGAAGGACATACGGTTACCTGGAGGTAAGCCTGCTGCTGTATAGGTGACTGATTAGTCCACACCTGGAGTACTGTGTGCTATTCTTGCAGCCATACACGAAGAAGGACATCAGAATACTGGAGGTGATCCTGCTGCTGTATAGGTCACTGATGAGTCCACACCAGGAGTACTGCATGCTGTACTGGTAGCCATACCTGAAGAAGGACATAAGGTTACTGGAGGTGATCCGGCTGCTGTACAGGTCACTGATTAGACCACAGCTGGACTACTGCGTGCTGTTCTGGCTGCCATTTCTTAAGAAGGACATCGAGTTACTGGAGGTGATCCGCTGCTGAATAGGTCTGTGATTGGAGCCAGCCTAGAAATTACTGCATGCTGTTCTGGCAGCCATTCCGGAAGAAGGACATAAGGTTAGTGGAGGTGATCCTGCTGCTCAGTAGATCACTGATTATACCACACCTGGAGTACTGTTTGCTGTTCTGGCAGCCATTCCTGAAGAAGGACATCAGGTTACTGGAGGTGATCCTGCCACTGTATAGGACACTGATTAGACCACACCTGGAGTACTGCATGCTGTTCCGACAATCATACCTGAAGAAGGACATCAGGTTACTGAAGGTGATCCTGCTGCTGTATAGGTCACTGATTATACCACACCAGGAGTACTGCATGCTGTTCTGTCAGCCATGCCTGAAGAAGGACATTAGGTTACTGGAGGTGATCCTGCTGCTCTATAGGTCACTGATTAGTCCACTTCTGGAGTTCTGCGTGCTGTTCTTGAAGACATTCCTGAAGAAGTACATAAAGCTACCGGAGCTGATCCTGCTGCTGTCCAGGTCACTGATTAGATCACACCTGAGTACTGCATGCTGTTCTGGCAGCCATACCTGAAGGACAGCCAGGGATACTGGAGGTGATCCTGCTGCTGTATAGGTCACTGATTAGTCCACAGCGGGTGTACTGCATGCATTTCTGTCAGCCATACCTGAAGAAGGACATCAGCTTACTGGAGGTGATCCTGCTACTGTCCAGGTCACTGATTAGACCACACCTGGAGTACTGCATGCTATTCTGGCAGCCATACCTGAAGAACATCAGATTACTGGAGGTGATCCTGCCACTGTATTGGTCACTGATTAGACCACACCTGGAGTAGTGCATGCAGTTCTGAATATCTTACCTGAAGAAGGACATCAGGTTACTGGAGGTGATCCTGCCACTGTATGGGTCACTGGTACACCACACCTGGGTACCACGTGCTGTTCTAGCGAGGCATGCCTGAAGTAGGACATTAGGATACTGGAGGAGATCCCATGCTCTATAGGTCACTGATTAGTCCACACCTGGAGTACTGCGTGCTGATGGAAGATATACCTAGAAAGGACATCAGGTTACTGGAGGTGATCCTGCAGCTCTCCAGGTCACTGATTAGATCACACCTGGAGGACTGCATGCTGTTCTGGCAGCCATACCTGAAGTGGGACATCAGAATACTGGAGGTGATCCTGCTGCTGTACAGGTCACTGATTAGACCACACCTGGAGTACTGCATGCTGTTTTGGTAGCCATACCTGAAGAAGAACACACGTTTAATGGAGGTTATCATGCTGCTGTCCATTTCTCTGATTAGATCACTTTTGGAGTACTACATGCTCTTCTGGTAGCCATAACTGAAGAAGGTCGTAAGGTTACTAGAGGTGATCCTGCTGCTCTACAGGTCACTGATTAGACTACACTTAGAGTACTGCATGTTGTTCTGGCAGCCATAACTAAAGAAGGACATCATATTACTGGAGGTGATCCTGCTGCTGTATAGGTCACTGATTAGTCCACACCTGGAGTACTGCGTGCTGTTGTGGCAGCCATTTCTGAAGAATGACATCAGGTTACTGGAGGTGATCCTGCTGCTGTCTAGGTCACTGATTAGACCACACCGGGAGTACTTCATGCTATTGTGCCAGCCCTACCTGAAGAAGGACATCAGGTTACTGGAGGTGATCCTACTGCTGTACAGGTCACTGATTAGCCCAGACCTGGAGTACTGCATGCTGTTCTGCCAGCCCTTCCTGAAGAAGGACATTAGGTTACTAGAGGTGAGCCTGCCGCTGTATAGATCACTGATAATACCACACCTGGAGTACCACGTGCTGTTCTGACAGGCATGCCTGAAGAAGGACATGAGGTTACTGGAGGTGATCCTGCTGGTGTATAGGTGACTGATTGGTCCACAGCTGGAGTACTGCATACTGTTCTGTCAGGCACACCTGAAGAAGGACGTCAGGTTACTGGAAGTGATCCTGCAGCTGTATAGGTCACTGATTTGACCACACCTGGAGTACTGCGTGCTGTTTCTGTAGCCATAGCTGAAGAAGAACATATGGTTACTGGAGGTGATCCTGCTGCTGTCCAGGTCACTAATTAGACCACACATGGAGTACTGAATGCTGTTCTGGCAGCCATACCGGAAGAGGGATATCAGGTTGCTGGAGGTGATCCTGCTGCTGTATAGGTCACTGATGGTGCACAGGTGTAGTACTGTATGCTGTTCTGTCAGCCATACCTGACGAAGGACATCAGGTTACTGGAGGTGATCCTGCTGCTGTATAGGTCACTGATTATACCACACCTGGAGTACTGCGTGCTGTTTTGGTAGCCATACCTGAAAAAGAACATAAGGTTACTGGAGGTGATCCTGCTGCTGTACAGGTCACTGATTAGCCCACAACTGGAGCACTGCAGGCTGCTCTGCCACCCCTACCTGAAGAAGGACATCAGGTTACTGGAGGTGATCCTACTGCTTTACAGGTATCTGATTAGCCCACACCTGGAGTACTGCATGCTGTTCTGCCAGCCCTACCTGAAGAAGGACATTAGGTTACTGGAGGTGATCCTGCTGCTGTATAGGTGACTGAATAGTCTCCTCCTGGAGTTCTGCATGCTGTTAGGGTAGCCATACCAGAAGAAGGACATCAGGTTACCGGAGGTGAAACTGCTGCTGAATAGGTCACTGATTATACCAGACCTGGAGTACTGCATGCTGTTCTGGCAGCCATATCTGAAGAAGGACATCACGTTACTGGAGGTGATCCTGCTGCTGTCCAGGTTTCTGATTAGATCACACCTGGAGCATTGCATGCTGTTCGGTCAGCCCTCCCTGAAGAAGGACATTAGGTTACTGGAGGTGATCTTATCTCTGTATAGGTCACTGATAATACCACACCTGGAGTGCCACATGCTGTTCTGGCAGGCATGCCTGAAGAAGGACATTAGGTTACTGGAGGTGATCCTGCTGCTCTATACGTCACTGATTAGTCCACACCTGGAGTACTGCCTGCTGTTCTGGTAGACATACCTGAAGAAGGACATCAGGTTACTGGAGGTGATCCCTGCTGCTGTCCAGGTCACTGATTCGATCACACCTGGAGGACTGCATGCTGTTCTGGCAGCCATACCCGAAGAGGAACATCAGGATACTGGAGTTGATCCTGCTGCTGTTCAGGTCACTGATTAGACAACACTTAGAGTACTGCATGTTGTTCTGGCAGCCATAACTGAAGAGGGAGAACAGGTTACGGGAGGTGATCCTGCTGCTGTATAGGTCTCTGATTAGCCCACACCTGGAGCACTGCATGCTGTTCTACTAGCCCTACCTGGAGAAGGACATCAGGTTACTGGAGGTGATCCTACTGCTGTATAGGTCACTGATTAGACAACACCTTGAGTACTCCGTGCTGTTTCAGTAGCCTTAGCTGAAGAAGAACATGAGGTTACTGGAGGTGATCCTGGTACTGTACAGGTCACTGATTAGCCCACACCTGGAGCACGGCATGCTGTTCTGCCAGCCCTATCTGAAGAAGGACATCAAGTTACTGGAGGTGATCCTACTGCTGTTCAGGTCACTGATTAGCCCACACCTGGACTACTGCGTGCTGTTCTGTCAGCCCTACCTTAAGAAGGACATTAGGTTTCTATAGGTGATCCTGCTGCTTTCCAGGTCACTGATTAGTCCCCACCTGGAGTACTGCATACTATTCTGCCAGCCATACCCGAAGAAGGATATCAGGTTACTGGAGGTGATCCTGCTGCTTTACAACTCACTGATTAGCCCACACCTGGAGTACTGCATGCTGTTCTGCCAGCCCTACCTGAAGAAGGACATTAGGTTACTGGAGGTGATCCTACCTCTGTATAGGTCACTGATAATACCACAGCTGGAGTGCCACGTACTGTTCTAGCAGGCATACCTGAAAAGGACGTAGGTACGAGGTGATCCAGCTACTCTGTAGGTCACTGATTAGTCCACCTGGAGAACTGCGTGCTGTTCATAAGACATACCTGATGAAGGACATCAGGTAGACGGGAGTGATCCTGCTGCTCACAGGTCACAGTTAGACCACCATTACTGCATGATGTTCTGGCAGCCATGGACAAAGAAGGACATCAGGTTAATGGAAGGTGATCCTGCTGCTGTATAGGTCACTGATTAGCCCACACCTGGAGTACTGCATGCTGTTCTGCCAGCCCTACCTGACGAAGGACATTAGGTTACTGAAGGTGAGCCTGCTGCTGTATAGGTGACTAATTAGTCCACACCTGGAGTACTGCATGCTATTCTTGCAGCCATACCCGAAGAAAGACATCAGGATACTGGAGGTGATCCTGCTGCTGTCCAGGTCAGTGATTAGTCCCCACCTGGAATACTGCATGCTATTCTGGCAGCCATTCCTGAAGAAGTACATCAGGCTACTGGAGGTGATCCTGCTGCTGTATAGGTCACTGATTAGTCCACACCTGGAGTACTGCATGCTGTTCTGGCAGCCATTCCTGAAGAAGGACATCAGGTTACTGGAGGTGATCCTGCTGCTGTACAGGTCACTGATTAGACCATACCTGGAGTACTGCATGCTGTTCTGGCAGCCATCCCGAGGTAGGACATAAGGTTAGTGGAGGTGATCCTGCTGCTCAATAGATCACTGATTATACCACACCAGGAGTACTGTATGCTTTTCTGGCAGCCGTACCCGAAGAAGGACATCAGGTTACTGGAGCTGATCCTGCCACTGTATAGGTCACTGATTAGACCACACCTGGAGTACTGCATGCTGTTCTGAGAATCATACCTGAAGAAGGACATCAGGTTAGTGGAGGTGATCCTGCTGCTGTATAGGTCACTGATTATCCCACACCTGGAGTACTGCGTGCTGTTCTGTCAGCCACGGATAAAGAAGGACATTAGGTTACTGGAGGTGATCCTGAAGCTCTACAGGCCACAGATTAGTCCACAACTGGAGTACTGCGTGGTGTTCTGGAAGACATTCCGGAAAAAGGACATGAGGTTTCCGGAGGTGATCCTGCTGCTGTCCAGGTCACTGATTAGATCACACCTGGAGTACTGCATGCTGTTCTGGCAGCCATACCTGAAGAGGGACATCAGGATACTGGAGGTGATCCTGCTGCTGTATAAGTCACTGATTAGTCCACAGCTGGAGTACTGCTTGCTGTTGTGTCAGCCATACCTGAAGAAGGACATCAGGTTACTGGAGGTGATCCTGCTACTGTCCAGGTCACTGATTAGACCACACCTGGAGTACTGCATGCTGTTCTGGCAGCCATACCTGAAGAAGGACATCAGGTTACTGGAGGTTATCCTGCCACTGTATTTGTCACTGATTAGACCACACCTGGAGTACTGCATCCTGTTCTGACTACCATACCTGAACAGGATATCAGGTTACTGGAGGTGATCCTGCCGCTGTATAGGTCACTGATAATATCACACCTGGAGTACCACGTGGTGTTCTGGCAGGCATGCCTGAAGAAGGACATTAGGTTTATGGAGGTGATCCTGCTGCTCTATAGGTCACTGATTAGTCCACACCTGGAGTATTGCGTGCCATTCTGGAAGACATACATGAAGAAGGACACCAGGTTACTGGAGGTGATCCTACTGCTGTCCAGGTCACTGATTAGATCACACCTGGAGGACTGCATGCTGTTCTGGCAGCCATACCTTAAGAGGGACATCAGAATACTAGAGGTGATCCTGCTGCTGTACAGGTCACAGATTAGGCTACGCCTGGATAACTGCATGCTGTTTCAGCTGGCATACCTGAAGAAGAACTAATAAGGTTACTGGAGGTGATCCTGCTGCTGTAAAGGTCACTGATTAGTCCACACCTGGAGTACTGCCTGCTGTTTTGGGAGCCATATCTGAAGAAGGACATCAGGTCACTGGAGGTGATCCGGCTGCTGGCCAGGTCACTGATTAGACCACACCTGGAGGACTGCATGCTGTTTTGTCAGCCATACCTGAAGAAGGACATCAGGTTACTGGAGGTGATCCTGCTGCTATATAGGTCACTGATTAGCCCACACCTGGAACACTGCTTGCTGTTCTGCCAGCCCTACCTGAATAAGGATATCAGGTTACTGGAGGTGATCCTACTGCTGTACGGGTCACTGATTAGCCCACACCTGGAGTACTGCATGCTGTTCTGCCAGCCCTACCTGAAGAAGGACATTAGGTTACTGGAGGTGATCCTGCTGCTGTATAGGTCACTGATAGTACCACACCTGGAGTACCACGTGCTGTTCTGGCAGGCATGCCTGAAGAAGGGCATTAAGTTACTGGAGTTGATCCTTCTGTTCTATAGGTCACTGATTAGTCCACACCTGGAGTACTTCATGCTGTTCTGGAAGACATACCTGAAAAAGGACATCTGGTTACTGGAGGTGATCCTGCTGCTGTCCAGGTCACTGATTAGATCACACCTGGAGGATTGCATGCTGTTCTGGCAGCCACACCTGAAGAGGGACATCAGGATACTGGAGGTGATCCTGCTGCTGTACAGGTCACTGATTAGTCCCCACCTGGAGTACTGCATACTATTCTGCCAGCCATACCCGAAGAAGGACATCAGGTTACTGGAGGTGATCCTGCTGCTGTACAACTCACTGATTATCCCACACCTGGAGTACTGCATGCTGTTCTGGTAGCCATAACTGAAGAAGGCCGTAAGGTTACTAGAGGTGATCCCGCTGCTCTACAGGTCACAGATTAGTCCCCACCTGGAGTACTGCATTCTATTCTGCCAGCCATACCCGAAGAAGGACATCAGGTTTTTATTTATTTAGCTTTTGTTGACCGGGTAAGTGCACTAGACAAATCCTGCCTATTTTCAGGCACGACCCAGGGGAGGGGGATACAGATGAATGCCAACTTACCTTGAACCAGATTAAGCTGTTGGTGGTATTTTTAGTGAATGAGGGAAATTTGGCCAGGACACCGGGGAAATTCCCCTACTCTTTTCGATAAGTGCCATGGGATCTTTAACATCCACCTGAACTACCACCAATCCAGGCAGATGGGACCTCGGTTTAATGTCTCATCCGAAAGACGGAGGTTACTGGAGGTGATCCTGCTGCTGTACAACTCACTGATTAGCCCACACCTGGAGTACTGCATGCTGTTCTGCCAGCCCTACCTGAAGAAGAACAATAGGTTACTGGAGGTGATCCTACCTCTGTATAGGTCACTGATAATACCACAGCTGGAGTGCCACATGCTGTTCTGGCAGGCATGCCTGAAAAAGGACATTAGGTTACTTGAGTTGATCCAGCTGCTCTATAGGTCACTGATTAGTCCACACCTGGAGTACTGCGTGCTGTTCTGTAAGACATACCTGATGAAGGACATCAGGTTACTGGAGGTGATCCTGCTGCTGTCCAGCTCACTGACTAGATCACACCTGGAGGACTGCATGCTGTTCTGGCAGCCATTCCTGAAGAGGGACATCCGGATACTGGCGGTGATCCTGCTGCTTTCCAGGTCACTGATTAGTCCCCACCTGGAGTACTGCATACTATTCTGGCAGTCATACCCGAAGAAGGAAATCAGGTTACTGGAGGTGATACTGCTGCTGTATAGGTCACTGATTATTCCACACCAGGAGTACTGCATGCTGTTTCAGTAGTCATACCTGAAGAAGAACATAAGGTTACTGGAGGTGATCCTGCTGATGTCCAGGTCACTGATTAGGCCACACTTGGAGTACTGCCTGCTGTTCTGGTAGCCATAACTGAAGAAGGACATCAGGTTAGTGGAGGTGATCCTGCTGCTTTATAGGTCACTGGTTAGACCACACCTGGAGCACTGCATGCTGTACTGCCAGCCCTACCTGAAGAAGGACATAAGGTTACTAGAGGTGAGCGTGCTGCTGTATAGGTGACTGATTAGTCCACACCTGAAGTACTGCATGCTATTCTTGCAGCCATACCCGAGGAAAGACATCAGGATACTGGAGGTTATCCTGCTGCTGTCCAGGTCAGTGATTAGTCCCCACCTGGAATACAGCATGCTATTCTGGCAGCCATACCTGAAGAAGGACGTCAGGCTACTGGAGGTGATCCTGCTGCTGTATAGGTCACTGATTAGTCCACACCTGGAGTACTGCATGCTGTTCTGGCAGCCATTCCTGAAGAAGGACATCAGGTTACTGGAGGTGATCCTGCTGCTGTACAGGTCACTGATTAGACCATACCTGGAGTACTTCATGCTGTTCTGGCAGCCATCCCGAAGTAGGACATAAGGTTAGTGGAGGTAATCCTGCTGCTCAATAGATTACTGATTATACCACACCTGGAGTACTGTGTGCTTTTCTGGCAGCCATACCCGAGGAAGGACATCAGGTTACAGGAGCTGATCCTGCCACTGTATAGTTCGCTAGTTGAACCACTCCTGGGTACTGCATGCTGTTCTGAGAATCATACCTGAAGAAGGACATCAGGTAAGTGGAGGTGATCCTGCTGCTGTATAGGTCACTGATTATCCCACACCTGGAGTACTGCGTGCTGTTCTGTCAGCCATGGATAAAGAAGGACATTAGGTTACTGGAGGTGATCCTGCTGCTCTACAGGCCACAGATTAGTCCACAAATGGAGTACTGTGTGCTGTTCTGGAAGACATTCCGGAAGAAGGACATCAGGTTTCCGGAGGTGATCCTGCTGCTGTCCAGGTCACTGATTAGAGCACACCTGGAGTACTGCATGCTGTTCTGGCAGCCATACCTGAAGAGGGACATCAGGATACTGGAGGTGATCCTGCTGCTGTATAGGTCACTGATTAGTCCACAGCTGGAGAACTGCTTGCTGTTCTGTCAGCCATACCTGAAGAAGGACATCAGGTTACTGGAGGTGGTCCAGGTCACTGATAAGACCACACCTTGGAGTACTGCATGTTGTTCTGGCAGCCATACCAGAAAAAGGACATCAGGTTACTGGAGGTGATCCTGCCACTGTATTTGTCACTGATTACACCACACCTGGAGTACTGCATCCTGTTCTGACTACCATACCTGAACAGGACATCAGGTTACTGGAGGTGATCCTGCTGCTGTATACATCACTGCTTAGACCATACCTGGAGTACTGCGTGCTGTTTCGGTAGCCATACCTGAAGAAGAAGGACATCAGGTTACTGGAGGTGATCCTGCCACTGTATAGGTCACTGATTAGACCACACCTGCAGAGCTGCATGCTGTTCTGAGAATCATACCTGAAGAAGGACATCAGGTTAGTGGAGGTGATCCTGTATAGGTCAACACTATCCGACCTGAGTATTGCGACTGTTCTGTCAGCCATGGATGAAGGATAGGTTACTGAGGTGATCCTGCTACCCACAGGTCACTGATTAGTCACAACTGAGTATGCGGCTGTTCTGGAGCATACCTGAAGAAGGACATCAGGTTACCAGGGGATCCTGCTGCAGTCAGGTCACTGATTAGATCACACCCGAGGACTGCATGTGTTCTGGCAGCCACCTGAGGGACTTCAAATACTGGGTGATCCTGCTGCTGTACAGGTCACTGATTAGTCCACATCTGGAGTACTGCATGCCGTTTGGTAGCCTGAAGAAGAACAAAGTAATGGTGATGATCCTGCTGTCCAGGTCAGTTAGTCCACCTGAGTACTGTGCTGTTCTGGCAGACATATCTGAAGAAGGACATCAGGTTACAAAAACATCCTGCTGTCCAGATCCTGATGGCCACACCTGGGTACTGCATGTACTCTTGCAGCCATACCTGAAGAAGGACATCAGGCTACTGGAGGTGATCCTGTGCTGAATAATTATTAGACCACACCTATACTACTGCTGTTCGACAATCATTCCTGAAAAGTACATCAGTTACCGTAAGTGATCCTGCCGCGTATAAGTAACTGATTATACCACACCCAGGTACTGCATGCTGTCTCACAGCCAAGTCTGAAGAGGACAGGCACCGCAGGTGATCCTGCTGCTGTATAGGCACCATTAGCCCACCTGGGTACTATGTGTTGTTCTGGCAGGCATGCTGAGGAAGGCATTAGTTACTGGAGGTGATCCTGCTGATCTATAGGTCACTGATTAGTCCACACCTGGAGTACTGCGTGCTGTTCTGGGAGCCATATCTGAAGAAGGACATCAGGTCACTGGAGGTGATCCTGCTGCTGGTCAGGTCACTGAATAGACCACAACTGGAGTACTGCATTCTGTTCTGTCAGCCATACCCGGCAGTATCAGGTTACAAGGTGATCCTTGCGTACAGTCACCGATTAGCCCACACCTGAGTACTGCATGTTCTGCCAGCCCTACCTACGAAGGACATTAGGTTACCGGAGGTGATCCTGCTGCAGGTCACTCTAGATCCACACCTGGGTACCGTGCTGTTCACAGGCATGCTGAAGACATTAAGTTACTGGGTGATCCCCTTCTATAGGTCTGATTGTCACACCCAAGTACTGGTGTAGTTCTGAAGACATACCTGAAGGACATCAGGTTACTGAGGTGATCCTGCTACTGTCAAGTCACTGATTAGATCACTCCGGAGGACTGTATGCCGTTCTGTCAGCCACGAAGAGGACATCAGATACAGGAGGTGATCCTGCTGTGATTCTGATTAAACACACCTGGTGCACCATTCTGTTTCAGTAGTCATACCTGAAGAGAACATAAGTTACTAGATGATCCTGCTGCTGTCAGGTCACAGTTAGGCCACATGAGGCCTGCTTCTGGTAGCCATGACTGAAGAAGGTCGTAAGCTACTGGGTGATCCTGCTGCTCCAGGTCACTGTTAGAATCACTAGAGTACTTATGTTGTTCCCGCCACAACGAAGAAGGACATCAGGTTCATGGAGGTGATCTACTGCTGTATAGGTCACTAATTAGCCCCACGACTACTGCATGCTGTTCGGCAGCCATTCCTGAAGAAGGACATCAGGTTACTGGGTGATCCTGCTGCTGTACAGGTCTGAATTAGACCATACAGGTACCGCCTCTCTAGCCATCCCGGGTGGGACATAAGTTGGTGGCGGTGATCCTGCTGCTCAGATCACAGTTATACCACCTGGGTACTGTATGCTTTTCAGCAGCCATGAGAAGAGACAGGTTACTGAGCTGATCCTGCCACCGTAGGTCTCATCGACCACACCTGGAGTACTGCTGCTGTTCTGCCAAACATGGATAAGAAGGACATGAGTTACTGGAGGTGATCCTGCTGCTCTACAGACACAGATTAGTCACAACGGAGTATGCTGTTCTGAAGACATTCGGAAGAGGACATCAGTTTCGGAGGTGATCCTGCTGCTGTTCGGTCACTGATTAGAACACACCTGAGTACTGCATGCTGCTCTGGCAGCCCGGCCTGAAGAAGGACATCAGGCTACTGGGTGATCCTACAACTGTATAGGTCTGATTAGTCCAGCTGGCACTGCTTGCTGTTCTGTCAGTCATACTGAAGAAGGACATCAGGTTACTGGGTGATCTGCCACTGTCCAGGTCACTGATCGGATCACACCTTGAGTACTGCATGCCGTCCTGGCAGCCATACTGAAGAAGGACATCAGGTTATGGAGATCCCACCGTATTTGTCAATGATTACACCACACCTGGAGTACTGCATCCTTTCGACTACCATACAGACAGGACATCAGGTTACTAAAGGTCATCCTGCAACTATCGTCATATTAGACCATACCTGGAGTACAGCGTGCAATTTACGGCAGCCACACCTGAAGAAGACATCAGGTTACTGGAGATGATCCTGCCTGTATGAGTCACTGACAGACCACACCTGGTGAGCTGCATGCTGTCACAGAATCATACCTGAAGGACATCAGGTTGGGAGGTGATCCTGCTGCTTGGGTCACTGATTATCCCACACCTGAGTACATTCTGGTCCTCCAGCCACAGATGAAGAGGACATTAGGTTACTGAGGATCCTGCTGCTCAGATCACTCATTGTCCACAACTGGAGTACCGCATGCTGTTCAGGACATTCCGAAGAAGGACATCAGGTTACAGAGGTGATCCTGCTGTCCAGGTCACTGATTAGTCACCTGAGTACCGCATGTCCTGGCAGCCATACCAGAAGAGAGGGACATTCGATCCTGGGTGATCAGCTGCCGCATAGGTCACTGATTAGTCCCAGCTGAGGACTCTGCAGTTCTGTCAGCCATGAAGAAGACATCAGGATGCAGGACAGTCTGCTGCTGTCAGTCACTGTTAGATCACACCTGGAGGTTGCATGCTGTGCAGCAGCCCTGAAGAAGACATTAGGTTTCTGGTCCTGCTGCTGTATCGGTGTCGTTCACCCTGGTACTGCATGCTGTTCTGCCAGCCTACCTGAAGAAGGACATCGGGTTACCCAGGTGATCCTGCTGCTCTACAGATCACTGATTAGACCACACTTAAGTACTGCACCTTGTTCTGGCAGCCATAACTGAAGGACATCAGGTTAGTGGGGTGATCCTGCTGTGTATAGGTCACTGATTAGCCCTAGGCCTGCATGCTGTTCTGCCAGCCTACCCGAGAGGACATCAGGTTACCAGGTGATCACCACTGCTGTCAGGTCACTGATTGAGCCACACCTGAGCACACATGCTGTTCTGCCTACTGAGGACATTGGGTTACTGGGAGATCACCGCTGCGATCGTGTCTGATTAATCCCCACCAGTACTGTGCTGTCTCTGCCCTACCTGAAGAAGGATATCAGGTCACGGGTGATCCTGCTGTCAGGTCCTGATTAGATCACCTGAGTACTGCATGCTGTTGGCAGGCATACCAGAAGGACATCTGATCCTGGAGGTGTTCCTGCTGCCATATAGGTCACTGATTAGTCCACAGCCATACTGCTTTCTTCTGTCAGCCTGAAGAAAGACATCAGGTTACCGAGGTGATCCAGCACGTAGGTCACTGATTAGACCAGACCTGAGTACTCTATGTTCCCAGCCACACCTGAAGGAGATCAGTTACAGAGGATCCGCCACTGTATTGGTCATATTGAGCCACACCTGGAGTATGCATGCAGTTCTGACTACCAACTGAACAGGACATCAGGTTACTGGAGGTGATCCTGCACTATAGGTCTCATAATACACCTGGGTACCCTTGCTGTTCTGGCAGGCAGCCTAAAGAAGGACAGTAGGTTTCTGGGTGATCCTGCTGCTCTATGGGTCCTGATTAGTCCACACCGAGTACTGCGTGCTGTTGAAATACCTAAAGAAGGACACAGGTTACTGGAGGATCTGCTGCTGTCCAGGTCATGATTAGATCACACCTGAGACTGCATGCTGTTCTGCGCCTACCAAGTAACATCAAATAGAGTTATCATACGCTGTACAGGTCACCCATTAGCCACTGGAGCACATGCTGTTTCAGTTACCATACCTGAAGAGAACATAAAGTTACGGGGTGATCCTGCTGCTGTAAAGGTCTGATTGACCTCTTGGTACTGCATGCTGTTCTGGTAACCATAACTGAAGAAGACATCAGGTTACTGGAGGATCTGCTGTACAGTTCACTGATTGGACCACACCTGGGTACTGCATGCTGTTCTGCCAGCCTACCAAGAAGGACATTAGGTTACTGAGGTGATCCTGCTGTATAGGTCACTGACAGTACCACACCTGGAGTACTGCATGCTGTTGACAGCCTACTGAAGGACCACGTTACTGGGTGATCCTGCTCTATAGGGTCCGATTGGTCCCACCTGGGTACTGTGTGCTGTTCTGCCAGCCACCTGAAGAAGGACATAAGTTTCTGGAGGTAAGCCTGCTGCTATGGTGACTGATTAGTCCACCAGAGTACTGGTGCTATTCTTTCCAGCCATACCCAAGAAAGACATCAGGACACGTGGTGATCCGCTGCTGTCAGGTCAGCATTAGTCCCCCCCTGAATATCATGCTATTCTGCAGCCATACCTTAAGAAGGACGCTACTGGGTGATCCTGCTGTATATCACCGATAGTCACAAAGGGAACATGCTGTTCTGGCAGCCATACCTGAAGAACAACAAGGTTATTGGAGGATCCTGCTGCTGTATAGGACACTGAGTAGGCTACCTGGGTTCTGAAGCTGTTTCGTAGCCACACCTGAAGAAAAACATCAGGTTACTAGAGGTGATCCTGCAGTTGTACAGGTCACTGATTAGACCACGTCTGGGGTACTGCATGCTATTCTGGCAGCCATACCTGAAGAAGGACATAAGGTTATTGGAAGTGATCCGCTGCCGTTCAGGTCACCAGGTTAGACCACACCACCAGTGCTGCATGCTGTTCGCCATCCTACCTGAAGAAGGACATTAGTTACTGGAGGATCCTGCTGCTGTATCGGTGTCTGATTAATCCCACCTGAGTATATTGCTCTTCTGCCAGCCCTACCTGAAAGAGGACATCAGGTTACAGAGTGATCCTGCTGTGTCAGGTCACTGATTAGATCACCTGGGTACTGCATACTGTTCTGCAGGCATACCTGAAGAGGACATCTGATCCAGGGAGGTTCACTGCTGTATAGATCACTGATTAGTCCACAGCTGGGTACTGCTTGCTGTCTGTCACCATACCTGAAGAAAGACATCAGGTTACTGGGTGATCCTGCTACTGTCCAGGTCACTGATTAGACCAGACCTGGAGTACTGCATGCTGTTCTAGCAGCCATACCTGAAGAAGGACATCAGGTTACTGGAGGTGATCCTGCCACTGTATTGGTCACTGATTAGACCACACCTGGAGTATTGCATGCAGTTCCCACTACCCTACCTGAGCAGGACATCGTTACCGAACGATCCGCCGCTTATGATCACTGATATACCACCTGGTACCACTTCTGTTCTGGCAGGCATGCCTGAAGAAGGACACAGTTTCTGAGGTGATCCTGCTGCTTATGGCCACCGATAGTACCACACCTAGTACTGCATGCTAGCAGCCGTAAAGGAGAACACAGGGTTAGTGGGTGATCCTGCTGCTGAATAGGTTACTGATTATAGCACCTGAGTACTGCTTTTCTGCAGCCATCCCGAAGAAGAACATAAGTTAGTGAGTGATCCTGCTGCTGAAAGATCACTGATTATACCACACCTGAGTACCGTGCTGTTCTGCAGGCATGCCAGAAGAAGGACATTAGGTTACTGGAGGTGATCCTGCTGCTGTCCAGGTCACCATTGACCACACCTGGAGTACTGCATGCTGTTCTGTCAGCCATACCTGAGAGGACAACAGGTTACTGGAGGTGATCCTGCCACCATGACGGTCTGGGTGGACACCTGAGTACTGCATGCTGTTCTGACAACCACACAAAAGAAGGACATCAGGTCACTGGAGGTGATCCTGCCACTGTAGGTCACTGATAATACCACACCTGGGCACCACGTGCTGTTCAGCAGGCACTGAAGAAGGACATTAGGTTACTGGGTGATCCTGCTGCTGTCAGGTCACAGATAAGACCACACCTGGGTACCATGCCATTCGTAGCCATATCTGAATAGAGCATCAGTTACTGGAGTAATCCTCACGACTGTATAGGTCACTCATTGGTCAGCTAAAGTACCGCCTGTTCTTCAGCCATACCTGAAGAAGGACATCAGGTTACCCGGAGGCGATCCTGCTGCCATATGGTCACTGATTAGTCCACATCTGGAGCACTGCGTGCTGTTCTGGAAGACATACCTGAAGGAAATCAGGTTACTGGGTGATCCTGCTATGTCGGTCACTGGTTAGTTCACACCTGGAGGGACTGCATGCTGTTCTGCAGCCATACCTGAGAGACATCAGGGCGCAGGTGAACCTGCTGCTGTACAGGTCATAATAGACCACACTGAATATTGCATGCACTGTTTCGGTGGCCATACCTGAGATGGACACACATTACTGAAAGTGATCTTGCTGCTGGTGGGTCACAGGTTGTCCACCTAAAGTACTACGTGCTTTTCTGGCAGCCATAACTGAAGAAGGACATCAGGTTACTGGGTGATCGCACTGTCCAGGTCACTGATTAGAACACACCTGAGTTCTGCCTATGCTGTTCTGTTAGCCATACCTGAAGAGGGACATCAGGTCATTGGGTGATCTGACTGCTGTATAGGTCATTGATTAAACCACACCTGGAGTATGTGTGCTCTTTCGGTAGCCATACCTGAAAAAGAACATAACGGTTACTGAAGTGATCCTGCTGCTGTACAGGTCACCATTAGCCAACACCTGGAACACTGCATTCTGTTCTCCAGCCCCACCTGAAGCGGAGGACATCAGGTTACTGGAGGTGATCCTACTGCTGATAGGTCACTGATTAGCCCCAGACCTGGAGTACGCGCTGTTCTGCCAGCCTACCCGAAGAAGGACATTAGGTTACTGGGTGATCTTGCTGCTGAATGAGTGACTGATTAGTCCTCACCTGGAGTACTGTGTGCTGTTCTGCCAGCCATACCCGAAGAAGGACATCAGGTTTAATGGAGGTGATCCTGCTGCTGTCCAGGTCACTGATTAGTCCCCACCTGAGTACTGTGTCCTATTCTGCAGCCTTACCCGAAAAAGGACATCCGGTTACTGGAGGTGATCCTGGTGTTCTAGAGGTCACGGATTTGTCCACACCTCAAGTACTGCATGCTGTTCTGGCAGCCATTCCTGAAGAAGGACAACAGGTTACTGGAGGTGATCCTGCTGATGTATAGGTCACTGTTTAGTCACACCCTGCAGTACTGCATACTGTTCTGACAGCCATACCTGAAGAAGGACATAAGGTTACAGGAGGTGATCCTGCCAATGTACAGTACTGAATTAGACCACACCTGGAGTACTCGTGCTGTTTCAGTAGCCATACCTGAAGTAGAACACGAGATGACTGGAGGTGATCCTGCTGCTGTACAGGTCACTGATTGGACCACAGCTGGACTACTGCATGCTGTTCTGGCAGCCATATCTGAAGAGGACATTGGGTTACTGGAGATTCTCCTCCTGCTGTATTGGTCACTGATTAGACCATGCCTAGAGTACTGCATGCTCTTCTGGCAGCCAACCCTGAAGAAGGACCTAGGTTGAGTGGAGGGATACTGCTGCTGAATAGATCAATGATTATATCACACCTGAGTATATGTGCTATCTGGCAGCCGCAATCAAAGAAGGACTTCAGGTTACTGAGGTGTCCTGCCACTGTATAGGTCACTGATTAGACCACACCCGAGTACTGCATGCTGTTCTGACAATCAAACCTGAAGAAGGACATCAGGTTACTGAGGTGATCCTGCTGCTGTCCAGGTCACTGATTAGATCACACCTGAGTACTGCATGCCATTCTGGCAACATACCTGAAGAGGACACGGATGTCAGAGGTGTCTCCTGCTGCTGTATAGGTCACTGCTTAGTTCACAGCTGGAGTACTCTAATGCTGTTCTGTTAGCCATACCTGAAGAAGGACATCAGGTTACTGGAGGTGATACTGCTACTGTCCAGGTCACTGATTAGAACCACACCTGAGTACTGCATGCTGTTCTGGCAGCCATACCTGAAGAGGGACATCAGGATACTGGAGGTGATACTGCTGTATAGGTCACTGATTAGACCACAGCTGGAGTACTGTGTGCTGTTCTGGCAGCCATACCTGAAGAAGGACATAGGGTTAGTGGAGGTGAGCCTGCTGCTGCACAGGTCACTGATTAGTCCACACCTGGATATCAAGTGCTGTTCTGGCAGCTATACCAGAAGAACGACATCAGGTTACTGGATGTGATCCTGCTGCTGAATAGATCACTGATTATACCACACCTGGAGTACTGTATGCTGTTCTGGCAGCCATACCGAGAAGGACATCAGGTTACTGGAGGTGATCCCACTGTCCAGTTCACTGATTAGACCACAGCTGAGTACTGCATACCGTTCTGTCAGCCATACCAGAAGAAGGACATCAGGTTACTGGAGGATCCTGCCACTGTGTGGTCACTGATTAGACCACACCTGGAGTACTGCATGCTGTTCTGACAACCATACAGGAAGAAGGACATCAGGTCACTGGAGGTGATCCTGCAGCCGTAAAGGTCACTGATAATACCCACACCTGGAGTACCATGTGCTGTTCTGGCAGGCATGCCTGAAGAAGGACATTAGGTTACTGGAGGTGTCATCCTGCTGACCAGGTCACTGATTAGATCACACCTGGAGGACTGCACGCATGTTCAGGCAGCCTTATCTGAAGAAATAAATCAGGTTACGGAGCTGATCCTGCTGCTGTCCAGGTCCTGATTAGACCACACCTGGGTACTGCACACTGTTCTGTTAGCCATACCTGAAAAGGCGACATCAGGTTACTGGAGGTGATCCTGCGGCTGTATAGGTCACCAATTGGTCCACAGCCAGAGTATCTGCATGCTTCTCAGCAGCCATGCCAGAAGAAGGACATCAGGCTACTGCAGGTGATCCTGCTGCTGCATAGGCCACACTAGACCACAGCTGGAGTACTGCATGCTGTTCTGCTGGCCATCCACAGAAGAAGAACATAGGGTTAGTGGAAGTGACCTGCTGCTGAATAGATCACTGTTTATACCCACACCCGGAGTACTGTATGCTGTTCTGGCAGCCATACCCAAAGAAGGATATCAGGTTACTGGAGGTGATCCTGCTGCTGTCCAGGTCACTGATTAGATCACACCTGAAGGACTGCATGCTTTTCTAGCAGCCATACCTGAAGAGGACATCAGGGTACTGGAGGAGAACCTGCTGCAGTACAGGTCACTGATTAGACCACACCATCAATACTGCATGCTGTTTCGGTAGCCATACACGAAGATGGACATCAGGTTACTGGGTGATCCTGCTGCTGTATGGGTCACTAATTTGTCCACACCTGAGTACTGCATGCTTTTCTGGCAGTTACACCTGAAGAAGGACTCAGGTTACTGAGGTGATCCTGTTGCCGTCCAGGGTCTCTGATTAGACCACACCTGAGTTCTGCATGCTGTTCTGGCAGCTATACTGAAGAGGGACATCAGGCATTGGAGGTGGATCCTGCTGCTGCAAGGGTCACTGATTAGACCACACCTGGAGTACTGCATGCTCTTTCAGTAGCCATGCCTGCAAGAACATAAGGTTACTGAAGATCCTGCTGCTGTACAGGTCATGCGATTACCCAAAACCCGGAACACTGCATGCTGTTCTGCCAGCCCTACTTGAAGGGAGGATATCAGGTTACTGAGGAAATCCTACTGCTGTACAGGTCACTGATTAGCCTCACCTGAGCACTGCATGATATGCTCAAAGCCCTACCTGAAGAAGGACATCAGGTTACTGGAGGTGATCCTGCTGCTATATTGGTCACTGATTAGTCCACACCTGCAGTACTGCATGCTGTTCTGACAGCCATACCTGAAGAAGGACATAAGGTTTCTGGAGGTGATCCTGCTGATGTACAGGTCACTAATTGGTCCACAGCCAGAGTACTGCATGCTGTTCTTCAGCCATACCTGAAGAAGCACATCAGGTTACTGGAGGTGATCCTGCTGCTGTATAGGTCACTGATTAGACCACACCTGGAGTACTGCGTGCTCTTTCGGCAGCAAAACCTGAAGAAAAACTTAAGGTTACTGGAAGTGATCCTGCTGCTGTACAGGTCACTGATTAGCCCACACGTGGAACACTGCATGCTGTTCTGCCAGCCATACCAGAAGGAGGACATCAGGTTACTGGAGGTGATCCTGCTGCTGTATAGGTCACTGATTAGTCCACACCTGGAGTACTGCGGGCTGTTCTGGCAGCTATACTGAAGAAGGACATCAGGTTACTGGAGGTGATCCTGCTGCTGAAGAGGTCACTGATTAGACCATGCCTGGAGTACTGCAAGCTGTTCTGGCAGCCATGCGTAAAGGAGAACATAGGGTTAGTGGAGGTGATCCTGCTGCTGAATAGGTTACTGATTATAGCACACCTGGAGTACTGCATGCTTTTCTGGCAGCCATCCCTGAAGAAGAACATAAGGTTAGTGGAAGTGATCCTACTGCTGAATAGATCACTGATTATACCACACCTGGAGTACCACGTGCTGTTCTGGCAGGCATGCCAGAAGAAGGACATTAGGTTACTGGAGGTGATCCTGCTGCTGTCCAGGTCACTGATTAGACCACACCTGGAGTACTGCATGCTGTTCTGTCAGCTTCATACCTGAAGAAGGACAACAGGTTACTGGAGGATCCCGCCACTGTGTTGGTCACTGATTAGACCACACCTGGAGTACTGCATGCTGTTCTGACAACCATACAAGAAGAAGGACATCAGGTCACTGGAGGTGATCCTGCCACTGTATAGGTCACTGATAATACCACACCTGGAGTACCACGTGCTGTTCTGGCAGGCATGCCAGAAGAAGGACATTAGGTTACTGGAGGTGATCCTGCTGCTGTCCAGGTCACTGATTAGACCACACCTGGAGTACTGCATGCTGTTCTGTTAGCCATATCTGAATAGCGACATCAGGTTACTGGAGGTAATCCTGCGGCTGTATAGGTCACTGATTGGTCCATAGCTAGAGTACTGCATGCTGTTCTTCAGCCATACCTGAAGAAGGACATCAGGTTACCGGAGGCGATCCTGCTGCTGTATAGGTCACTGATTAGTCCACATCTGGAGCACTGCGAGCTGTTCTGGAAGACATACCCGAAGAAGGATATCAGGTTACTGGAGGTGATCCTGCTGCTGTCCAGGTCACTGGTTAGTTCACACCTGGAGGACTGCATGCTGTTCTGGCAGCCATACCTGAAGAGGAACATCAGGGTACTGGAGGTGAACCTGCTGCTGTACAGATCACTGATTAGACCACACCTGGAATACTGCATGCTGTTTCGGTAGCCATACCTGAAGATGGACATCACGTTACTGGAGGTGATCCTGCTGCTGTGTAGGTCACTGATTTGTCCACACCTGGAGTACTGCGTGCTTTTCTGGCAGCCATAACTGAAGAAGGACATCAGGTTACTGGAGGTGATCCTGCTGCTGTCCAGGTCACTGATTAGACCACACCTGGAGTTCTGCATGCTGTTCTGTTAGCCATACCTGAAGAGGGACATCAGGTCATTGGAGGTGATCCTACTGCTGTATAGGTCATTGATTAAACCACACCTGGAGTATTGCGTGCTCTTTCGGTAGCCATACCTGAAGAAGAACATAAGGTTACTGGAAGTGATCCTGCTGCTGTACAGGTCACCGATTAGCCAACACCTGGAACACTGCATTCTGTTCTGCCAGCCCTACCTGAAGGAGGATATCAGGTTACTGGAGGTGATCCTACTGCTGTATAGGTCACTGATTAGCCCAGACCTGGAGTACTGCATGCTGTTCTGCCAGCCCTACCCGAAGAAGGACATTAGGTTACTGGAGGTGATCTTGCTGCTGAATAGGTGACTGATTAGTCCCCACCTGGAGTACTGTGTGCTGTTCTGCCAGCCATACCCGAAGAAGGACATCAGGTTAATGGAGGTGATCCTGCTGCTGTCCAGGTCACTGATTAGTCCCCACCTGGAGTACTGTGTCCTATTCTGGCAGCCTTACCCGAAAAAGGACATCCGGTTACTGGAGGTGATCCTGGTGTTCTAGAGGTCACTGATTTGTCCACACCTGAAGTACTGCATGCTGTTCTGGCAGCCATTCCTGAAGAAGGACATCAGGTTACTGGAGGTGATCCTGCTGATGTATAGGTCACTGTTTAGTCCACACCTGCAGTACTGCATACTGTTCTGACAGCCATACCTGAAGAAGGACATAAGGTTACAGGAGGTGATCCTGCTGCTGTACAGTACTGATTAGACCACACCTGGAGTACTGCGTGCTGTTTCAGTAGCCATACCTGAAGTAGAACATAAGGTTACTGGAGGTGATCCTGCTGCTGTACAGGTCACTGATTAGACCACAGCTGGACTACTGCATGCTGTTCTGGCAGCCATATCTGAAGAAGGACATTGGGTTACTGGAGATTCTCCTCCTGCTGTATTGGTCACTGATTAGACCATGCCTAGAGTACTGCATGCTCTTCTGGTAGCCAACCCTGAAGAAGGACCTAAGGTTAGTGGAGGTGATACTGCTGCTGAATAGATCACTGATTATATCACACCTGGAGTACTGTATGCTATTCTGGCAGCCGTACCCAAAGAAGGACTTCAGGTTACTGGAGGTGATCCTGCCACTGTATAGGTCACTGATTAGACCACACCTGGAGTACTGCATGCTGTTCTGACAATCAAACCTGAAGAAGGACATCAGGTTACTGGAGGTGATCCTGCTGCTGTCCAGGTCACTGATTAGATCACACCTGGAGTACTGCATGCCATTCTGGCAGCCATACCGAAGAGGGACATCGGAATACTGGAGGTGTTCCTGCTGTATAGGTCACTGTTTAGTTCACAGCTGGAGAATCAATGCTGTTCTGTTAGCCATACCTGAAGAAGGACATCAGCTTACTGGAGGTGATACTGCTACTGTCCAGGTCACTGATTAGACCACACCTGGAATACTGCATGCTGTTCTGGCAGCCATACCTGAAGAGGACATCAGGATACTGGGTGATCCTACTGCTGTATAGGTCACTGATTAGACCACAGCTGGAGTACTGTGTGCTGTTCTAGCAGCCATACCTGAAGAAGGACATCAGGTTAGTGGAGGTGAGCCTGCTGCTGTACAGGTCACTGATTAGTCTACACCTGGAGTACTGCGTGCTGTTCTGGCAGCTATACTGAAGAACGACATCAGGTTACTGGATGTGATCCTGCTGCTGAATAGATCACTGATTATACCACACCTGGAGTACTGTATGCTGTTCTGGCAGCCATACCCAAAGAAGGACATCAGGTTACTGGAGGTGATCCTGCCACTGTCCAGGTCACTGATTGATTAGACCACAGCTGAGTACTGCATACTGTTCTGTCAGCCATACCTGATAAGAAGGACATCAGGTTACGGAGGTGATCCCGCCACTGTGTTGGTCACTGATTAGACCACACCTGGAGTACTGCATGCTGTTCTGACAACCATACAGGAAGAATGACATCAGGTTACTGGAGGTGATCCCGCAGCTGTAAAGGTCACTGATAATACCACACCTGAGTACCATGTGCTGTTCTGGCAGGCATGCCTGAAGAAGGACATTAGGTTACTGGAGGTGATCCTGCTGCTGACCAGGTCACTGGATTAGATCACACCTGAGGACTGCATGCTGTTCAGGCAGCCTTATCTGAAGAAGCAAATCAGGTTACTGGAGGTGATCCTGCTGCTGTCCAGGTCACTGATTAGACCACACCTGAGTACTGCATGCTGTTCTGTTAGCCATACCTGAAAGGCGACATCAGGTTACTGGAGGTGATCCTGCAGCTGTATAGGTCTAATTGGTCCACAGCTAAATATGCAGCTTCTGGCAGCCATGCCAGAAGAAGGACATCAGGCTACTGAGGTGATCCTGCTGCTGTATAGGTCACTGACTAGACCACAGCTGGAGTACTGCATGCTGTTCTGGCAGCCATCCATGAAGAAGAACATAAGGTTAGTGGAAGTGATCCTGCTGCTGAATAGATCACTGTTTATACCACACCTGGAGTACTGTATGCTGTTCTGGCAGCCATACCCAAAGAAGGATATCAGGTTACTGGAGGTGATCCTGCTGCTGTCCAGGTCACTGATTAGATCACACCTGGAGGACTGCATGCTTTTCTGGCAGCCATACCTGAAGAGGGACATCAGGGTACTGGAGGAGAACCTGCTGCTGTACAGGTCACTGATTAGACCACACCTTTAATACTGCATGCTGTTTCGGTAGCCATACCTGAAGATGGACATCAGGTTACTGGGTGACCCTGCTGCTATGGGTCACTGGTTGTTCCACACCTGGAGTACTGCATGCTTTTCGGCAGCCATACCTGAAGAAGGACTTCAGGTTACTGGAGGTGATCCTGCTGCTGTCCAGGTCACTGATTAGACCACACCTGGAGTTCTGCATGCTGTTCTGGCAGCCATACCTGAAGAGGGACATCAGGTCATTGGAGGTGATCCTGCTGCTGCATAGGTCACTGATTAGACCACACCTGGAGTACTGCATGCTCTTTCAGTAGACATGCCTGAAGAAGAACATAAGGTTACTGGAAGTGATCCTGCTGCTGTACAGGTCAGTGATTACCCAAAACCTGGAACACTGCATGCTGTTCTGCCAACCCTACTTGAAGGAGGATATCAGGTTACTGGAGGTGATCCTACTGCTGTACAGGTCACTGATTAGCCCTCACCTGGAGCACTGGATGCTGTTCTGCCAGCCCTACCTGAAGAAGGACATCAGGTTACTGGAGGTGATCCTGCTGCTATATTGGTCACTGATTAGTCCACACCTGCAGTACTGCATGCTGTTCTGACAGCCATACCTGAAGAAGGACATAAGGTTACTGGAGGTGATCCTGCTGCTGTACAGGTCACTAATTGGTCCACAGCCAGAGTACTGCATGCTGTTCTTCAGCCATACCTGAAGAAGCACATCAGGTTACTGGAGGTGATCCTGCTGCTGTATAGGTCACTGATTAGACCACACCTGGAGTACTGCATGCTCTTTCGGCAGCCAAACCTGAAGAAAAACATAAGGTTACTGGAAGTGATCCTGCTGCTGTACAGGTCACTGATTAGCCCACACGTGGAACACTGCATGCTGTTCTGCCAGCCATACGTGAAGGAGGACATCAGGTTACTGGAGGTGATCCTGCTGCTGTATAGGTCACTGATTAGTCCACACCTGGAGTACTGCGGGCTGTTCTGGCAGCTATACTGAAGAAGGACATCAGGTTACTGGAGGTGATCCTGCTGCTGAAGAGGTCACTGATTAGAGCATGCCTGGAGTACTGCAAGCTGTTCTGGCAGCCATGCGAAGGAGAACATAGGGTTGAGCGGAGGATCCTGCTGCGAATAGGTTACTGATTATAGCCTCTGGAGTACTGCATGCTTTTCTGGCAGCCATCCCTGAAGAAGAACATAAGGTTAGTGGAAGTGATCCTGCTGCTGAATAGATCACTGATTATACCACACCTGGAGTACCACGTGCTGTTCTGGCAGGCATGCCAGAAGAAGGACATTAGGTTACTGGAGGTGATCCTGCTGCTGTCCAGGTCACTGATTAGACCACACCTGGAGTACTGCATGCTGTTCTGTCAGCCATACCTGAAGAAGGACAACAGGTTTCTGGAGGTGATCCTGCCACTGTGTTGGTCACTGATTAGACCACACCTGGAGTACTGCATGCTGTTCTGACAACCATACAAGAAGAAGGACATCAGGTCACTGGAGGTGATCCTGCCACTGTATAGGTCACTGATAATACCACACCTGGAGTACCACGTGCTGTTCTGGCAGGCATGCCAGAAGAAGGACATTAGGTTACTGGAGGTGATCCTGCTGCTGTCCAGGTCACTGATTAGACCACACCTGGAGTACTGCATGCTGTTCTGTTAGCCATATCTGAATAGTGACATCAGGTTACTGGAGGTAATCCTGCGGCTGTATAGGTCACTGATTGGTCCACAGCTAGAGTACTGCATGCTGTTCTTCAGCCATACCTGAAGAAGGACATCAGGTTACCGGAGGTGATCCTGCTGCTGTATAGGTCACTGATTAGTCCACATCTGGAGCACTGCGTGCTGTTCTGGAAGACATACCTGAAGAAGGATATCAGGTTACTGGAGGTGATCCTGCTGCTGTCCAGGTCACTGGTTAGTTCACACCTGGAGGACTGCATGCTGTTCTGGCAGCCATACCTGAAGAGGAACATCAGGGTACTGGAGGTGAACCTGCTGCTGTATAGGTCACTGATTAGACCACACCTGGAATACTGCATGCTGTTCCGGTAGCCTTACCTGAAGATGGACATCACGTTACTGGAGGTGATCCTGCTGCTGTGTAGGTCACTGATTTGTCCACACCTGGAGTACTGCGTGCTTTTCTGGCAGCCATAACTGAAGAAGGACATCAGGTTACTGGAGGTGATCCTGCTGCTGTCCAGGTCACTGATTAGACCACACCTGGAGTTCTGCATGCTGTTCTGTTAGCCATACCTGAAGAGGGACATCAGGTCATTGGAGGTGATCCTACTGCTGTATAGGTCATTGATTAAACCACACCTGGAGTATTGCGTGCTCTTCGGTGGCCATGCCTGAAGAAGAGAACAAGGTTACTGAGTGATCCTGCTGCTGTACAGGTCACCCGATATGGCCAACACCTGGAACACTGCATTCTGTTCTGCCAGCCCTACCTGAAGGAGGACATCAGGTTACTGGAGGTGATCCTACTGCTGTATGGTCACTGATTAGCCCAGACCTGGAGTACTGCATGCTGTTCTGCCAGCCCTACCGAAGAAGGACATTAGGTTACTGGAGGTGATCTTGCTGCTGAATAGGTGACAGATTAGTCCCCACCTGGAGTACTGTGTGCTGTTCTGCCAGCCATACCCGAATAAGGACATCAGGTTAATGGAGGTGATCCTGCTGCTGTCCAGGTCACTGATTAGTCCCCACCTGGAGTACTGTGTCCTATTCTGGCAGCCTTACCCGAAAAAGGACATCCGGTTTCTGGAGGTGATCCTGGTGTTCTAGAGGTCACTGATTTGTCCACACCTGAAGTACTGCATGCTGTTCTGGCAGCCATTCCTGAAGAAGGACATCAGGTTACTGGAGGTGATCCTGCTGATGTATAGGTCACTGTTTAGTCCACACCTGCAGTACTGCATACTGTTCTGACAGCCATACCTGAAGAAGGACAGCAAGGTTACAGGAGGTGATCCTGCTGCTGTACAGTACTGATTAGACCACACCTGGAGTACTGCGCACTGCTTCAGTAGCCATACCTGAAGTAGAACATAAGGTTACTGGAGGTGATCCTGCTGCTGTACAGGTCACTGATTAGACCACAGCTGGACTACTGCATGCTGTTCTGGCAGCCATATCTGAAGAAGGACATTGGGTTACTGGAGATTCTCCTCCTGCTGTATTGGTCACTGATTAGACCATGCCTAGAGTACTGCATGCTCTTCTGGCAGCCAACCCTGAAGAAGGACCTAAGATTAGTGGAGGTGATACTGCTGCTGAATAGATCACTGATTATATCACACCTGGAGTACTGTATGCTATTCTGGCAGCCGTACCCAAAGAAGGACTTCAGGTTACTGGAGGTGATCCTGCCACTGTATAGGTCACTGATTAGACCACACCTGGAGTACTGCATGCTGTTCTGACAATCAAACCTGAAGAAGGACATCAGGTTACTGGAGGTGATCCTGCTGCTGTCCAGGTCACTGATTAGATCACACCTGGAGTACTGCATGCCATTCTGGCAGCCATACCTGAAGAGGGACATCAGGATACTGGAGGTGTTCCTGCTGCTGTATAGGTCACTGTTTAGTTCACAGCTGGAGTACCGAATGCTGTTCTGTTAGCCATACCTGAAGAAGGACATCAGGTTACTGGAGGTGATACTGCTACTGTCCAGGTCACTGATTAGACCACACCTGGAGTACTGCATGCTGTTCTGGCAGCCATACCTGAAGAGGGACATCAGGATACTGGAGGTGATCCTACTGCTGTATAGGTCACTGATTAGACCACAGCTGGAGTACTGTGTGCTGTTCTGGCAGCCATACCTGAAGAAGGACATCAGGTTAGTGGAGGTGAGCCTGCTGCTGTGCAGGTCACTGATTAGTCCACACCTGGAGTACTGCGTGCTGTTCTGGCAGCTATACTGAAGAACGACATCAGGTTACTGGATGTGATCCTGCTGCTGAATAGATCACTGATTATACCACACCTGGAGTACTGTATGCTGTTCTGGCAGCCATACCCAAAGAAGGACATCAGGTTACTGGAGGTGATCCTGCTACTGTCCAGGTCACTGATTAGACCACAGCTGGAGTACTGCATACTGTTCTGTCAGCCATACCTGAAGAAGGACATCAGGTTACTGGAGGTGATCCTGCCACTGTGTTGGTCACTGATTAGACCACACCTGGAGTACTGCATGCTGTTCTGACAACCATACAGGAAGAAGGACATCAGGTTACTGGAGGTGATCCTGCAGCTTTAAAGGTCACTGATAATACCACACCTGGAGTACCATGTGCTGTTCTGGCAGGCATGCCTGAAGAAGGACATTAGGTTACTGGAGGTGATCCTGCTGCTGACCAGGTCACTGATTAGATCACACCTGGAGGACTGCATGCTGTTCAGGCAGCCTTATCTGAAGAAGTAAATCAGGTTACTGGAGGTGATCCTGCTGCTGTCCAGGTCACTGATTAGACCACACCTGGAGTACTGCATGCTGTTCTGTTAGCCATACCTGAAGAGCGACATCAGGTTACTGGAGGTGATCCTGCAGCTGTATAGGTCACTAATTGGTCCACAGCTAGAGTACTGCATGCTTCTCTGGCAGCCATACCAGAAGAAGGACATCAGGCTACTGGAGGTGATCCTGCTGCTGTATAGGTCACTGACTAGACCACAGCTGGAGTACTGCATGCTGTTCTGGCAGCCATCCACGAAGAAGAACATAAGGTTAGTGGAAGTGATCCTGCTGCTGAATAGATCACTGTTTATACCACACCTGGAGTACTGTATGCTGTTCTGGCAGCCATACCCAAAGAAGGATATCAGGTTACTGGAGGTGATCCTGCTGCTGTCCAGGTCACTGATTAGATCACACCTGGAAGGACTGCATGCTTTTCTGGCAGCCATACCTGAAGAGGGACATCAGGGTACTGGAGGAGAACCTGCTGCTGTACAGGTCACTGATTAGACCACACCTTTAATACTGCATGCTGTTTCGGTAGCCATACCTGAAGATGGACATCAGGTTACTGGAGGTGATCCTACTGCTGTATAGGTCACTAATTTGTCCACACCTGGAGTACTGCATGCTTTTCTGGCAGCCATACCTGAAGAAGGACTTCAGGTTACTGGAGGTGATCCTGCTGCTGTCCAGGTCACTGATTAGACCACACCTGGAGTTCTGCATGCTGTTCTGGCAGCCATACCTGAAGTGGAACATCAGGTCATTGGAGGTGATCCTGCTGCTGTATAGGTCACTGATTAGACCACACCTGGAGTACTGCATGCTCTTTCAGTAGCCATGCCTGAAGAAGAACATAAGGTTACTGGAAGTGATCCTGCTGCTGTACAGGTCAGTGATTACCCAAAACCTGGAACACTGCATGCTGTTCTGCCAGCCCTACTTGAAGGAGGATATCAGGTTACTGGAGGTGATCCTACTGCTGTACAGGTCACTGATTAGCCCTCACCTGGAGTACTGCATGCTGTTCTGACAATCATACCTGAAGAAGGACATCAGGTTACTGGAGGTGATCTTGTTGCTGTATAGGTGACTGATTAGTCCCCACCTGGAGTACTGCGTGCTGTTCTGGCAGCCATGCCTGAAGAAGGAAATCAGGTTACTGGAGGTGATCCTACTGCTGTCCAGGTCACTTATTAGATCACACCTGGAGTACTGCATGCAATTCTGGCAGCCATACCTGAAGAGGGACATCAGGATACTGGAGGTCATCCTACTGCTGTATAGGTCACTGATTAGTTCACTGCTGGAGTACTGCATGCTGTTTTGTCAGCCATACCAGAAGAAGGACATCAGTTTACTGGAGGTTATCCTGCTACTGTCCAGGTCACTGATTAGACCACACCTGGAGTACTGCATGCTGTTCTCGCAGCCATACCTGAAGTAGGACATCAGGATACTGGAGGTGATCCTACTGCTGTATAGGTCACTGATTAGATCACAGCTGGAGTACTGTGTGCTGTTCTGGCAGCCATACCTGAAGAAGGACATCAGGTTACTGGAGGTGAGCCTGCTGCTGTACAGGTCACTGATTAGTCCACACCTGGAGTACTGTGTGCTGTTCTGGCAGCTATACTGAAGAACGAGATCAGGTTACTGGAGGTGATCCTGCTGCTGAAGAGGTCACTGATTAGACCACGCCTGGAGTACTGCAAGCTGTTCTGGCAGCCATGCCTGAAGAAGGACATAGGGTTAGTAGAAGTGATCCTGCTGCTGAATAGGTTACTGATTATACCACACCTGAAGTACTGCATGCTTCTCTGGCAGCCATACCAGAAGAAGGACATCAGGCTACTGGAGGTGATCCTGCTGCTGTATAGGTCACTGACTAGACCACAGCTGGAGTACTGCATGCTGTTCTGGCAGCCGTACCTCAAGAAGAGCATAAGGTTAGTGGAAGTGATCCTGCTGCTGAATAGATCACTGATTATACCACACCTGGAGTACTGTATGCTGTTCTGGCAGCCATAGCCAATGAAGGACATCAGGTTACTGGAGGTGATCCTGCTACTGTCCAGGTCACTGATTAGACCACAGCTGGAGTACTGCATGCTTTTCTGTCAGCCAGACCTGAAGAAGGACATCAGGTTACTGGAGGTGATCCTGCCACTGTGTTGGTCATTGATTAGACCACACCTGGAGTACCACGTGCTGTTCTGGCAGGCATGCCTGAAGAAGGACATTAGGTTACTGGAGGTGATCCTGCTGCTGACCAGGTCACTGATTAGATCACACCTGGAGGACTGCATGCTGTTCTGGCAGCCTTATCTGAAGAAGGACATCAGGTTACTGGAGGTGATCCTGCTGCTGTACAGGTCACTGATTAGACCACACCTGGAGTACTGCATGCTGTTCTGTTAGCCATACCTGAAGGCGACATCAGGTTACTGGAGGTGATCCTCGCTGTATAGGGTCACTGATTGGTCCACAGCTTTAGTACTGCATGCTGTTCTTCAGCCATACCTGAAGAAGGACATCAAGGTACTGGAGGTGAACCTGCTGCTTTACAGGTCACTGATTAGATCACACCTGGAATACTGCATGCTGTTTCGGTAGCCATACCTGAAGATGGACATCAGGTTACTGGAGGTGATCCTGCTGCTGTATAGGTCACTGATTTGTCCACACCTGGAGTACTGCATGCTTTTCTGGCAGCCATACCTGAAGAAGGACTTCAGGTTACTGGAGGTGATCCTGCTGCTGTCCAGGTCACTGATTAGACCACACCTGGAGTTCTGCATGCTGTTCTGTTAGCCATACCTGAAGAGGGACATCAGGATACTGGAGGTGATCCTACTGCTGTATAGGTCACTGATTAGTTCACTGCTGGAGTACTGCATGCTGTTTTGTCAGCTATACCAGAAGAAGGACATCAGTTTACTGGAGGTGATCCTGCTACTGTCCAGGTCACTGATTAGACCACACCTGGAGTACTGCATGCTGTTCTCGCAGCCATACCTGAAGAAGGACATCAGGATACTGGAGGTGATCCTACTGCTGTATAGGTCACTGATTAGACCACAGCTGGAGTACTGTGTGTTGTTCTGGCAGCCATACCTGAAGAAGGACGTCAGGTTACTGGAGGTGAGCCTGCTGCTGTACAGGTCACTGATTAGTCCACACCTGGAGTACTGTGTGCTGTTCTGGCAGCTATACTGAAGAATGACATCAGGTTACTGGAGGTGATCCTGCTACTGAAGAGGTCACTGATTAGACCACACCTGGAGTACTGCAAGCTGTTCTGGCAGCCATGCCTGAAGAAGGACATAGGGTTAGTAGAGGTGATCCTGCTGCTGAATATGTTACTGATTATACCACACATGGAGTACTGTATGCTTCTCTGGCAGCCATACCAGAAGAAGGACATCAGGCTACTGGAGGTGATCCTGCTGCTGTATAGGTCACTGACTAGACCACAGCTGGAGTACTGCATGCTGTTCTGGCAGCCGTCCCTCAAGAAGAGCATAAGGTTAGTGGAAGTGATCCTGCTGCTGAATAGATCACTGATTATACCACACCTGGAGTACTGTATGCTGTTCTGGCAGCCATAGCCAATGAAGGACATCAGGTTACTGGAGGTGATCCTGCTACTGTCCAGGTCACTGATTAGACCACAGCTGGAGTACTGCATGCTGTTCTGTCAGCCATACCTGAAGAAGGACATCAGGTTACTGGAGGTGATCCTGCCACTGTGTTGGTCACTGATTAGACCACACCTGGAATACTGCATGCTGTTCTGACAACCATACATGAAGAAGGACATCAGGTTACTGGAGGTGATCCTGCCGCTGTATAGGTCACTGATAATACCACACCTGGAGTACCACGTGCTGTTCTGGCAGGCATGCCTGAAGAAGGACATTAGGTTACTGGAGGTGATCCTGCTGCTGACCAGGTCACTGATTAGATCACACCTGGAGGACTGCATGCTGTTCTGGCAGCCTTATCTGATGAAGGACATCAGGTTACTGGAGGTGATCCTGCTGCTGTCCAGGTCACTGATTAGACCACACCTGGAGTACTGCATGCTGTTCTGTTAGCCATACCTGAAGAGCGACATCAGGTTACTGGAGGTGATCCTGCGGCTGTATAGGTCACTGATTGGTCCACAGCTTTAGTACTGCATGCTGTTCTTCAGCCATACCTGAAGAAGGACATCAAGGTACTGGAGGTGAACCTGCTGCTTTACAGGTCACTGATTAGACCACACCTGGAATACTGCATGCTGTTTCAGTAGCCATACCTGCAGATGGACATCAGGTTACTTGAGGTGATCCTGCTGCTGTACAGGTCACTGATTTGTCCACACCTGGAGTACTGGATGCTTTTCTGGCAGCCATACCTGAAGAAGGACTTCAGGTTACTGGAGGTGATCCTGCTGCTGTCCAGGTCACTGATTAGACCACACCTGGAGTTCTGCATGCTGTTCTGTTAGCCATACCTGAAGAGGGACATCAGGTCATTGGAAGTGATCCTGCTGCTGTATAGGTCACTGATTAGACCACACCTGGAGTACTGCGTGCTCTTTCGGTAGCCATACCTGAAGAAGAACATATGGTTACTGGAAGTGATCCTGCTGCTGTACAGGTCACTGATTAGCCCACCCCTGGAACACTGCATGCTGTTCTGCCAACCCTACCTGAAGGAGGATATCAGGTTACTGGAGGTGATCCTACTGCTGTACAGGTCACTGATTTGCCCTCACCTGGAGTACTGCATGCTGTTCTGCCAGCCCTACCTGAAGAAGGACATTAGGTTACTGGAGGTGATCTTGCTGCTGAATAGGTTACTGATTAGTCCCCACCTGGAGTACTGTGTGCTGTTCTGCCAGCCATACCCGAAGAAGGACATCAGGTTACTGGAGGTGATCCTGCTGCTGTCCAGGTCACTGATTAGTCCCCACCTGGAGTACTGTGTCCTATTCTGGCAGCCTTACCCGAAAAAGGACATCCGGTTACTGGAGGTGGTCCTGCTGCTGTATAGGTCACTGATTAGACCACAGCTGGACTACTGCGTGCTGTTCTGGCAGCCATATCTGAAGAAGGACATCAGGTTACTGGAGGTGATCCTGCTGCTGAATAGGTCACTGATTAGAGCACGCCTGGAGTACTGCAAGCTGTACTGACAGCCATGCCTGAAGAAGGACATGGGGTTAGTGAAGGTGATCCTGCTGCTGAATAGGTCACTGATTATACCACACCTGGAGTACTGCATGTTGTTCTGGCAGCCATACCTGAAGAAGGACATCAGGTTAGTGGAGGTGATCTTGCTGCTCTATAGGACACTGATTAGTCCACACCTGTAGTACTGCATGCTGTTCTGACAGCCATACCTGAAGAAGGCCATAAGGTTACAGGAGGTGATCCTGCTGCTGTACAGGTCACTGATTAGACCACACCTGGAGTACTGCGTGCTGTTTCAGTAGTCATACCTGAAGTAGAACATAAGGTTACTGGAGGTGATCCTGCTGCTGTACAGGTCGCTGATTAGACCACAGCTGGACTACTGCATGCTGTTCTGGCAGCCATATCTGAAGAAGGACATTGGGTTACTGGAGGTGATCCTGCTGCTGTATAGGTCACTGATTAGACCACGCCTATAGTACTGCATGCTGTTCTGGCAGTCGTACCCAAAGAAGGACATTAGGTTACTGGAGGTGATCCTGCTGCTCCGTAGGTCACTGATTAGTCCACACCTGGAGTACTGCGTGCTGTTCTGGAAGACTTTCCTGAAGAAGGTCATCAGGTTACTGGAGGTGATCCTGCTGCTGTCCAGGTCACTGATTAGATCACACCTGGAGTACTGCATGCTATTCTGGCAGCCATACCTGAAGAGGGACATCAGGATACTGGAGGTGATCCTGCTACTGTATAGGTAACTGATTAGTCCACAGCTGGAGTACTGCATGCTGTTCTGTCAGCCATCCCTGAAGAAGGACATCAGTTTACTGGAAGTGATCCTGCTACTGTCCAGGTCACTGATTAGACCACACCTGGAGTACTGCATGCTGTTCTGGCAGCCATACCTGAAGAGGGACATCAGGATACTGGAGGTGATCCTACTGCTGTATAGGTCACTGATTAGACCACAGCTGGAGTACTGTGTGCTTTTCTGGCAGCCATACCTGAAGAAGGACATCAGGTTACTGGAGGTGATCCTTTCGCTGTATAGGTCACTGATTAGTCCACACCTGAAGTACAGCCTGCTGTTCTGACAGCCATACCTGAAGTAGGACATCAGGTTACTGGAGGCAGTGCAGTACAGGACAACAAAATTGATCCTGGTGCTAGGGGACTTTTCCTCTGAGAACAGGCTGAGGGAGTTGAACATGTACTCCCTGGAGGTTAGGAGGGAAAGGGGGGACTTGATTGAAACCTGCAAGTACATGAAGGGAATAAATAAGCTGGACATAGAGGGGTTTTCCAGTTAAGGAGAGGGAGGGACACCCGAGGGCACAAGTTGACATTGAAGGGGGGAAGATTCAGGGGGGAAATGAGGAGATACATTTTTACTGAGAGGGTGCTGTCAGGGTGGAACACATTACCAGAGGAAGTGGTAGCCTGTAATACAGTGGGCTGCTTCGAAAGGGGATGGGACAAGGTGAGGGGGAGGGTCACTGGAAGGGATGGGAGGGAGGGGCAGCTGTAGTATAAGGACTGCTAGCTATGCAGTCAAGCAGACTTGATGGACAGGAAGACCTTTATCTGTTCGCAAGTTCATATGTTTGTAGGACGTGGTCAGTACTGAAACAATAATGAAACATCTTAATACGGTTCAGTAACAGTGCTAGAGTTTTTTTTTAACTGTGCATGATGTGGTCAGTGTTGTAAGAGGAATAAACTTATTCTATGTTTCTATGTTTTTATATTCCAGGAAACAGAAGGGAAGTAGACATGTTTAACTGACAGCAGTGAAGATGGCAGCAACAAAAGAGCTAGAACTATTGAAAAATGAAGTTCTGTGTCCCATTTGTGTGGATTATTTTAATGATCCTGTCATTATAGATTGTGGGCACAACTTTTGCAGAGCCTGTATCTCAAAGTACTGGGAGTACACAGATGGAAATGTTTTTTGTGGTGAATGCTACGATGTGTTAGAGCAGAAGGCACTCCGAGCAAACGGAAAACTTGCAGTGATAGTGCAGATTGTAAAATGTCTTACTGGAAATAAAGAGGAGCCTGAAAACAGCAACACCTGTGACCAGCAGCCACAGCCACT
Organism: Neoceratodus forsteri; assembly: GCA_016271365.2. Lineage (NCBI taxonomy): Eukaryota > Metazoa > Chordata > Ceratodontiformes > Ceratodontidae > Neoceratodus > Neoceratodus forsteri. The sequence goes on along the minus strand of CM057457.1, from coordinate 430,751,569 downwards.
GGGACGGGTTTGTGAGGAATCAGATGAACATAAACCTGTCCGCGCAGACTGTGAAAAGTCTCCTGTGCATGAGTACCACAGTACTGTTGTCAAGGTGGAGGCCCTAAAGGTAGGTAAAGGAAGAAAAAGGTTAACTTTTGAATCAAGTGCTTTCTGACTAGTTTATGAAATGTATTAATCTTAACTTTAGCAACACATATTTAAGTAGTAATGCTCAGTTTACAGGGACATACAAAAATACCCAGGCGATGAGTGTTGCTTGAGACTGAAAGGCTAAGGCATGCAACTCCACTTGTAAAACAGGTAGGAAAAATGTTGCCAGCTGATTGGCCTTCAGCCATGCACGGTACAACCACTACCAACAGTAGAAAAACAATTGCTGCCCATAATAGTACTGCAAGAGTTGGTTTATCAGCAGAACCATCAGTAGCAGGCCACATCTAATTGTACTAATAAAAGGTTCACTGTGGCTTTGAATTATCTGGCTACTTAAATGTTGCAGTGAACGCTGTGATCCAGGCCTCGTTTAGAACTGCATTGCTGTGTGAAATGTTAGAGCTGGTGGTTTGCTTCCTGATGCTGTACAGTTTGTTGTTTTTAAGCTGGTTCACATGGGTATTTGCTATAGTGCAGCCCAAGTCATTCTATCCACCGGTTCAGAAATGCTGAATGACCACCATTAAGAAAGCACCATTGTGCACATTGTACACTGATGCTGAAGGTCTACATTCAAGTTCCCTCATGGTCACTGTTCTGGTTGCAATCCGGAGAGGAGAAAGTTGATTGACATCTGCGTATGTCATATTCTGTCAAGGTGTAAACAGGAAGTGGGTGTTTCACGGTGCTTGCCACACATTTGTTTGGTGTCTGTTAAGCCTGAAATATTCCCCCAAACCCTTCAGTACTGCCCGATCAGTGTTCGTCCAGTGGTGTGTCATTCATCTTTTTCTGAGTGTTTCCCACCAAAATCACAGAATAAGAAGAATTCATTCTTGTGGCCACCTGATTTCCTTCTACAACAAAGAAACCCTTTGTCACAGCCTATGAGCATCACAGCAACTAAGGACTAACATTTCAATCAGCCGATTCTCGCTGAGTCATCGGTAAGAGCCCATTTATATACTGTATATATCAATTTCAGTACCGTCTGGGGGTGTGCACTTCTATAAACAGCATGCACCTGGGTGACCCTCATATGCACAGTATTGGTTTACAGTGAGGAACAGTGCTGCATTTGTGTACCCTTAAATCAGGATTTATGGCCCGTGTGTTCTGATGTGAGCTGTCAGCATCACTATACCATTATTTATTGGGCATCTCCCATTTCATTTTTGCAGCGATCAGCTATATTATATGCTTTTCCTCAAGATTGCTAGCTACTCTATCATGTGCAAGTATCGGGTAAGTGCTCATTCGCCTTCTCAGCTCCCACTACTTGGAATTCCCTTCCCTCTTACTTACTCTTCTGCCGCACCCTATCCTCCTTCAAAAAAGAGCTTAACTCTTTCCTACTAACCCCCCTCCTCTGCAATTGCTTCAAATAACCATTATAGCACGTTAATGCCTAGTTTATGTTACTCTGATAGATGTATCTTGTAATCTGCCTGCTCTCATGTTCCTGCTATGTAAATATTGTATAATATTAGTTATCCTGTTTATTTATATACGCTTAATGCCTGATCTGTTTTAAGTTACTTACCTGGCTTTATACTGTAATAATTTTTGCAACATTGTTAAATCTCTCTGTAACCTGTATATTTTTACTGTATTTATCTATTGTACTGTGCTCACCATTAACACCTAAGTCATCACTGAAAAAGGGATTGCATGGTCTCAAGTAGACTTACTCGGTTACCAAAATTCTAATAAATAAATAAAAAAGTACATATTCAGGCTGCCTTTCGACTGTTCAATGTTCTCCTTAAAGTTGCATGCCTTACATGTAAAACTATATACAGATGCACTACTTGTCAGGTCATATGAGGGTTGGTGTAGTGTGTGACTCTGGAATTCAGTCTAGCAAGTGCCATTGTGCAGTCGTGGACCACAGCCTTTTTGTTCTCCAACGTGTGGCTGGTTTGGTTTGCATCACTGCATAGTTGTAAGTATTCTAAATGGCTGCCACCCCCTTCCCAGATGGAGGTGGAATACTGTGGTACTGCGAGTATAGGCATTCCATATTCACAAACTTCCTGCTGGTACTGAACTCCTCAAAAACACAGTAAGGACTAAAAAATTCACAATGTGTATGCCCATGGATGCTCATGGTGACCTGCCCATATGATGCCACTTTTGTTAGCCAGCTGCTATGCTAATATACCAGGTCACTATTCCAAGTGTTATTAATGTAAGGCACAAGAGCAGTGCTAGGTAGGCACCTAGTGGCTCGCCTGGTGGACTGATTCTAGTCAGCTCCAGGCCCTTTGTTTAACACACCAGTGCAGACTGTGCTTTCTTGTCTAGTCACTTGCTCTCTCTCTCTCTCTCTCTATATATATATATATGTGTGTGTGTGTGTGTGTGTGTGTGTGTAGAACAGGATGTGTATAGGGGAGCAGAGTGGTGAAGAAGCAGGGCTTGGCTATGGTCAACAAACAGGTTAAGCACATAATTTACTGTCGGGTTATTGTGGTCTGACACTTGACTAGCCTTTACCTGTGAATTTTCTAGTTGGTGTTTCTTAGTGTTTTTAATTGAGCCACAGTGGTGGAGGACATTGCCTGTACTGTAACTCTATGGCAAAGGACTCCACTCCATGCCCAGTGCCTACATTACCCACCGAAGCAGATGTCATCCTCTGCACACCCTCCCTTCCCTCTAGTATGCCTCAGTATCCCTTCCTTCATCTTTCTTGACTCCCTAATGTACCTCTAAAAGGTTTTATCCCCCTTCTTAACTGAGTTGGCTATCTTTTCCTCAGTTTGAGCCTTTGCTATTCTGACTGACTTACCCACTTCCATCTTTTTTAACTGGTACAGTTCTCTGTCCTGTTCCTTCTGTGTTTCCTTATGCTTCCTGAATGCTACCTTTTTCTCCTTAACCTTCCCCGCCACCTCTTTTGAGAACCATAGTGTTTTTTTTCCCTTCGTTTTGCTTTGTTGATTTGCTTCACAAAAAGGCTTGTTGCCTCTGTGGTGGCTAGTTTGATTTTTTTCCATTGTTCCTCCACCCCTCCTTCTTGCCAGTTTGATAGTGCTTTTCTGAGGCAGTCTCCCATTTTCCCAAAGTCAGCTCTTCTAAAGTCCAACACTCTTGCTTTTGTATGGCTCAGCTCTATGGCTGCGTTTATCGTGAACCACACTGTTTGGTGGTCACTTGTTTTCAGATGGCTACCCACTACTAAATCTGATATCCTTTCTCCATCTCCATTTGACAGTACCAGGTCTAAGATTGCTCCCTCCCTAGTGGGTTCCACCACTAGCTGTCTGTGGCATGCCCTCTGAAGGGCATCAAGAATAAACCTGCTTTTTGATGTGGTTGCAGCTAGGGTGCTCCAGCTAACATCTGGCATATTCAGGTCCCCCATCAACAATATTTCCCCTTTTTCCTGCCATTATAAGTGTGCCTTCTATCATTTTATTGTCCATTGCCTCCCCCTGAGATGGGGGTCTGTATACCACCCCTGTGCAAATTGTGGTGCCATAACCTGTCTCCAGGGTAACCCACATTGCCTCCTCTACTCCCTGTTTATCCTTTAGTTCCATTGCTTTCATCCCTTCCCTTACATAGAGAGTTATTCCTCCTCCTCTTTTACCCACCCTGTCACTCCTGTAGATTGTGTACCCTGGTATGTTGTCATCCCAGTCATGGTTCTCAGTGTACCATGTGATTACTGGTGATATTCTACACTGTTATTCACTACTTCTCCTTCCCCTATGTATTGTTGCGTTATACTTATGATATTCTGCACTGTTATTCACTACTTCCCCTTCCCTCATGTATTAAGGCATTGTACTGATGATATTCTACACTGTTATTCACTACTTCCCCTTCCCCCAGGTACTAATGCCTTGTACTGATGATATTCTGCATTGTTATTCGCTACTTCTCCTTCCCCATATATTGTTGCATTGTACTGATGATATTCTGCACTGTTATTCACTACTTCCCCTTTCCCCTTCCTCCAGGTGTTGATGTGTTGTACTGATGATATTCTGCACTGTTATTTGCTACTTCCCCTTCCCCCAGGTATTAAGGCTTTGTACTGATGATATTCTACACTGTTATTTACTACTTCCCCTTCCCCCAGGTATTGATGTGTTGTACTGATGACATTCTACACTGTTAATCACTACTTCCCCCTTCCCCAGGTATTGGTGTGTTGTACTGATGATATTCTGCACTATTATTCACTACTTCCCCTTCCCCCAGGTATTGATGTGTTGTACTGATGATATTTCTTGATGGAAGAGGGATGCCTGGATATTGTGGCAGTCACAGAAACATGGTACACAGAGAACCATGACTGGGATGTCAACATACCAGGGTACACAATCTACAGGAGGGACACTGAGGGAAGAAGAGGAGGAGGAGGAGTAGCTCTCTATGTAAGGGAAGGGATCAAAGCAACAGAACTAAAGGGTAAACAGGGAGGGGAGGAGAGGAGGCACTGTGGTCACCCTGGAGACTGGAAATGGCTCCACAATCTGCACAGGGATTGTATACAGACCCCCATCTCAGGAGGAGGAAATGGACAAGGAAATGATAGATGGCATCCTTGGGATGGCAGAAAAAGGGGAGATATTGCTAATGAGGGACCTGAATATGCCAGATGTTGACAGGAGCACCTTTCCTGCAGCCACATCCAAGAGCAGGGCCATTCTCGATGCCCTACAGGGGGCATGCCTCAGACAGTTAGTTTTGGAACCCACTCAGGACAGAGCAATCTTAGACCTGGTACTCTCAAATGAGGACAGAGAGAGGATCTCTGATCTTGAAGTGGGTAGCCATTTGGGAACAAGCAACCACTAAACAGTGTGGTTCACAATAAACTTAGCTGTAGAGTCAAGCCACACAAAAGTGAAGATACTGGACTTCAGGAGGGATGATTTTGTCAAAATGGGAGAGTGCCTCAGAAAAGCACTAGCAAACAGGCAAGAAGGCAGGGTGGAGCAACAATAGGAAAACATCAAAACCGCCATCACAGAGGTAACAAGCCTTTGTGTGAAGCAAATAAACAAATCAAAATGAAAGAAAAAACACTAAGGTTCTCAAAAGAAGTAGCAGGGAAGGAAAAGGAGAAAAGGATAGCATTCAGGAAGTATAAGGAAACACAGAAGGAGCAGGACAGAGAACTGTACAAGTTAAAGCAGAAGGAAGTGGGTAAGGCAGTCAGAATAGCAAAGGCCCAAACCAAGGAAAAGATAGCCAACTCAGTTAAGAAGGGGGATAAAACCTTTTATAGGTTCATTAGGGAGCAAAGAAAGACTAAGGTAGGGATACTGAGGCTGAACAAAGCAGAAGGTGGTTGAGCAGAGAGTGACAGTGAAAAAGCAGGGATACTGAAGGAATACTTCTACTCAGTATTCACAATGGAAAAGCAGGGGAAAATACCTAATCCAGTCAATAGAAGCACTCTGGATAAGGAGGTTGATATTAGTCCTGTCACAGAAGAAAGGGTTCTGAAAAAAAATCTTAAAACTCAAGGTGAATAAATCAATGGGGCCTGATAGGATTCATCCCATAATTCTAAAATAACTAAGGGAAGAACTAGTAACACCACTGACTACCCTTTTTAAAAAATCATGGGAGGATGATGTGGTACCTGAGGAGTGAAGGAGGATGGATGTGATTCCCCTTCACAAAAGTGGGACCAAGACAGAGGCAGGAAACTACAGTTGTCAGTTTGACCTCAGTGGTAGGGAAAATGATGGAATCACTTCTGCAGGAAAGAATTGTTGAGTACCTAGAGGCCAGTAGGGCACAGGACCCAAGGCAGCATGGATTCACAGTGGGAAAGTCATGTCAGACAAATCTAATTGATTTCTTTGACTGGGTGACCAAAGCAGTAGACCAGGGAGGGGCTGTGGACATGGCCTATCTAGACTTTAGCAAGGCATTTGGCACAGTCCCACACAAAAAATGAATAAATAAATTAGCCAGCCTGGGAGTGGGTCCCAGGGTGGTAGCCTGGGTAAAACATTGGTTGGACAACAGGACACAGTGGGTAATAGTAAATGCAGTCCACAGTGAAGAAAGGAGGGTTACTAGTGGGGTACCGCAGGGTTCAGTACTGAGGCCGGTCCTTTTTAATGTCTTTAAAAGTGACATTGCAGAGGGACTGGAAGGGAAAGTATGTCTCTTTGCAGATGATCTGCAACAGGGTTGATATACAAGGTGGGGTGGAAAGGATGAAAAGGGACTTGGCAAGGTTGGAGGAATGGTCAAATGTATAGCAGCTTAGATTCAATGCAAAGAAGTGCAACATAATGCTCCTGGGAAACAAAAACCCACGGGAAGAGTACACAATGGGGGGTGAGATACTGACAGCAACAAAAATGGAAAGGGACATGGGGCAGTAATATTAGACGACCTAAAGGTAAGCCAGCAATGTGAGAAAGCAGTAAGGA